>OZ010612.1:61506340-61508840 GCA_963932145.1 Acanthosepion lycidas
TGTGTATCTGTGTGTGCGTGTATATGTGTTGTTATATATATATATATATATATATATATATATATATATATATATATATATATATATATATATATACAGCATGTATGAATAAACAACAAAAATTGCAATATAGGCCCTGGTAAAAAAAAATGGGATTGAGATATTAGGATTATAATTCCCAAAAATTCATTTCACAGATGCCCTCAAGTTTACGAATATACACACACACACACACACACACACACACACACACACACACACACACACACACACATATATATATATATATATATATATATATATATATATATATATATATATATATATATATATATTTATGAATAAAAATGACAATAGGAAAACTGGTAATTGCTGACGCGTTTCGTCCAATGTGGACTTTATCAAAGCAAAATACGAAAATTAAATTAAATGAACAAAGTAACTAATAAAAACAAAAACAAAATGTACCTAGCAACTGGAATGTAGAGAAACGCTATTTTCATATTTTTAACTGAAAAATAAAGTCAGTAATTGTCACGTGTGGAGAATATTGTCATTATAACTGTGTTGATGTATACTCTCCACACGTGACAATTACTGACGTTATTTTTCAGTTAAAAATATGAAAATAGCGTTTCTCTACATTCCAGTTGCTAGGTACATTTTGTTTTTGTTTTTATTAGTTACTTTGTTCATTTAATTTCATTTTCGTATTTTGCTTTGATAAAGTCCACGTTGGACGAAACGCGTCAGCAATTACCAGTTTTCCTATTGTCATTTTTGTTCATAAATATTGCCTCTCTACTGATTAATTCGGAGAAATTTTCATATATATATATATATATATATATATATATATATGTGTGTGTGTGTGTGTTTGTGTAAAACAACATACATGAATAACAACAAAAATGCAATATAAGCCCTGTTAAAAAAAAAAAAAAATGAAATATAATAACAAAAATTGCAATGCATTTTTCGGGATGCAAAAATTGCAATGAATTTTTAGGGATTGTAATCTTAATGTCTTAATCACATTTTTTTTTTACCAGGACTTATTCCTGGTAAAAAAAAAATGTGATTAAGACATTAGGATTACAATCCCTAAAAATTCATTTCACAGATGCCCTCAAGTTTAGGTGACTAGACCCAAAGTTAGTTAAATACCAGACCACATTAGTGGTGAAATAAAGATTGGAGAGTTGAGTTAAAGGGGGTGAAAAAGAGGCATGGCACGTAGAAGTAGAACTATCTACCCCGGTGGACGAAATAAAGGGTTCGGTTGTAAATTCCAATCACTTGAAGAAGGCCAGAAAGTACAATGGCCGAAACGTTGGGAATATGGCAATGAAGACGAGGATAACGGTCCGAATAATGTTAGTAATCATAATACCTCATCTAAAACAGGTAAATATTTCTATGGTCTACTATAATATATATATATATATATATATATATATATATATATATATATATATATATATATGTGTGTGTGTGTGTCTGTGTGTATGTGTGTGTGTATGTGTGTGTGTGTGAAAAGTGTGTGTATATAAATATAAATATATATATATATATATATATATATATATATATATATATATATATGTGCAATATATTTTGTATGTTATTATTTATATATTATATTTGCGGTACTTATTAGAAAGCGCTCAATCTTCTAGATAGAGGTAACATATTTGGTTGGATTGATGTGAGTTTGTGACCCTGGGTTTCACGCTTTTGCGATCATCAGATAAACATATATATATATATATATATATATATATATATATATATATATATATATATATATAGAATCAAGACAGTGCTATATATTTAAGTACTCAAAATGGAAAGTAATTTTTTCTACAAAACCGATTCACATAGAAATTGACTCGTTTTTTCTGCATTTTGTCGGTTTCAAATTTGAATTCCTATATTCATATATAATAACCAATCAACGACGTTATTTTTCAAACAGCGGATACATTTAAAATTGCAGACGACTACAATTATTGTCTTCTATTTAAATTTTGTTGGATCCCTTTAGAAAATGAATAATATTTTCCCTCCTTAAAATGGATATTTATTATTGGGAAGATATTTGTTAACCAATCAAATTATTAGTTTCATAAAATCTTTTTTTTTCTGGAGCAAATGTTTGTGTTATAAAGACAGCGACCATATTCGAATTAATTTTTCAGTTAACATTTGACCAGCGTGATGGTTCGTTTTAGTACAAACTGAAGTTTTCAAACTATAATTAATTATATTTCGCATATTTATTTGATTACACTATATTACCAAAAGTCTTAGAGATGTTGGCTTCTTTTCATCTGTATTAACGCGTTGATTTCCATTACAACCGTTTTTCTCAAGACTAGCAAGATTGGTACAAAGACTTAAAATTTTTGTGGCATATTACATTTTTATGCATGAATACAATATTTAAATATAACGTGAAAAAAACAGACACTATTTTATCTTTTTTATATATATCGTG
>OZ010612.1:61518840-61741340 GCA_963932145.1 Acanthosepion lycidas
CCGAATTCTGCACGCAGCAGAATCAGAGCAAAACTAGGACAAGAACTGTGCGGGTTCGTCAAAGAACCTGGAACACGATATATATGCTGGGATATCAGAAAGAGTAATACAAATAGTAATAGACTGCGCAAAAGCATTCAATAAAGTACGTCCCACAAATGTGTTGGAGTTACTGAGCAATTTTGACATATTTGGGAAGGATATTAGAATAATCAAAGTAATTATTATATTTCAAATTATTCTAAACGATACTCAGTAGAAATAATTGTATATCCGAATGCGTCTATTTGTAGGTATTGTATAGTATTATTTGATAACTTTTGACTCATTTATTATGTGTATAATGTCATCATTACGAACAATGGACCCACTTTTTCCAAAAGGGGTCCATTGCTTTTTTCTTTAAAAACGATCAGTAAAGCATTCCCATAAGAAGATAAGCAGGTTTTGTTCATTGGCAATCCAATATTGTTACAATATTTGAAAACATTAAGTAATTTTTATCATGTTTCTTTCTTTCATTCATTCTTTCTTTCGTCTTATGTAGACTTTACAGGTAATAGTGAACGATACAACGTTTACCAACATCAGTTGTGATCCGAGTCTTCTGGGAATATCAGATCCCCTGTCGTTTCTTAATTCAGGACAGAATTGCTCCATTAACTTGCATTATGGCAAAACTGGTGACTGTATGGGTGTTGGTTGTAGTCCACGCAAAGGAATTCTTCGAATGGACTTGCATGGAACAGGATTAATTGTTTCGCCATCGGTAAGTAATTGTGTAATTTTTTTTAAATATAGAAGCTGTGAGATTACACAGTGTGTTCATAAATTATGTATACGACTTCCATAGTTTATTGTACACTTTAGAGTTATTATGTGATATCCGTAATTTTATACGGAAGTAAATGTTGGCCAATTTCCCCAGGAGAAGGCAAAAGAAATGTGGATCTACAGAAAGATATTGAGAATTCTATGCACGGAGCGGATAAACAAGAAGTAGGTCTTTTGAAAATGGCTACAGAAAGAAACACAAAATGAAGAAAATGCAACAGAAATTCCTTAGACCCATCATTTAGAAAGGAGGGCATGAAAAACTTAATCCTCACGGTAGATGTTGAGGAGAGGAAAGATAGAGGAGGGTAAGGGGCAACTTACCTGACGAGATTTTGTGGATGGACGTGGGAGGCCTTGGCAAAGGCTGGAAAAATCCTAAAAACTACATTAGATAAAAAAGGAGGTGGAGGACGAGGAGGAAAAGAAGAAGAAGAACGAGAAGAGAGTAAGAAAGAGCGGAGCAGTAAAGTAAAAGTAGAAAGAAAGAAAGAAAGAAAGAAAGAAAGAAAGAAAGAATGTTGATATGTTAAAAAAGAAAGAGTTGGGAGAAAGAAAGACCGGAGAGTAAAGTAAAAGTAGAAAGAAAGAAAAAAAGAATAAAATAATGTTGATATCTTAAGAAAGAAAGAGTTGGGAGAAAGAAAGAGCGGAAGAATAAAGTAAAAGTAGAAAGAAAGAAAGAAAGAAAGAAAGAAAGAAAGAAAGAATAAATGAATGTTGATATCTTAAGAAAGAGTTGGGAGAAAGAGTAAAGTAAAAGTAGAAAGAAAGAAAGAAAGAAAGAAAGAAAGAAAGAATGAAAGAAAGAAAGAAAGAAAGAATGTTGATATCTTAAGAAAGAAAAACTTTGGAGAAAGAAAGAGCGGAAGAGTAAAGTAAAAGTACAAAGAACGAAAGAAAGAGCGGAAGAGTAAAGTAAAAGTAGAAAGAAAGAAAGAAAGAAAGAAAGAATGTTGATATCTTAAGAAATAAAGAGTTGGGAGAAAGAAAGAGCGGAAGAATAAAGTAAATGTAGAAAGAAAGTAAGAAAAAAAGAAAAAAAGAAAAAAGAAAGAAAGAGACAAACAAACACATCCATATTCATATCTGGGATCTTGGATTATGTCCTCCCTTAATTTTTCAGGATGGGATCCTGTTTCATCTTTCTTCAACTACCATTCCTTGCTAGGCTTGCTAATTGCATAAAGAAATTTACATTTGAGGTAGAGTAATGAATAGAGGTCCGGATTGAAGAATCGGAGAACCGAGTTCGAATTTCAGCCGCTTGGGAAAGATATACATCTATCACTTATTCCCCCCCCCCAGATATGTGCAAATAAACAGGACAGGCCTTCTATTTTCCTTCTACAACGATCACTGACGTTAAGCAACGTTGACCTAAATGGGTGTCCGCTTGGGTATACCAAATTCTGTGAGCTTGGATGTGCAGTTGGTGTAATAGGTAATGGCTCTTCATTGTTAAACGGAGAGCCGGGTTCCAGTTCCTGTTGGGTTCGTTATATTCTCTTACGTGAAAATACACATGAGAGGGATATAAATCCACCATTTGTCTCTCCAGCTATGGGTTAATTAGTAAGACTTGTATCAATAAACCAATATTATCTCCAAACATAAAAAGAAATATTGCGTAAAAATACTTAAATTTCAGCATTAAGAGGTTGATATGCCGTTAAAGAAAAATCATTAAACCAAAGAAATCTGAATACAAAATCTCCAACTTACCCACAGTTGGCCAAAGAATGTGAGTACGGCTACGCTCCTGGAGTCATGAGGGGTTCCTTCAAGAGGAATGAGAAGGCCCTGCTTTTGGATTTAGAATCGTGTTTCTTGTAGTCGGTGAGTTCACATGGGAAGATATGCTAATGCTAATTAGACAAACAAAACAGATTTAGGATATTCTGTATTACATAGGCAACCTACATATTGAGTAGGGGTGTTAATCCACTTTAATCTATTTAATCTGCTATCATTTTTTTTTTCTTCCTAGGTGACGTGGATTTCCAGCGGTTACAAGTCTCGAATTGACACATTTTATCGCTCCCCCTCTAATGAAGTGATCAAAGCAGTCTGCGGAGGTAACTGTGGCTGGTGCTATCCGAAAGGAGACCTAATTTTGGAACCAAAATTCTAATATATCCTTACGTATGTTCTTTCATTTAAAATCACTTTTAAAAGACATTAGGAAACTCGAACTTTTTAATCTTATGAATACGTCACAGTACACGCGTTCACTTTATAAATTCACTTTGAACAGTTATCAGGGGACATGAACTATGTAATATTTCTAATACTTCACTGTATTCGTGCTAGAAGAAGAAGAAGAAGAAGAAGAAGAAGAAGAAGAAGAAGAAGAAGAAGAAGAAGAAACGTATGAGCAACGTACCGTGCCCCGATTAAGTTTTAATTACTGTTTAATTAAGCGATATTTATTGCAATTGCGACACAAAGAAAAATTAAAGTTAAACATTTAATAAAGAATTGTTTTTTAAACTTTAACTTTGTTCGATATTTAAATCTAAAATGTTATTTATTTAATTTTTAATCGCCAGTAACTAAAGGAGTTACTACCTGTTACTTCAGGTAATTTATAATTCAACAAAATCGAAAAACGATTTATTTTCTCAAGGTTTTAAAAATAGAAACTAGAATTATCTATATAAATAAAAGGCAGTATAAGTTTCCGAATGACAAACTTATACTGCCTTTTATTTATATAGATAATTCTAGTTTCTATTTTTAAAATCTTGAGAAAATAAAACATTAGTAAAAATAGTAATATTATTCTTTTTAATTTTACTTTCGACTTCATTCTTATAGCATTGATTTATTTGTTGTTGTTTTTTTATTTTTTTGGGTGGGGGTGGTACTTCCATTTTCCTTAAAACTTTTAAATAAAAGTTTGGCTGACTATTATTTTTAAGGATAATGGTATCATAGCGCGAACTTCCTGGGGTTGACCTTTGTGGTCAGATGAAAGACAAAACAAGGAAGTCGATTTTGATTGACTGAACGAGCATGAGAACGATAGATAAAGGGTTTTCAGGGCGTTGGTTCCTACACGTCAAGTAATGTAGACATTGTTTCTTATCGTGTCTGGAACGGCTCCCCAATGAGGGAGAGCGACCCCACTGTATAGTTAAATGATGTATACGTCGACGTTAATAAAATACTTAAGATAAATTTCATTGTGTTGAAGTTCTTTTATCCTTGGAGTCAAAACAACTCGCGAACGCCGGCCGTGAGAGAATACAACATATGAGTGAATCGACGCTGTCGAGCAGGACCACTCCCACCAGGGGACTATGCAACATAGGCTAAATTTGGCGAAAGAGCAAAGGATATAACACGGAAAAAAAGACTAGTCAAAAAATAAAATGTTAGTGGAAATAGTATTATTATTATTTCTTTTTTAGTTTTACATTCGACTTAATTCTTATAGAATTGTTTTTTGTTGTTTGTTTTCTCTTTTTTGTGAGCTTCCATTTTTCTTAAAACTGTTAAATAATAGTTTAGCAGACTTAGTTTAGTGAGAATGGTATCTCTGCATGGACTTCCTGAAATTGAACTTTGGGTTCAGATGTAAGACAAAACAAGAAAGTCGATTTTGCTAGGCTGAACGAGCGTGAAAACGATAGATAAAGAAAGTTTTTTTCTACACGTCAAGCAATGTAGACGTGTATTCTTTCGTGTCTGGAACCGCTCACAGTGAGAGAGAGCAACCCCCAGTGAATAGTTAGAAGGTGTATACGTTGATGTTAATAAAATAGATAAAATTCCCTGTGCTGAAATCCTTTTATCTTTGGACTCAAAACAGCTAGCGATCGCCGGCCGTGAGGGAATACAACATACGAGTGCGTCGACGTCATCGACCAAGACTACCCCATCATGGCTCAGTTTGGCGCCGATGATCAATATCTCCCCAGCACGAGTAGGTTTTGCAACAAATCTTCCTCCTTACTAACATGTTCCGTCCATAGTATTCTTAGTATCCTTCGATAGAATCACATCCTTGTTGCCTCAAGTCTCCACTTCATCTGTGAAGCGGTTGTCCAGCAAGCACATGCTATCTCCACACCCGCTGATAATGTCCTTCTTAGGTACGGAAAGACAGTCCACCAAGTATAAAGAATATATATTCAAATCTTGCTGGGGGTTCTCTCTTTATTTCCAAGTCTTACTTCCCGAGCGTAGAAGAATGATTTGTAATTGGTGATAAAGAGCAAAATATATAAGACTGAAAATAAAAATAGTCAATGAATAATGATAATAGCAATGCTTCATAAAAGAAATTTACAGACTATATAAAATAAAATATTATTATTTTTAATGGTACAATTCCAGAAATCCGCAGCGCTTCAGGAAACCACAATGCAATATTATTTCAAAAATCGTAATACGATTTCGTAGTAATGACTGTTTTTAATTGGGTGATACATGATTTATCTCCCTTTGGCTTGCTGTTTTCAATATTAATTATCTTTCATACGTCTCTGACTTTTTGGCTTGTTTTAGTGGCAAACATAGATAAACGTTCCCGTACTCATCTGTTGTGACAAACGGACTATTTTCTTTTTTAAAATACCTTCAATATTAGGCAATGTTTACTGCTTAAAAAACGAAAATACACACACGCATCCACACACACACACACACACACATACATACATATATATATATATATATATATATATATATATATATATATATATATATATATATATAATGGACTCTCCCATCGGTTTCGACGTATGAGGATGTGAGAGCTGCTTAGTTGCTTCAGTTATAATAATCTTAAATGGCATTTAAGACCCGCTCGGGATTTACAAAGGAGGCCACACACACACACACACACACACACACACACACACATATATATATATATATATGACTTGAACAGAGAAAAAGAAAACAGATTTAAATAAAGTCGACGTCATTATATATACCTTTATATAGTTTGAAGGATTCACTTTTTAGCCAACACTTTTTAAAAATGTAGACGGCACAATTAAACATAACTACACGCCCAGTTAACTGTGTTTATGGGTGCATATGTAGTTTATATATAAGGACTAGAACACACATAAAAAGAAAACTGATTTAAATAAAGACGATGCCATTATATATACCTTTATATACCTTGAAAGATTCCATTTTCCCCAACACTTTTTCAAACGGTGGACATTTGCATAATTAGACAAACTACAGACACAATTACAAAAATACCGAATATGGTCCAGAAATTGGAACATGAATAAAAGAAATTCAAATATATGATGATAGTGAATTTATACATTTTTTGTTCTTGAGAATTTTCGACAAAAATGTTAAGCACTATTTACTTATTAGATTGTTTATTTACAAGAATATTTTTTTCATTTTATACAACATTCTAAATGGTAATAAAATTGAAAATAATGCAATGCAATATTTATCATTTATCAGTTTCTAAAAAATTATTGAGAAAACTTTTTTATTCATAAACTTATAAAGATTTACTAATTTATTAAAATATGTGAACGAACTATAAGGAAATCTTTATTATATACCATTTTATAAAATTTGAATCGATTTGCAATTTGCTCACTATTCCAATAAATAATGTAATAAATAAAAAAAAATGTGAATAAACAATTTAATTAATAAATAGAGTTTTTTTTTGTAAGTACTTGAGAACAGAGAAAATGTATAAATTCACTTTCATATTGATATGTCCCAGAAAGGGATATATTTGAACGAAGTAGATAAGTGGTTTTTGGCTACTATAACCAAGTAGAATACGGTAACAGTAATCGACTGGTACGCGTCGTAGTCGCAGGTAAGAAGTGTAGATCAATGGCGTAGTCCAATGAGCGTCGTTATAGACTTAGCTCTCAGACTAAGCCTCTCTGACTCTGTCGTACCTACACGTCCGTCTGTCTTTATGACGGACACCAGCCAATCATATTCCAGTGACGGGAAACACAGGTGTATGCATATTCCATTATATCACATATGTTTAGGTTTTATTACATCTATAATGATTGTTTTTTTTTAAACTATACACATTGCCGGAGAGTGAAGGTAAAAAAAAAAGTGTCACGTGTCTTATCGTTTTATCCATGGTTGCTGACTTGATTATAATTCATTGAATTTATACGAAGTAAACACTCTTTAACAAAATGCAGTTACCCACTAAAAATAACGTTTGAAATAATAAAATTGTATAAATTTGTATAAACACTATACTAATACTCACTGTTTAAAATAAAAACGGGACGTCTATTTCTAACACGAGGATTCAATAAAATAAAGTTTGAAGTGATAAAAATGTCGGGTTCGGAAATGTTTACAAAACGTAAACATTTCCGAACCCGACATTTTTATCACTTCAAACTTTATTTTATTGAATGCTCGTGTTAGAAATAAATACGCGATTTATTCATTAGATTTTTAAATTACAAGAATAATTTTATATTTACAACATTCGAAAAAAACTAATACAATTAAAACTAATGCAATGCAATATTTATCATTTACCATTTTATTAGGAAATAAATATGCAAATACTTTTTATTCATAAATTTATAAACATTTTCTAAATTATTAAAATATGTGAACCAACCATTTTATAAAATTCGAATCAATTGGCAATTAGCCAACGTTTTGCCAACCATCCCAAGAAATAATATATTAAATAAATGGTGTAAATAAAGAATCTAATGAATAAGTAGTTAGTTATTATTTCTGTTGTTAATTGTCAAGAACAAAGAAAATGTTTAAATTCACTTTTATATGTTTAGATTTTATTCCAGTTCTAATATCGCTTTTTAAAACAATAGACATTGACGAGGGGTGAAGATAGTTAAAATAACAGTGGTGTCATGGGAAAAAAAATTCTTTTTAACAAGCTGTCTTTTTGCGGGCACGTTTGTACATCTTTGACATTTTAGGGTTTTTTTTTTGTTTGTTCGTTTATTTTAAACAATTTTTTTTTTTGTCTCATGATCGAAAGATTGCCAGACTGGAACTGGTTCCTCCAAACCCGGTTTGCTTCAGTAAATAATATTCAGAACTTGTTTGAAATGTTACGAAAAATACGATTCCATTTCTTTTGCTGGATGAAAAATCTCATCATATCGATTTTGAAACAGCAAAAAATAAGAAATTATTTTTTAAACATCAGGACGAAAATGTCAAATAAAATAAAATTAAATCATCTATTAAATTTCTGTTTCAATATTTTTTTATCCTGTAGGTTACGCCACTTGACTTCACCAAACCCTTATAAGGTGGCGCTGTTTAAATCTATGAAAAACAAACATTTCTTCAAGATTTCCATAAGATTTAGCAAGACGTTGAGGACGTTCCCGGTAGAGTAATGGATAGCGGCTTGGATTGAGGAATCGGAGAGCCGAGTTCGAATTTCAGTCGAATCCATTTCATTCACTTGGGAAAGGTGTGAATCCTTCTTCTTCAAATAGCAGGACAGACTGGGTTCTATAGCCTTGGATGGCAACTGGTCTAGGAGAAGGAAAACTCTGAATTCAAAACCTGCGGAGGACCTTGGGGCACGTAGTGTACCAGGTCTCTGTAATCGGCCCTTCAAAAAGTGTGGATGGTCCTGCACGAAACCTTCACCACTATAATCAAATCTTATGTGCGGGTTGGGGACCGCTTGTGAATTCCAAATTCCTATGAAACTCCAATATTGGAACCGGCTCAACCCACCTCGTAAAAATGCCGTTACAAGAACAAGAGAGAACGTTCCCGCTGGGACACGTTAAATTTCTCCAGTCGACAGCCAACTGAACTTTTACACACACGCATCCTTATCACACGCACATAAACAAGCACATTCTTAACAGCAAATATCCTAATGTATTCCTTTCCTGTCACCGTGTATATTGTGAATGTCATTCCTTTTTATTAATACATATATTAATTGTTTATTTAAAATTCATGTTTTGTGTTTTATTTTAGCCCGGACTCACATGAGTCCGCCAAATATTGTTTGCGGGACAAATGTACCAAGAGTCATTATATATTTACTGAAAAACGTCCACACCTCCCAACAAAACAGATGACACCCGTAACATTTCCCTTATTTTTTTTATGGACATTCGATGGATATTGTTCTGAATTTAAATTTTTTTATCACCAAGCGCTTGGAAAACTGTAAGGAACCTATTTTAAATATTTTATCAACAAGTGCTTAGAAAAGTCTCGGGAGATCTTTTTGAATTTTTATCAACATGTGCTTGGAAAAATTTAAGGAAACTATTTTAAATTTCTTATCTACAAATGGTTAGAAAACTCTAGAGAGATTATTTTAAATTTAAATTTTTTAATCAAGAATTGCTTAGAAAACCTTAAGGAAACTCTTTTAACATTTTTTTTATCAACAAGTGCTTCGAAAACTCTAAGGGGATTATTTTAAATTTTAATTTTTTTTAATCAACAAGTGTAGAAAACCTCAAGGAGATTATTTTAAATGTAAAAAAAGTAAAAATATGTTAAAAAAGGAAGATGGAAAAACACTGACTGATCGTGAATGCGTAATGAGGTTCACGTTACATTCTCAAAACGCTAGGTTTGACGTTTTTCGGAATTTTCGTAAATTTAATTTCGCCATTAGACATTTGAACTAGTTTATTTATAACACTTGTATATCGTTATAATGGGGCCTCACATCAGTGAGGGGGGCCGGTGTGCAAATGAAACCGTTGAGAGGAAGGCCTCGAAACGGTGCACATTCTCTCCTGATGACCCCAGTTTAAATATAAATTCGAGAGGAACACATCAAAAGTCAGTGAAGTCATATGCCGTAGAGAAGCTCGGTGGAAGAGTCATTGGCATGAGAAGCATTACACATTCAGCTCGCTTCAGGTGAGTTTCAATTACTTTCCAGTGATTTCCTTCTCCATGTAATGTTTAAAAAAACAAACTAGGGGAAAGGGGAGAGAGAGAGAGAGAGAGAGAGAGAGAGAGAGAGAGAGAGAGAGAGAGAGAGCTGGAATCTGGGGAGATGGAGAGAGAGAGAAAAGAAGGGAAAGAAAAGAAAGGAGAAAAGGAAGAATTAAACATGAGTCGATAGAGTGACCTAGGAATGATTTTTTTTCTTAAGGGTTAATTAAACAAGTTAATATACAGGTAAAAGAGGGTGGATCAGACTTAAAATATATACAGTCATGTGTCTAATATCCATGTCATTTTCGGCAGCAAAGTAATCATGGTCCCTTTATAATCATCACGATTTCAAAATAATAATAATAATAATAATAATAATAATAATAATAATAATAATAATATTAATAATAATAATAATAATAATAATAATAATATTAATAATAATAATAATAATAATAATAATAATAATAATAATAATTGACATAAGATAAAGTAAGTTAAATTAAAGTTGAAATTAAAAATTTTAAATATGAAAAATATAGAAAAAAATAATTATTAAATAATTCAATATATTAAGAGATAAATAAAGAACAAATTTAAGGACTTAAAATCTCTTTGGATTATTGTCCTCCTTGAAACTATTCCTAGCAATTATCAACTGATATTTTATATATATATATATATATATATATATATATATATATATATATATATATATATATATATATATGTGTGTGTGTGTGTGTGTGTGTGTGTGATAAAAATATAGTTTTAAGGTATGCTATATTTACAGATAAATGCGCTCAATATCAGTCATAGAGCGTGTGTAAATATAAATGTAGACACTGAGGTCAACGCCGAGTCTGTTTCATGCCTGAACAAAATCTTCAGGTAAGAATATTGCGTTTAAACATGAAACAGGCTGTCTTCATTGGCACATTTCGTAAATTCCCACATCGGATGTCCTTTGAAAAGTAGGATAACTTGACGCTGAAAAATCAGTGAGTTGTTTAGCCATACGAGAAGGGCAGAAGGAAACACGAAAGTTGCTTGCAAATAACCTTTAAATGACGAGTCACAAGATTGAGCATTAGTTAATCAATAATAAATGAACCAATCAGAGTTAAGTAATTACGCTTGAGTCGAATGATTATTAAGGGTCATGGATATTCAAGAAATTTATTCAAGGTTATTCATGGTCTCTGAAAGATAAAACTGATAATAAATTTATCCGATTTTTTACAGGGCTCCCTGTATTATATTGAGTGTATTTGCAATCTTGCTGTTTTTCTTTAAGCTGAGTAAAAAATCTTTGAAAAAGTATGCTTGTGTATAATACAAAGTCTGCTTTTTTGCATTTAATTTTCGTTCCAGACTTCTGGTATTACCCACAAAAATTCGGTATGACGATTTTAGACTCTTTGAGTTGAAAAATCTTCGTTTTATATCGCAAGGCAATTTGTAACGTCGTTTTTTTTTGCTTCATGCATACAATGGCATTTCAAAACGTTGTTGATCACGGCTCTCCACAATCTCCTATCTTTAATAACTTTTAGTAACTATTACTAACTCAACTCCTGTAGACTCCAGTGAAGAAAGTAGAGCCCGGTCTCAATACGTTAAACGTCTCTGCTGTGGTTTCTGTAGAAACTAAATATATCCATTTCTATTTGTTCTTTATTTAAAAGAGTTGTTCTAAACCTTTTTCTATTTATTCATGCGTTCTTCTGCCCCTTTTCCCCTCTATCTGTCCAGTGAGTATCAGATTTTCGAAGCCCTCCTTCCTCATCACGTTTCCCAGGAATTTCAACTGCCTCTTCCTTATGTCAAGTATAAGTGCAGAAGGAAACACGAAAGTTGCTTGCAAATAACCTTTAAATGACGAGTCACAAGATCGAGGAGCAGTTAATCAATAATAAATGAACCAATCAGAGTTAAGTAATAAATTCAAATTTATTGAAACAAAACAATTGCAGTTGACCATTGATGACAATTCCAGAACAACGTAACAATAAACAATTTTTTTCTAACCTCTGCCAGCCGCAATGATGGAGAAAGCCTTACCTCGAACCATCGCCAGGGAGACACGCTGCAAGAGCCACTCCGTTTCACGGGGCTCATCCCTTAATCGAGACTCAATCGCGCCAATCCTCCGAAGGAACGCCATCGAACGAGTGTCAATAACCCTTGAAGTCTCCACTGCCACAGGAGTAAAAAAAAAAAAATCTATCAGCAAGAGTAGAATATTTAACTATTTTTTCATCTCTGCGTCCCGGGCGACGGATCTTGGCTCAACCGCGGAACTGATCAAATTACCGACCGAAAACGTATCCGCACAGGTCGCATCTTAAAATCAATGACTTCCCCATTTTAAAAGGGAAAATGGTAATGCCATCCGGCCGCTTTCCATCACCACGGTCGAGGCCTACGGGTTCGATTTGGGAAGGGAACCCAGCTGCATCCAAACCTCTCTTGATCATGTCGTTAATGGCAGCATACCGTGGAAAGCGGCCGGCACTACGACGACAGGAGAGAGGATGCAAACCAAACTCATCGATGGAGGCTCCACATCTGAATCACATAATTTGAGTTCAAGACGGATCCCGACTTCGACTCGAGTGCACTCATCATCTAGAAGGGTACTGGTAGATGAAGAGGGCACTGCGTTGAGCCAGGCGCCACTACTCGGTTGTGAAGCAGATAGCAGACAGGCGAGGCGATGCTGATCCAGTTAAGTAATTACGTATGAATGGAATGATTATTCAAGCTAATATATATTAAAGAAATTTATTTAAGGTTATTCAAGGTCAATTACTCCTTGAAAGATAAAACAGTGATAATAAAATTTCCCACTTTTTTACTGGACTCCCTGTATTATATTGAGTGTATTTGCAATCTTGCTGTTTCAGATAAAAGTTTTTTAAGCTGAGTAAAAATCTCTGAAAAAGTTTACTTGTGTATAACACAACTTCCAGTTTTTTTTTCCTTTTTTTCTTTGCTTTTAATATCTGTCCCAGATTTTCTCGTATTACGTACAAAAATGACGTAAGACGATTTTCGACTCTTTGCGTTGAAAAATCTTCGTTTTATTTCCGTCAGACAAGGCAGTTTTTGACATAGTTTTTTTTTTTTTACTTCATGCAAGCAATGTCACTTCAGGACGTTACTGAACACGGCTTTCCACAATTTCCTATTTTTCATAATTTTTCTCTAAAACCTCGTCGATGCTCATATGTTCGGTCCATGGTATCCTCATCATCCTTCTGTAGAAATTTCAACTGCCTCTTCCTGATGTTAAGTATAAAAATAAAATAAAAATGATTGAATTCTCCTTGACATCAACATCTCAAAATATCAAATTTGTCTGGATTTATAAATTAAGTAAATAAATTTCTAAAAAGTTATTCTTTGCATCGCTTGATAATGGAACGGAACTTTGTATTTTAAGTTTAATTTTTATGATTGAATTTGAATTGAAGTTTCAGTTTTGAAACAAGAAAATTTCGGTGTTGCGATGAGTAGATATTTAAAAAAAACAATTATAATATTATACTCTACGGTTGCATCAAGCATTGTGCTTTAAAAATAAAAATAAATGCTAAGGGCTCTGAATTATAAATCTCATTGCTCTTCCCTATTATTTTAACATGCATACACATATGCATATATACACACCGACAGAGATACATTAAGGCGAGAAGGAAAAATACTATTTTTTTTACGTAACCCACTACTTTCTAATACTAAACGAAAAACGAATATTGAATAAGTTAAATACCTTCTTTGAACTTATATTTTGGTTTCAGCCTAATTCTAATCCGAATTAAAATAAAAATTAATTGTAATAAAGTTATTAAAATAAATTTTAATAAATAAAGTTTTAGACATTTTTCAAACATTGGCACGTTCGCCTTTCACTCATCGATTCATCAATCCGACATTATAGACGAAAAATATGATAAAAATATCTTAAAAATCCAATATTTTTCCTAGAGATAGGTTTCGAAGACATTTAATGCATCCAAGGGTTACTTAACTGGATTTTATAAAAAAAGTATTGCTTCCCTTTTTGCATAGAACATAATGTAAATAACGGTACCCAGTGAGGTCAAATGTTAAAAATTAGACATATACAATTAAGACCGCTGATATAAAAAAAAAAAGTGCTGATGTCTTTGATATTTGTGCAACGTCATAATTAGCTGCATACAATTGATGTTTAAATAATTAAACATTTTACAATGTGTCAACCTTGTTTTTTTTTAATATAGAAATGTATTTATGTGATTGGTGTTTAATTAAATGATATTTTCAAATATTTTTTCAAATAAATGACACACACGTGCATATATATATATATATATATATATATATATATATATATATATATATATATATATATATATATATATATTGTGTCTAGTTAGGCAGCATCTTTTCATTCATACAGGTTTCATTAAATAATATAGACAAGTGTTGTCTATTTATTTATGTAAATTTTTTTCGTAAAATCTGATAAGTTTAATAACATTATCGTTAAGTAAGCCGAAAGCTTAGATTGTATTAAAAATATATATATATATATATATATATGGATTAATATTGTGAATTTCTTTCTTCGTTCAACGATAATGTTATTAAACTTATCAGATGTTACGAAAAAAATTTACATAAAATAAATAGACAACACTTATCTATATTATTTAATGAAACGTGTATGAATATATACATATATATATATATATATATATATATATATATATATATATATATATATATATATATATATATATAACAGAGGATTTACTTAAATATTTGTATCTATAAAAAGAACGTATAAACATAAAAAATGTCTTAAATAATTGTCGGACTTTGTCCATTTCATAATGTATGACGTCATTTGTTACATTTGAATACGCATTGAGCAGATATGGATGAATGAGAGAAAATCATGGAGAATTGTGTTTAAAAACAGAAAAATCGACATTGCTAGCCAAACGCTCCTCTGTGGCCCAATCGGTTAAGGCACGTCACGCTATATAATGGTTCCCGTATAGTATACAGGTTCGATTCATGTCGGAGGACGAATATTTTCTATGAAAATTTCTCGGATTTTCAGGCCAGTAAATGTTGTTAATACTGTTTATTATAGACAGAGCATTTGCTTAAATATTTGTATCTATAAAAAGACCGTATAAACATAAAAATGTCTTATATATATATATATCAATTAGTTGTTTATTTATTCTAAGCTTTTTTGTTTTGCCTCACGCCTGTCTTTTTTATTTCATAAAATGCTTGTTTAAATATTCTCTTAACACAAAACACCTAAAAAATGTATATATCTGTTTTTCCTTTTTTTTTTCTTTTGATAAACAAATGTAAGAAAAAAAAACTCTTTTGCAAGAAGATATTTATTAATAATGAAACCATCATATGTGTTCAGTTGTTACTTCAAGGCAGCAAGCAGCATGAAGGACACGGAAAGGCCCATCTTCCTGTATCCCCCCCAACAGCCATTGTTGTCTCACCACCTGTAAACGAATCAAATTTCTGTTTGAGGAGTTGATGGCTTAATATAGTCTTTCTCTCTCTGAATTTGTTAATTACAATAATATGATCTCTGTATTATGATATAAGCTTCGTTCATTGCCCCAAATTAAAAAATATAATATAAAGCTTCACCCATTTTAAAAGATCAAAGGGGTAAAGGAGTAATGAAATTCAAGAGAGTACAGGGTGCGATGGATGAATTGTCGTCTAAATGACGCAAAAATGAAAATGAACACTGACATCACATTTTAACAGTTATATTTACCAAAATCAAACAAAAATTATCTTGAAATACTAAAGAGTAAATAGAAATTCTTCTAATCGATAATTTAAGAAAATTTAGTGAAAGTTTATAAAATTTATGAGAATCAATAATTTTATTCTTCTTTGCTACATTAAAATTAGTTTTCTATTTAAATGATTCTTTGAGTTTAATACATTGCTTTTATTTATTTTTTTTACCATTTGATGTCATAAAAGATCCAATTGCAATCAATGTGTTTTTCAATTAATCTGAGATATTATATATCATATTACTTTTCTGATAGTCAAAGGTGGTAATTCAAAATTATTTACTTTTTGAACTCACATAAGAAAATTAGCTTAGGCTAATTTTCTTATGTTAACGGGGTATTGAACTCAATACCCCGTTAAAGCAGTGGAGAACTTGGAGAGGGGAATTAACAGGAGATAACTGATAACTGACATCCATTAAACATGGCACGTGTAACTAGAACAGTCTACCTCAGGGAGCGAAATAAACGGTTCAGTTTGACATTCCAAACACCTGAAGAAGGCCGGAGCGTACAACGACCGAAACGTTCTAATAATAAATATGGCGATAAAGATGAGGACAATAGTCCGAATAATATAAATAGTGTACATAATACCTCATCTCAGATATATAGACAGATACTGAAGAAGGCCAGAGCGTATGTTGGTAATTCATTTATTGCTTTTGTGATCTTGTTGATGCTGAAAACTTTCAAGGCTATTACAATGTGAATTCTTTCTTACGATTCATCTTGTCCAAGATCGATATTCTTTTCAAATTGGATAATATATGAATATCGTTTTGCCATCAGCTGAAATTCATAATAAACCCATACATTTCTGATACGGTCTTTTACTCAGTATATTCAAACATGGACGTCTATCTTTGGAGATCAGGCACCTTCCGTTATACAATATCTACCAGAAGTACGGCATTTAGAGACTCTATCAAGTATGATACAAGGCCGATTTGTTGTGTACACATTCAACTATACATCTTGTTGATATTGTAAAGTATCGCTCAGTTCCACAGGTTTTTCATGCCCCCATCAGCACGTACCTACAAACATTTATCCATCAAATTCTGACTTGTAGTTGAAATCTCCAAGAATACGGACCATAGGAACTCTATAATATTTTAATAAAGATATATATATATATATATATATATATATATATATATATATATATATATATATATATTGTCATCCACAGACAGACTGTTTCGCTGTATCACAGCTCATAAGTGTGGGTAGACGTCCGGTTGCCTGTAGCTAGGATCGAAACCCGACTGAATTGGTTCAGTCGGGGATTCTACCCTTAAGCCGTTGGCGCACGGCAGGGATGAAGGTGAATTTAAGCGTATTTATTTTTAGATAAACACACAGTGACTGAGAGAACTCGATTCGGTTTACCGAAGAGTCTTGCATTATTAGCCGTAATAGCCACTGTTTACAAACCCACACTTCCTCCCCAGAGAGCTCAACCGAAACAAATTTTGTAGGAACATATATATCGTATCACAGCTCATCAGTGTGGCCAGACGTTCGGTTGCCTCTCTCTCTCTCTCTCTCTCTCTATATATATATATATATATATATATATATATATATATATATATATATATACATATATATATATATATATATATATATATATATATATATATATATATACGTATACATACATACATATATATATATATATATGTATATATATATATATATATATATATATATATATATATAAATGGAATAATAATAAAAAAACGAAAGAATATTAATCTACAACCCAGTGTGTCTAAAGATTTTAATTTTTTTATTTTTTTATTGTTCAATATATATATATATATATATATATATATATATATAGATGTTCAAATTATTATTAAACTGTCACTCACTTCCTAAGAAGCAAATAACACACAGACACACACACAACAGAGACACGGCCCCTTTCCAGGAACCAATAAAACTCTAAAAATGACCACGGGAATTCAGAGTAGCTGAATCCATCCAGCTCTTATCTTAAATACAAACTTAAAAGAAACTGTTTGACCAACACAAAGACTGACCAAAATTCACGATAAACCCCCCCCAAAAAAAAACAAAAAAACAAATGAAAACAACAGACAAAAGTTTATTTTCTCCATCAAGACATTCATTTCTGTAGTTCACTGCTACCAGCAAGCAGAACATTATTTTTCTCCTGATGATGGCCATATTGGCCGAAACTAGTCGAAGAATCTAAATGAAATAATAATAAAAACGAAAGTATATTAATATACAACCGAGTGTGTTTGAAGATTTTAATATTTTTTATAATTTTTTATTGTTCAATATATATATATATATATATATATATATATATATATATATATATATATATTTACAACCGAGGAACTACAAGCTAAAAGGTATCTTCATTCAAAATCCTTCAAATATTCAAAAGCAGACTATTACTCACATTGCCAAAAAAATATCACATTATATAAATGCCACCCAGACTGACCAGACATTGATCTCATAGAAAATGTGTGTCTCATTAAAAGATAATGAAAAACAATATTCACACAAAGAAGCAATAAAAACTTATACAAGTAGTTTCAAAGTTTTCATCGAAAAACAATTTAGGGAAATAAATGAATGAAAGACTGATTGAGCTATAGAATATCAAAGAATTTATAATAATATGTGAAATAATGAACAAAATTATTTATTTAGTTATAGTGGATATTGTGTTGATCAACATATGTTTTTATAGCTTATACCACATAGATTTATTCATAAAAAATGTGTTTCCTTTTGCTTAAAAAAGAATACAGCGTGCAATGGATAAATTGTCGTCTAACTTACGCAAAAACGAAAATAACAGGTATCTTTACTATAATAAATTAAGAAAAGTTCAAGTGATTTATTTGGTTAACAGAATCACATCGAAACATTTTTTATTTTGATAAAGAGATTTATAGTTATATTTAAAACGGTGGAGAAACAAGCCAAAAAGTAACTTGTTTCAAAATCCTTCAAATTCACAAAAGGAGACTATTACTATTTTCAAAAGTACACAATTATTCACATTATGAATAAAAGATTTTCAAAATAACTCCGTATTGTTAGACTGTCACCCAAACTGTCCAGACTTGATCTCATAGAGTATGTGTGGCTCTTCATTAAAAGATATATATATATATATATATATATATATATATATATATATATAGATAGATATATAGAGAGAGAGAGAGAGATATATTTTCAAAATAATACCGCGTTGTTAAGCTGTCACCAAGACTGTCCAGATATTGATCACATAGAAAATGTGTGGCTCTTCATTAAAAGATAATGAAAAACCTTATAGGATATTGTGTTAATCAATATGTTTTTCATGGCGTATACCACATGGATTTATTTATAAATTTAAAAAACTGTGTTCCCCTTTGCTTAAAAAAGAGTGCGATTGATAAATTGTCGTCTAAATTACGCAAAAATGAAAATAACAGATATCTTTACCATTATAAATTAAAAAAAAATATTCAAGAATGACATTTGAAACTCTTTTACTGGGTAAGAATTTGGATAAAGAGATTTATATTTATATTCAAAATAGAGGGAAGACAAGCTAAAATATATCTTATTTCAAAATCCTTCAGATGGCTAAAAGCAGACAATTACTCACATTGCCAAAAAATATCACATTATATAAATGCCAGCCAGACTGACCAGACATTGATCCCATAGAATATGTGTGGATCATCATTAAAAGATAATGAAAAACAATATTCACACAAAGAAGCAATAAAAACTTATACAAGTAGTGTTAAAGTTTTCATCGAAGAACAATTTAGCGTAACCAATGAATGAAAGATTGATTAAACTATAGAATATTAATTATAATTAATATTGAATCTTCTGATGCCTTGATCTTGATGTCCGTACTTCTCTTTATTCTTTCCTCAACCTTTCTCCCTTTTCTCTTACTTTCCCTCTGTGTAAACCCTTGCGTGCAAGTGGCACACCCGCCTTGCATGGGGTAAATTGCTTACAAAAAATATTGGATATTGTGTTAACCAATATATATTTTTTCATGGCGTATACCTCTTGGATTTATTTAAATGACGATGTTTAATTTTGCCTAAAAATATCAACATATCAAGACAGAATTTCAGGATATGCGTTAGTTATAATTAGTAATAGTGTTGTTCATAAAATGAACAATAGACGACTCAGACCAATCTCAGTTGATCACAGCTTCCACTTTCACTTAATAAAAAAACAATTATTGTCCATAACGTGAATATAACGGACTCGTTTCTGCTTGGAACACGACTCCCCCCGATATCCTATTCCATTATTCATTACACCAGCAACACATCCAAGCATACATGCCCTGGACTTCGCAAGCGGTTACTGATCTAGGTATTGATCTGACTTTTAGTTGCTTAACACTTAGAGAGCAATTGTTTCAATCAACATAAAACGAAAATAATTATTTATTAAGGAATATATGCTATTGTGTTTGTCAAATAACCTTAAAGTTTTCAGGGAAATCAATTAATGAAAGATTGATTACGCTATGGAATATCAATGAGCCGACAATAAACAGTAATATAATAAACAAAAACATTTATTTAGGTTGATTGGATATTGTGTTAATCAATATGTGTTCTTATGGCTTATATCTCTAGGATTTATTCATAAATAAGAAATGATTTTTAATTTTTCCTACAAAAAGAAATATATCAAAATAGGATTTCAGGACAGTTTAAATTACAATTTGTTAAAATTGCTTCTAAATTAATAAAAGACTTAATAAATAAAAAGTAAAATATTAGGTTGGTGCAAAAATAAAGTCGTTTTCTCACATATGTTACTATGTGAGAAAACGACATTATTTTTGCACCAACCTAATAATAATAAGCTTTTAATAATAATAATAATAATAATAACCTAATAATAATAAGATTTTAATTACAATTTCTTAAAATTGCTTCTCAATTAATAAAAGACTTAATAAATACGAAACAAAATAATAATAAGCTAAAACTTGAAGGAGGAATTTATTCTATCACCAGTAATAATTGCCACAAGGATTAGATAGTAGAAACGTCGAGAAATTTAAATAAATTGTTATATGAACACAATAGGAATCTTTTAAAAATAGACACTGAATATATTTGTTGCTTAAAGTAATAAGTTTGATGACATATTTGAATAAAAATGCTATTCTAATTAAAAGAGAAAGCAATTTACCCAAACGATATATATATATATTATAGGAAGTGTTTTAATCGCTAGATCATCTACTATCAAATTTCGTACAGGTTCTTACAACATTTCACTTTTCTTGGCTGTTCTATTATCAAAATTTGAAGATATTTCATCACAGATGTCATAAAAATAAGGGAATTTATTCGGATAGATTATTTACACAAAACATATTTTTTAAAAAGAAAGTAAATTTATATTTAAAATTCCCATTTCTCCATCTCTTTATAAATTATACAATATATATCATTTATGACAACAGTTCTTATCAACGGTAGCCTTAGCGAGAGACAATAGTCAACGAGCTTGTATGGTTGACCATTATTATAGAGGAGTGTTTTATTATTGATATCCATCGAACCAAAAGCAATGAAAATATTCATAGATATATATATATATAGAAATGATATACAAATTTCGATTTATATACGAACGGCTTTTTTCGATTTTACGAGAAAAAAATAAATTTTGTCAATATCTGTCTATATTTCTGAGATGAGGTATTATGTACATTATATACATTATTCGGACTATTGTCCTCATCTTTGTTGCCATATTTTTACAACGTTTCGGCCTTTCAGTATCTGTCTATATTTATGAGATGAGGTATTATGTACACTATTTACATTATTCCGACTATTTTCCTCATCATTGTCACCATATTTATTACAAGGTTTCGGCCTTTTAGTATCTGTCTATATTTCTGAGATGAGGTATTATGTACACTATTTACATTATTCCGACTATTGCCCTCATCTCTGTTGCCATATTTATTAAAACGTTGCGGCCTTTCAGTATCTGTCTATATTTATGAGATGAGGTATTATGTACACTATTTACATTATTCGGACTATTGTCCTCATCTTTGTCACCATATTTATTACAACGTTTTGGCCGTTGAAATGCAACGGCCTTCTTCAGTATCTGTCTATATTTCTGAGATGAGTTATGATATTTACATTGTTCGGGCTATTGTCCTAACTTTTGTCGCCATATTTATTACAACGTTTCGGCCTTTCAGTATCTGTCTATATTTCTAAGATGAGGTATTATGTACACTATTTACATTATTCGGACTATTGTCCTCATCTTTGTCACCATATTTATTACAACGTTTTGGCCGTTGAAAAGCAACGGCCTTCTTCAGTATCTGTTTATATTTCTGAGATGAGGTATTATATTTCCATTGTTCGGGCTATTGTCCTAACTTTTGTCACCATATTTATTACAACGTTTCGGTCTTTCAGTATCTGTCTATATTTATGGGATGAGGTATTATGTACATTATTTACATTATTCCGACTATTGTCATCATATTTGTTGCTATATTTATTATTACAACGTTTCGGCCGTTGTACGCTCCGGCCTTCTTCAAGAACACATAGCACAGTGGATAAAGGCGTTACAGTGACAAGACCCAAAGTATGTGAGTTCAATAACCGGTTAATGCAGTGGAGAACTTGGTCATGTGCAGCAAGATTAAAACTTTTCGATTTAAACTCTGCAGTAGGTAGCCACTGATGGGTGCGGTGTTTGTCTATATCATCCTGTTTGCTATGGGCAGAATATTCCCTGCGAAGCGTGTTATTCTGCCATGGTTTCTGTATCTGGTCCATTGTTTTTTTTTTTGCTTATTCAATTTGTTTGTAATTTGTTTTTTTTAAGACTTTTCTATCGCCCCTCCCCTTTTCTTGAACAGAAATAACTTGTTTTCTGAAGGCTTTTCCTGTTGCCTTCCTTTTCTGAAACCTTAATTGTGGTACCTTCATTAATTTTTGTGAGGATGTCCGTCTCATCATAACGAGTGTACTGGGTTGAGAGTTTTTTTTCTTGCTGTTCCTGAATGGTAGTTAGGAACCCGAACTCTTATGTAGTGTCTTGAGAGGCTGCTCTAATGAGCAGTTGCATAATCTCCGGGTTGTATCAGTGCCATGTCGCGGCATGGAAGGGTGTCCTTGTGAATACCCACGGGTGGATAACCTTGAATCCACACTATGTTGCAGTCTGAGCCAGTTCCATTCTTGCACATTTTATATTAGACGACCGACTGCTAGGCCCTTTCCTTACCAAAAACAACACACCATGACTATAAAACTAAACCAGCCCAAGAAAAATAACCTCAGCCCCTCAAACTTTGCTTTCTTTTTGAAGTATTTTGCAACAACTGTCGATGTATAAGGCTTTACTTTTATCTCTTCCCCCATTTGAAACTCTATTTTGAACTTGTTGGCTTCCTTTATTTATTTATTATTGGCTTTATTTACAGAAAGGAAACTGCAAGAAATTGGTATGAACGCCACCCTATCCAGGTGACGGAGATAGGACCTGTGACAATTTTATGTAGGTACCTCCACTAGGTCACGTAAAAAAGCGGCCTATCACGATCAAAAATGACTCATAAATCAACGAAAACAAAGTTTTGTCTCAATATGTTTATGTTGTTATGAAAGAGGAAAGACCAAAGTATTTTTTAAATATTTTTTGAAATTTTTTACTCCTTTCTAACACGTAGAAAATTTTGGTTAAAAATTATGTTTTTTTTTACGACTGCGCGATAAGACTAAAAAAAGGTTTGTTTTATTTTGCGCTTTTCCCCGAGGAAAACACACGTTAATTAGGAAATTCTTGCAAAAATCAAATAATTGTTGGATTTTAATGAAACTTTCAGGACTTATTCAGAAATGACTTAAATTATTTAAAAAAAAATTTTTTTCAGAAAATCTTGTTAAAAAGAGATTTTTTTTTTAACATGTTTCCACCCACTTACATATTTTCATGAAATTTCGAGAAATTAAATCAGAGTTCCCGGGATTTTTTTTATTAGTTATAAACAGGAATCATTGTAGAAAGTAAATCACCAATTTTTTTTTGTCAAACATTTGCTACTTTATAGAAAATCAGATTTGAATTGTAAAAAAAAAAAAATGTAAAAAGTATCTAATTTAATTAATTAGAAAAGCTTCCACCTATTTTTGTAGATACGTTATACTAAGGACATTATTTTGTGAAGAAATAAAAATTTTTCGATGAATAATGTATTTTTTGCAAATTTTTTCCAGATTTTAAAAATTTATTCATTAACGTCTTAATACTTCAAAAATCGTTTAAAATTATTTATTTCAATCGTTCACGCAATGTAATGATAACGGTAATGAAAATGTAAATTTACGAATCGAACTTTGAAAAGCACATAACACTCGTTTATGCAGAAATAATTTTAAAATAATTTTAAAAATAAATTTTTATTGAAAAACGTTCATAATTTCTATGTATGAAAATGTATACGCGACATAAAAATGTCACGTGATTTGTGTCGTCTGGCACCGCAGTTATTTCTCTTCTCTGTCCAGTTCAGATCCACATCGTTAACGTGTTTGCAGAAATTCTTTTCAAATTTTAAAAGTTGTAATTATTTTTAATTACTTTTTATTAAATATTTTTCTTTAAAGTATTTTCTTTTATTTTGGATAATATTTCATTGAAATAATTTTTTTCTTATTAATTAATTTAACATAAGATTGAGAAAGTAAGAGAAACGGAAACCAAGACAATAACATTACCTGAATAATAAAAAAAAGTTTAAAGAATTACGTGAATAATAAAAAAAAAGTTTAAATTACCTAAATAATAAAAAAAGGTTTAAAGAATTACCTAAATAATAAAAAAAGGTTTAAAGAATTACCTAAATAATAAAAAAAGGTTAAAAGAATTACCTAAATAATAAAAAAAGTTTAAAGAATTACCTAAATAATAAAAAAGTTTAAAGAATTATGCATTTAAAAAATTTAAACAATTATATAATTAAAACAATAAAGAATTAGTATCTAATAAAAACTTCAAACAATTATCTAAAAAAAAAAAGTTAAAAAATTATTATCTAATGAAAAAGTTTGAATAAGAAAAGTTTATATACAATTATCTAATTAATAAGAAAAGTTTAAACAATTATGTAATGATTTAAAAAATTGTCTAATTAAGAAAGTATGAAATAAAAAAATTAAAAAAATAGTACATAATTGCTGAATAAAAATGTTAATATTTAAAAAGTACTAGTTAAAAACGAAAAACGGCGTTCGCCTAATTTAAAAATTTGTCAATTTTGATCATCCATAGCTGTCTGTCATCGCCTCGTCAATTGCGAAATCGATGAAAGACATGCAAAAATTTCAGACACATCGTTAAGAAATGTTTGGATACAAATTTTTTAAGCTATAAGTAAGTACTGTTTGTTTCATATCAGATTATTTTAACTTTAAATTTTCTAATTTTACTCAAATAACGTGTCAAAAATATATAAATTTATTTTAGGAAGAAGTTTAAATTCAAAATTTTGTTTGTTTACAAATTTCTTAAAATTTAAGAAAATGTCCGCTTTTAAGAAAATTAAACAAAAATCGAGCATATATTTGACATTCCAATCTATATAATTTCTATCTAAAAGACTTCAGAATATTTTACTTAGTGTAAATAATAAATTTAATGCTTTAGCTTTCAATTAAATAACAACATATTTAAACAAAACTTTGTTTTCGTTGATTTATGAGTCATTTTTTATCGTGATATGCCGCTTTTTTACGTGACCTAGTGGACATACCTAATTTTATGGGACTTTACAATAGACATAGATGCAAAAATCAAAACTAATCGCCCAGACTCGTGATTAGAGACCGAAAAAACCCGGTTCATCTTTAGCGTATTTCTGTTTCCGTATCCGATAATAATGGATTTAGGATTTTGTTATCCCTCTTATTAGGTATCAAGTCTCCCTCGGGATATCTCGTGATCTGTTACCTCCACCCTCCTGAAGACGGGTCTGGGTATGTCTATGGTTGAGAATCCTCAACAAACGCTACCCAATGTTTTCCTACATCCATTGTGTACGTAATCAGATGGTGACAGTGAACTCTGTAAGGAAGACGCTCAGAAGAAGATTTCGTCCATCTGAAGTGTACACTCGTACTAGGAAGAAGCGCTTCCCGTTTACCCGAGGCGAGTACTTCATCTATCGTGAATGTCATCTTACCGGTGAGGGATGGACACTGAGAGGTCTAGGCGTTGTCCCGTAGTGAATCATATCACGTAGTATTTAGGTGGTCCGTTCAAAATGACCTGATAGACGAGCTCAGTCTAACTAATGCAGGAGTGTCGCTACTTATGCTATTGGACGGCCGGGTTTAAATTCCTCACTAATGATGATGCGTTACTCTTCTGGCTGGTATTGCAAAGGTCCTTCTCTGTTGGCAAGATGTGTAGCAATGTGGTACTTTCGCTGACCAAGGCTGAACACCGTTCTTTTGCTTGATAGGTGTTCTGCGAGTAATGAAGTGGAAAACATTACAAAAGGAATTCTAATGGAACGTGAAGTTTGCCTCTTTCCATCTAATCTTTAAGCATCAGCTTAAAGTCAAGATCAGGGCGAAAATTCACTGATTCTCTCGATCCTAATTTGACAAAAAGTGGGTTGATCTCTCGCGTCTGGATCGAGCGAAAGGGGCTGACTTGGAGTGGCATTTTAATTTAAGTTAGGCATCAAGAGATAAATGTTTATCTTGATTGAACTCTGGCAACCCAGTCTTTAATTAGGGTAGTTTCCTTTCTGCTTTTAGTTTTCTCCATTTTAAATTAGCATCGTGACAGAAGGAATTCTATTGTGACGTGAAGTTTACCTGTTCCCATCTGGGCTTAAATCATCAGCTTAAAGTCAAGATCAGAGCGAAAATTCACTGATTCTCTCGATCGTAATTTGACAAAAAGTGGGTGTGTCTTGCGCGTATGAGTCGATCGAAAGGAGTTCACGTGGAGTGGCATTTTAATGCCAGTTAGGCTTGAAGATATTGTTGTTTCTCTTGACTAATCACTGGCAACACAGTATTTAATTAAGGTACTTCCGTTTCTGTCTTTTCCATATAATTTAACTTAGCATCGGCCCCTTTTATTTTTGTTCCCGCTTTTTTTTCTTAGTTTGATTCTACCTCTCCCATTAGGTGACAGAAATATCAGTTCTCTAATGCATGCGTGAAGTGTGTCTTATTTCGAGCGCACATTTCATATTTGTTGTTGGGTCTGGACAAGTGTGTTTTTAAACGCATGTTTGGTAAAATCATTGGTTCAAATATTTATTCCCGCATTAATTTTGTCTAGTTGCACAAGGATTGATGATTACCCGTTACTCTCCCTAATTTCATTCTCCAGCCTCTAATTACTGCTATCAATTTCGACTAGTTAACTGATATTTCTACTGCATTTCAGGATTGTGGCTGGATTTTATTACTAACATTGCTTTGTTTAGCTTTGAAAATACTTTTTTACATTTCAAATATGCATTGGGATTAGTTTTTACAAAGTTATACAACTCCCACAGGCAAACTGATCTATATGAATCCTAGTTAGGACAATATAGAGAGACTGTAGTATTATAGTGACTGGTGTAAAATAGTTAATAAGAATGTTTTGTTTTTGTACCGAGAATATTGTAGTTTGTCTGGGTTAGTAACTATATCTAACTTAAAGATAGGACAGTTTTTTGCATTCTTCTCTCGCTTGTCTTCTCCCAGCCGGTGATCGCTAGTTGTTTTGACTCAAGATGGAAAGAGAGACCAAGAAAATTAATTTGAACCTATCTAGTTTATTAACTTTCGACGCATATATCTTCTATTCATCCAGTGGGGTCGCTCTCCTCAATTGGACAGCCGTTTCAGCCAAGAAACACATCTAAGTTGGTTGATGGTTTAAAATTCGACTCCCTGAATCCCTTTCTCTATCTATTGTGCTCATGCTGTCTCAGCCAATCAAAATGGACTTCCTTGTTTTGGCTTCTACCTGACCTCAAAGTTCAACCCCAGGATGTCGAAGCAGCGATACCTTTCCTCTAAAAACTAATAGTCCACTAAACTATTATTTAACAAGTTGATGACCAAAAATTTCATTCTCCGATTTTGGTTTTGTTTCAATTACTAGAATAAATATTGTTTCCCTGATCAGCACCCTGACTGAATGAATTTTAATGTACTAAAGGATTGATAATTAGGTCTCTCTTTTTTACTAGTGAATTAACTAGATGTAGCCGACAAAAGGTGGGTGACTCTTGCTCATCTGTGGCGAGTGAAAGGAGAATGACTTGGAGCGGCATTTTGATATTGGTTAGGCACCAGAACATCGAATAGAGAATATATGAGCATCGGCCCCTTTTTTATTTTCGTCCTTTTCTTTTCTTTAGTTTAATTCTCCATCCTGTGACAGGTGACAGACATATTTTTTTTATTTTAGCAACTGTTAGTTTATTTTTGTTATGGGTGTACAAAAAGGAAATAATTCTGAATTACCGTCTTTGACTACTTTTCGCTATCGGAAAAGTAATACGATATATAATAATTCGGAATATTTTTGAAAAACAAATTGAGTGTAATTAGATATTTTATGACATCAAACAGATAAGAAAATAAAAAATAAAATCAATGCATTAAACTCAAACGTTTCATTTCACAAGAAGAAAACTACTTTCAATGTAGATAACAAAAAGAAAATTATTAATTCAAATAAGTTTCATAAACTCGTATAGAAATTAAAAAAAAATTCTTAAATTATTGGTTAAAAGAATTTAAAGATAATTTACTTTTAAACGTAAATACTTGATTATTGCATTTCTGGTGTTCCGTGCTTCCTTAATTTTTATTTTTAATTTTTCGCGTTATACACGTGGAAAGCCATGATCACCAATATCCTTAAGAATTTTTATTTTAAGCGAATCACCCCAAGCAAGGCAGGAAGCCACTAACACGCAAGGGGTGTGACGGACTCAGATAGCCTAAAAACGCATACACGCATATATTAAGGTTAATTTCCGCCTAGCAACAGAATGGGGGTCACGTGGAAGTCTTGTGACATTTTCGGAAAGCAAGTCAAGAGGTTGACTGACCCAATTATCCGTAGCAACAAATGTCTAGACAGAAGCTCGACAGGGGACTGATGTAAGCTGGAATTCGTGCCAAAACTCAAGACACCTGAGAGTTAGAAATTTACTTGGGAGTCAGTTACTGTTTTGTCTTTGAAGGAGCAAGACTCGAAATCGAAGCCATGATAATTTATGAACGGAAAGATGAGACTCATTTGATAATGATGGAACTTGTCCGATTCATCCCAGGCAACTCTGGACAAGAAATATAAGAACAAGTATTTCTGTTCGATAACCCCAAATTGAAGACGCAGAGAAATTTATACGCTGAGAATACAGCCTGCGTTTGAAGAAAAAAGAAAAAACAGAGAGGAAGAAAGTATATATCTCTGTTACAAGCTGAACTGTGTAAAGAAAAAGAAAAAGGAAAACCAGAGAGGAAGAAAGTATATACCTCTGTTACAAGTTGAATTGCGTAAAGAAAGAAAGAAAGAAAGAAAGAAAGAAAGAAGGAAAAACAGAGAGAGGAAGAAAGTGTATATCCCTGTTGCAGTGAGTCGGGTTAGGGAACTGAACTGTATACAGAAGAAGAAAGAAGGAAAGAAAAAAGGAAAAACAGAGAGAGGAAGAAAGTGTATATCCCTGTGGCAGTGAGTCGGGTTCGGGAACTGAACTGTATACAGAAGAAGAAAGAAGGAAAGAAACAAGAAAAACAGAGAGAGGAAGAAAGTGTATATTTCTGTTACAGCCGGATGGTGTGTGAAATCGTATTTGTGTCAAGAAAAGAAAAGAAAGGACAATGATAAAAAAAGAGAACTGAATATAAAAGATAAGTAATCATATATTTTGGACCCGTATTAGAAAGATACACATACATCCATAAATATTATGTTCTTACAAACACCTTTCTACATGTCAAAATAATAATTGTAACTCCTATCCCATCTCTTTTGTGTATGCGTTGATTTCTGCATTCGTAGTAATTCATACTTATATTTTTGTATGTTCGGGTTCAGTCAAATCCATTTGGAGTTAGGCAAATTTTGATATCCCAACATAAGTCTTGAGATCTGGTCGTCGGATGTTTTTACTCATGCTTATATTTTCTTTTATTTTAATATTTTGTATATCTGTACATATTAAAGTTCTTGTATCAAAATTGGCTAAGCCTTATCGTTTGTCCTTGAATTGTGGATCAGTATTCGCGTTGAAAACGAAGCAAACCTGGGAAAAGATTACTGTTCGATTATCCTAATCGAAGAGTGTTCTTAAAATATTTTTTGTTTACCAATTGTCCATTATCACGATTTGGGAGAGATAGCCCGTATTTTTCCACAGGTGTGAGAATGTATATATCTTCTGGTCGGTGTATGATCGCCTTATAAAACCATTCGTCGACTAGGGCATATGACAGGGGTTACAGAGAGTTGGGGCGAGAGCAAAGAGTAGTTATAGAGGAAAGGATGAAGATAAGGTTAGGGAATAGATCAAGGCATCTGGAGACGTCGACTGACGTTACATTTGAATAGTTGGAGATTATAGCTGTCGTGGAAAGAGGAAAAGGAGAGGGATTTCCACAGGCGAGAAGCGCGAGACATGAAGCTATTGGAGTAGAAGATAAGGTTACATTTAACAGTTACGACAGTGAAAGGGTGAGAGCCAGATGCCATCTGAGTTGAAAGCTTAAATTCATGAAGTCTGGGAACCAGTGAAAGCCGCTCATCGGAGCAGTTACCATGAAAGTATTTGTAAAAAAGACAGAGAGAGGCAACGGCACATCTGTGAGAGAGCGACTGCAGATAAAATGCCAGATCGGCGCCAATTACATAGCATATCCGTATCTGGATTTTATCAAAGACCTTGAGACAAACAGAAGGGGGCTCCAGACCATATATGGCAGCAATACTCCATGCAAGGGCGAATGGTTTATTTGTAGATTTGAAGGATCGACTCCGGCGAGAAAAATTTCTTGGCGCGGCACAGGGAGCCAAATTTCCTTGCGGTGGACGAAGCTATTAACTCAATGTATTTGTTTCATCTCAGGCCAGCAGTCAATGTGAGGCCGATTAGTCTACGAGGGAATTGGCGTTAGCCTGCATGCTTGTAAATTCTTATACAAAAATGTGTTCTTGTATAAATCTCAGTTATATAAACCCTGTTGATTTGCACAACTTTTGTTATTTTTGTCTTATAACATCGTCTCGCCTGAACGATATATCGAATCGATATATCGAATCGATATATCGAATCGTCGCCAGCAATCGATTATCGATTAGAAATATTTAAAGATAATTTATTTTTATACGTAAATACCAATGTCTTGATTATTGCATTTCGTATTTACTTAATTTTTCGTTTTAATTTTTTTTAAATAACTACGGAAAATCGTGTAAGAAACAGGAATATGGCAAGCATGTATAAAAGAAAATACATGTTCCATAGCAGCATGTATAAATCTGCAAAGGGATCATCTCATAATAGAGAAAATGGGAATATGTGAGTGGGGACAAAGTACAATAAGAGAACAGGTTTGAGAAAGACAGAAGATGAATATGGCAACATGGATATGGCAAGCATTCATAAAAGAAGAAAAGAAAAACAAGAAAATACTTGCTCTACGGCAGGATGAATAAATCTAAAAAGGGATCGTCTCATAAAAGAGAAAATGAGAATATGTGAGTGAGGACAAAGTACAATAAGAGAACAGGTTTGAGAAAGACAGAAGATGAATATGGCAACATGGATATGGCAAGCATTCATAAAAGAAAAAAAAAAGAAGAAAAGAAAAAGAAGAAAATACTTGCTCTACGGCAGGATGAATAAATCTAAAAAGGGATCGTCTCATAATAGAGAAAATGAGAATATGTGAGTGAGGACAAAGGACAATAAGAGAACAGTGTTGAGGAAGACAGAAGATGGATATGGCAACATGGATATGGCAAGCATTCATAATAGAAGAAAAGAAAAAAAAGAAAATAAGTGCTTTACGGCAGGATGTATAAATCTAAAAAGGGATCGTCTTATAATAGAGAAAATGAGAAAAAATTAGTCAAACAAACTAATGCAAAATGATATTTCAAATTACAAAATGAAAATGGTCTTTATTCTATTTAGGCAGGTATCCCCAGGTATTATATATTCTTTTATCTTCGTTTTTCATAAATTTACACATGCCGTATGTCTTGTCGGTTCGATAAGACCAAATTGTGAGCTGATCTAAAAAATAAAATGGCACACAATCTATTTTTAATTAGAACAACGAATATCTTGTTGATTTTAAAATTAAAAACGGAACTTCTCTGTTTTAATCGTCTAAATAAAAACCTTTTTTGCCTTCCATTCTCATGGTAGATGCTAACCTCCACCAGAGGAAAACGTTTCGACTGAGTGGGCTAAAGTTTTCTACTGACAGGAAATTCAATGCAAGGTGTGCTTCTACGAAAGTTGGTTCGCAGTGACGTGCCAGATAATTTTTCTCGTCAGAATATATTCTTATATAGTTGCAAATCTACCATTCGTCCATACTTTGAATTTTGCCGTTACATTTTTTTCACATTTGTCTATGCTATGTATTTAGAGACTCTTGATAAGAAGAATCTGAACTGTTATGTGTCCGAACCTGGCATCTCGGTCCTTCCAACCGCAGGAACGTAGCTTTCATGTGTTTTTCCTTTAAAAACTTTCATGCCAATTCTTTTCTGAGGAGCTAACCTATTCGGTACCTACATTGTACGAATTTAACTTAATTTTATGAACACAGTACTAGATTGGTAATAAGGTCTCATAATTTTACTGTTGAAATGGCGGGACATAAGGTCAGAATTCAAAAAATACACTTGTGCGTATGTCTTGATTAACCAATTAAATGTTAGATCTACGCTTAATAGAAAAGTAAGCCAATAGGCGTGGAAGTGGGTGAGTTAATTTTTTTATGTCATGTTAACATAGAACATAGACCGGCTATCATTGACGAAACCGGAAATATGTCAGCGACAAATGACTCGTGATTGTAGACATATTTTCCGCAATCGTCAATGATGGCCTGCATATGTTCCGGTTTATCATAACAGGAAAAAATAACTCACCCACTTCCACCATCTTGGCTTACTTTTTCTCCACGCGTACAAAATATTTAGATTTAACTGCATTAGGTGTTAATATGCTGCTAAAAAAAAAATCAATCAACCAAACAATCTATATGTGTATCTGGAATAGATAAACCTAAATGAAATAGAGGAGATACAAAATCATTTCGAGGGTTTCTTTCCAAATATTCTCTTTGCTTTTCAACCATTCTAATTTCTGGTTTGTCAATAACTGCGGCAGATTTAATGTCAAATTTCTTTTTTATCTTTTTACATCTGAATTGTATCTGAAAAATATTGACGCCTTAGCGATTCACTAAATCGTTCAAACCAAAATTTTACTTTGACTCTTTTATCAATTTTTGGTACAAGTGACTATCTGGTCACAGTCAGTAACTAATATGCAAATCTATCTATCTATCTATCTATCTATCTATCTATCTATCTATCTATCTATCTATCTATCTATCTATCTATATATCTCATCCTGTTAATCTCTATCTATCTATTTATATCACCCTGTTAATATCTATCTATCTATCTATCTATCTATCTATCTATCTATCTATCTATCTATCTATCGACCTTATTTTATTCATATATATGTCTGTTCGTATCTATCTATCCACGTGTCTGTTCGTATCTGTCTCTGTTAGTATCATTGTAACATCGACATTATTCTGTTCATTATCTATCTATCTATCTATCTATCTATCTATCTATCTATCTATCTCAGTCTGTTCACATCTATCTATCTATCTATCTATCTATCTATCTATCTATCTATCTATCTATCTATCTATCTCAGTCTGTTCACATCTATCTATCTATCTATCTATCTATCGATCTATCTTTCTGAGTCTGTTCACATCTATCTATCTATCTATCTATCTATCTATCTATCTATCTATCTTCTCTTTATAGCTATCGACCTTATATTGTTCACATATGTGTCTGTTCGCATCTTTCTATCTACGTGTCTGTTCGTATCTGTCTCTGTTCGTATCATCGTAACATCGACATTATTCTGTTCATAAATGTCTATCTATCTTATTCTGTTCATATCTATCTATCTATCTATCTATCTATCTATCTATCTATCTATCTATCTATCTATGATAGTAGGTCATAGATAGAACTATAAGTATATTGTATTAAGACCACAAACCTCCTGTGACCGCAGCTAAAACATCATTTATTACAAGAAAAGTATCTCGTTACATTAAGGAAGTAATAAGCACAGAGTGCGTGGCAAATCTAATTCTCAAAGGGTATATTAAAGGGTTAGAGAAGCAGGCTGTAGTATAAAATGTAAACGTATCATATAGATGAAGAGAATAAGGATGAAGAGAGATTGTAATCGTTTAATAATTACATACAAAAAATGATGAGAAGTTGTGGAGAGCCATTATCGCCTACGTCTTGAAAACATATGGCACATAAACGAAGTAAAAGAAGCATGTGGTGACCGAATAAGAAGAGGTGGGGATAGCAATGGTCAAATGAAAAACGATCGGAACATTTGGACAGCCTGGAGGGAAACCGTTCTGAAAGGAGACGGGAAATAAAAGAAAAAGGAAGAATAAATCGTAAAAGGATAACTTAAAGACTTTGGAAAAAGGAAGTCCAGATAAAAAGATTTTAAAGTTTTGTTATATTAGGTTGGTGCAAAAATAATGTCGTTTTTTGACGTTCAACTTCAAAAGAAAAACGACATTATTTTTGCACCAAACTAATATATTCTAAAATGTCTGAAAGTTTGAAGATGGACTAAATTCTTAGCGTACGTTCAATTTATCCTTCGCTCAACCAAATTTTAGACAATTTTGGAAGCATGATTAAAACTTTAACTATTACCAAATCTAAATAGGGTTTTGAAGTTGGAAAACATTTCAAATCGCATAGCGGGCAACGTTCAAATTATTTTCCCGATATATAGATGAAGAGAATAAAGACGAAGAAAGATTGAAAATGGTCAATAGTTGCAGACGAGAAGTTGTGAAGAGTCATGAACGTATTTCTTGAAAGGAGGGGAAACATAAAAACAGAAGTATCCTATAGATGAAGAGAAAGATGAAAAGAGTTTGTAATAGGTCAATAGTTTCGTAGACAACAAAAACTGGAAGTTGTGGAGAGCCACGATCACCTATGGCTTGAAGAAATATGGCATATAAAAGAAGAAAGAGAAGCAAATGGATGACAGAATAAGGACTGTGAGGAGCGAAGCCGTTCTGAAGGAAGACGGAAAATGAAAGAAAAAAAGAAGAGTAAATCGTAAAGGGGTTTTGAATAATGCAAATTATAAAAAGGTCTTACCTCATGCCAATCGTTAATGTCTGAATAAAGATAGTCTTTGGACGTGTTTAATATATCGTACGTCTCATCTATCCTGTCGCTGTTAAATTCGCAAAAGGACTGATTTTGATTGTAGTTAAAAGGCAGGCATCTGCGTCGAAAGAAACATCCTGGCGCATTGAAATGCATCAGGGACGGAGGTTAAACGAGTGAATTGGAATCCTTTGTGGCGTTTTCCTCTTTGAAATATACTGCATTTAACTTTGCCTATTTTACATTCGACAAATGAACTGCTGACAGCATTTATAAGAAAGCAGGACAAACAGATCAGCGTCAAGAGCGACATTTTTATCGTTTGATTTCGGTCGTTAGGTTTCATTGGTAGCAATGTCCAATCAGACATGTGCTTAAAAGTCATAAAGTTCGATCTGTTTTCACATATTTACACACACACACACATATATATATATATATATATATATATATATACACATACATACATACATATATATATATATAAATATATATATATATATAGATAGATAGATAGATAGATAGATAGATAGATAGATAATATTAGTGGTAAATATACACATATATGCAAAATCCACAGGTGCATATATACACATGTATATTTTTAGAATAAAAAATTCCGAGAGGATAGAATCCAGGTAGAACTCAATGTCCAGGACAGAGTAAGGATATAATAAAAAGGCTTAAACACTAATATTCCATGGTCATAATTTATTCCATTGGAATCGTAAATACGATCCAATTCATCAGACCTGTATTTACGATTCCAATGGAATAAATTATGACCATGGAATATTAGTGTTTAAGCCTTTTTATTATATATATATATATATATATATATATATATATATATATATATATATATATATATATATATTGTTAAAACGTATTCTTATTTGTTCTTCGATAACGATTGATTTGTTTCCTTTATTTTTAACACCCAACACACACATACATACACACACAAACGCGTATCTTAGTTGCATTAAACATTTTGCTTGAGTTGCCATCTTTCTTGGGTTACGCAAATAAAAAAACAAAAAACAAACCTGAGTACTTAATAAGTTAGGATTTAGTAAAACTTTACAGGTGCTACTGTCTAATATGTTTTCTTATTCAATTTGTCACGAACATGCCTATGAAGGTCTGTTTTGGGTTAAGCAATTCAAATGTCAGTTAACGATTTTAACACAGAAAATCGTTAAGAATAACGTAACATAAAATTTTCAGAAACATACGTGTATATTCAGAATAGATTGCCCAATATTTTCCGAATTATTTTGTTGCCAGGCATCTAAAAGCTTCTCGAATATTAATTTTGAACAATACACATGCGTCCGACAAGTCCGCAGCCTCATCTACGTCATAAAATGCGGTAACTATACACAAAAAGAAAGATATTCAGTTTCAATATTAATAAACAATTAATTCAATATTTGTATTAATCAATTCAATATTAATTAATTCAATATTAATAAACAGCTTAATTCAGATTCAATATTCATTTTGCAGTTGATAGGACTAGATGTAATCGTAAGTTCTATGCTAACGTGTTCTTCTATGGCTGATTCCGTTTATGGAACAGTATTTGATAATAATAATAATAATAATAATAATAATAATAATAATAATAATGGTTTTAGTGATACATGATTTACTAATTAACCCATATCTGTGGGGAGAGAAGAGGTTGATGCATATATTTCTTAAGTCTATTTGCGCATATGGGAATATAACGAAGCAGGCAGTAATGAGTCCTGGGTAAGACGATAAACTGCATTCGACAGCAAGGCCTCTGGGCAGGAGGTTTTTGGCTGTTTCCAGGTCCACCCTGACCTAGGGTGGTAGCACATGTTATGGGTAAATAGTTAAGCACCAAACGGGATCAAAACACCATGAAAGTGTAAAAATACGTTTTAATACGAGCAATATATTTTGTAGAATTTTACCGGCAATTCATTTTTGAAAAAAAAATTATTACCAGCAATACATTTTTGAAGGAAAAATATTACCAGCAATAAAAATCTTGTCGGCATTAAATAACACATTGGGGTTGATATGCCGTTAAACAAAATAAACCAAACCAATCTAAACCAAAGAATACATATTCTATTCATACGAATCTATCCTAAATATGTTGTCGGCATTAAATAACCCATTTAGGTTGATATGCCGTAAAACAAAATAAACCAAACCAATCTAAACGAAAGAATGCATGTTCTATTCGTACGAATCTAACCTAAAAATGTTTTCGGCATTAAATAACACATTGAAGCTGATATGCCGTAAAACAAAATAAACCAAACCAATCTAAACCGAAGAATACATATTCTTTTCATACGAATCTATCTTGTCGGCATTAAATTAACCATTGAGGTTAATATGCCGTAAAAGAAAACAACCCAAACCAAACGATTATGAATTATGAATTACGGGCCAATATCCATGATACTACACGCTTAAAGCACCTGATATTCACTAGTGGTTACCCATCTAGGTACTGCCAGGCTGAATTTTGATTAACTTTGGTGACCATATGCAGACAGGGGTTTCAACGTGATAGTCCCGTAAATGAAGAGTTTAATTGAATATTAGGTCAGTATAATTTACCCAAACCAGGCTGCATATATACATTATTGTTCGCTCAGTAAATTACTCGAGAGTCACCCAAGGTAGAGTGTCCTGTGATGAGTTAGTTTTATGGACGTAAAAATTAGGAAGCAATAAGTGCAGAGTGTAAGAATAGGCAGGATAGATAATAGTTGACCTCGACTTGAAGAGGCCAAGACTGTATTGACCCGGAACCTTCCACTTGGGAGTCGGTTTCTTTCATATAGGACATAAATGAATGGGCCGTCCGTTTATCTAAATAAGCGGAATTAAGCAGACTTGAGGTGAGTTAGCATTAGGTTAATCGCTAAGTGTACCTTCGTGTAGAAAAACTTCTGTTTCATTACTTACCTACGAATTTGTCTTCCTTCTTTTTTTCTCTGTTACCCCGAAAAAATGAGATACAACAGTTTCACAAATTAAATAAAACCGGCAAGACACATAATGATAAATATCTAATTCATGCATTGGTCTTATTACAATTATTATTTCGCGCAGACTAACAAGGCATTTCGCGGACCAGGTTGTTATAAGTAATGTCTTAATCTATTTTTTGTGAACCTTATTGAAGTTGATTAAATTTATGCTTGAAGTTTCAATTCATTATTATTTTCTTTGTATTAATTAAGTCTTTTACTGTTGTAGAAGTAATTGTAACAAATGTTTTGATAAACTTAAATTCTTTTACAGTGAAATTGGTAATATAATGTTTCTCGATTCCTAGAACATTTGTTTTTCTTATTATTATTTTCTTACTACGATTATATATATATATATATATATATATATATATATGTGTGTGTGTGTGTGTGTGTGTTACATCATAAAATGTTTATACGTAATGCTCACACTCACTATTAATCAATTATACATCCTTGTTAAGTTAACACCAAATGGTATCTATCTATCTATCTATCTATCTATCTATCTATCTATCTATCTATTAGGGTGGTGCAAAAATAATGACGTAATGATGTCGTTTTTTACGTATTTTTTAACGTCAAAAACGATATTATTACGTCATTATTTTTGCACCAACCTAATATATGAATATCTATCTATCTCAGGGCGTTTATTTATAATAATTATAATAATAAAAATAATAATATTTATATATACAGACACACACACACAGACACACACACACACACACACACAGACACAGACACACACACACACACACACACACACACACACATATATATATATATATATATATATATATATATATATATATATATATATAACACAATAAGTTAAAGATTCTGGTTCTGGAGCATGATAATAGTTGTGTGGTGTGATTTTAGGAATATTCTTTACCCAGCCAAATGAAGAGACCAAGCGATCGAAAATACCGTATTGAGTAGTAGTATTCAATGTTTTTTTTTAACTTTTTATTGAATTGGTTATCTCTGCATATATGTTTTTTTTTTCTCGGCGGCTGTAGTGGTATTTTATTATACTTCCGTTTTTGGGTACGGTAGCTTTTCTTGGCCTTTAACTTTTTGTGTTATATATATATATATATATATATATATATATATATATGTGTGTGTGTGTGTGTGTGCGTGTCTGTATATATAAATATTATTATTTTTATTATTATTATTATTATTATTATTATTATTATTATTAATAATTAAAGAATATCAAACACTTAAAATGCCATAGGTAATAATTTTAATTTCAAGAGAGTTCTAATAAAGCAGCTCTCAATCTTCAAGTACTACAAATAAATCATAAATTTTTGCTCTGTCTTTTGACATAGAGCTTTTCCTGGATCTATAACCTCCTGGAAATTCCATACGTATTACTACATTGTATAATTACTATATATATATATATATATATATATATATATATAAAGAAAGAACAGTAAGATATATGATCCGGTGTTCTTTTAGCTTCCATTTTTGAAACATGGTTAGAACTGTGTAGCGGAAAAACCATATTTTAAATAAATCAATTTATAATATATATATATATATATATATATATATATATATATATATATATATATATATATATATGTGTGTGTGTGTGTGTGTGTGTGTGTATGAAAATGCGAGAAAGAACAGATGGAGTAAAAGTCCACTGTCCGCAGCATCTACTTCTTTAATAAGTACTGAATACAAAATAGAGCAATATATTATCATTATTTTTTTTATCATAACGGATTATAATAATATTATTATTACTAATAATAATAGTAATAATAATAATATATATATATATATATATATATATATATATATATATATATATATATATATGTGGGTGTGCGTGTGTGTGTAATCATCTGAAGATTGTGCGGTATATATATATATATATATATATATATATAGGGATAGAAAAATATATATAGAGTTATAGGGATATATATATATATATATATATATATATATATATATATATATATATATATATATATATAAGGATAGATAAATCAAACGATCAGATATAAGCAAGCGTATGCTGTTGCACATACGCGAGCTAGCAGATAAATGATCATCAAATTTATACATGAGGTGTAAACAAGAGTGCTCGATGTGGTTAGACAGAGCAAAGATATATATTAATTACTACATAAACTAGTACTTACGTGTTGGTGTGCGAATTAAGTTTCGCTAGTTTCCTTTAATTTCCTTATATTTTATTTTGTTATTTTCTCATATTTATTCACTTGTTTTTGCAATATATTATAACTACATTCCTTATATTTTTCTGTTTTTTCTTTCCTAATATTTTTTTTTTTACCTTACTAAGACTTAAGCATCTTACGAACTTACCTCCCTTTAACAATTAACGTTAAATTGAATATGCGAAAACAGCGTCTTTATTTTTAAATTTGCAATCCTCCTTTTTTTTCTTTTTTAAAAATCTTTTTCTATTTTTGATAAACTAAACTCATCTGCATTGCGTTTACTACTCTTTTTGTCCATTTTTATTTTTGGAATACATAGCAGCATTTCTCCCATAAGATATTTGCTTACTTATACTTACATAGACCTTGTGCTCGACGAGCTGTAATTTAGCGAAACTTAAGTCGCGTACCAACACGTAGGTACTAGTATATCTACTAAGATATGTGTAAGGTATATATATATATATATGTGTGTATGTAAGTTGAATATTTAAATTGCTAACAAGCATCAAATTTATTTTCTTTGTTTTTTGAAAGTGAAGTATGAGGATCCAGAGAAGGATAAAATTCTTTGGTGAAATAAATTATTACAATGCAGCCTTAAAGTGCTCTGTTTTTCTTTAAATTAAATTATTCGCTTCGTATTAACATTGAGCTCTCAGGATTTCATTCCTTTTGGAGTAATCCATACGGATTACCAAGATTTCCGTGACTTATATATATATATATATATATATATATATATATATATATATATATATAAGTCAGGGAAATATATAAAAGTGAATCCGCTTGTGAGTGTTGACTTCAATGTTAACTTTTATATTTATATTTACATACGCACTATCTCTGATATTGAGCACTTTATCCCATAAATATAGCACACCTTAAAACAATACATATATATATATATATATATATATATATATATATATATATATATATATATATATATATATATATTAAGGAATCATCATCTCTGTTTAGCCATTGTGTACTCCTTAAGAAGTCCACAATTTTGTTTTCAATCAGTCTAAATTGTGAAATAATTCTTCCCAAAAGAAAGATAGGTATATATATTTCCCACTAGGTCTGACATTGTACTTATAAAACATTGTATATTATATTATATTATATCATATCATATCTATCAATGTATATATATTTGGTTGGATGTTAGCTCTATCTCTGATATTGAGCGCTTTCTAATAAGTACCGCGCATATAATATATAAATAATTATATATATATATATATATATATATATATATATATATATATATATATATACACTTTTCACATAAATGTATATATATATGTGTGTGAGTGTGTACCATGTTGAAACACACACTCAGTTATATATATATATATATATATATATATATATATATATATATATATATATATATATAATAATAATAAAAAGAGGCAAAACCTTGGCTTGTTACCCAGGCATCTGATGCATTGCTATTGGTCGAAACCGATATCGTGTGCGTCAATATACAGTGTATTTGCTTCTTTTCGTTATATCGGCTTGAACTGCATGTTTGTTTCTTCAAAGCGGCTGCATAGAGCACTTTATTATATGTCCGTAATTTTTCATCTGGCGTTTTAACTTCCTTTGTATTATATATATATATATATATATATATATATATATATATATATATATATATATATATATATTAAGGAATTCCTCCCTTCTCATTACTCTAAATATTACTCTTAGTACGTAAATTTCGTTGAGATGCAAACCCTCTATTTTAATGTTAAGTATTAAGAATCATGTTTATTGTAAGCGTCCTTTTTGCTTCCTTTGATTCTTGAACTATCGTAGTTCACAGCTTAAGTCCATGCTATTGTCAACATTCTTTTTATGTAGTACCACATTTATGTAGCTTCCAGTAATTTCTATTCCTCATGTATAATACGCATTTTTTTCTAAAAAAAAAATAATAAGTAACATCAGGGGTGTGTATTATACACCGCCATAAAAAATCCTTAAAAAATGACCTAAAATAAAAAAAAAAAAAAATTATCATAAAACTAAATTAAAATAATATTATTCTATGTTTAAAACCATTTTTAAATAAGTGTACGAAATGTGGCCGTAATGATATTGGAGATGCAGCATATATAGGATTTGATTATCAAACAACGGGTGCGTATTATGCATGAGTAGAAGCATTTTCCCACACTTTCATCACAATTATTATTATTATTAAAACCTGTGAGAGAGTTGAGAATATGCTGCATAATTAACATGATAAAATATTTCTGCCCGGTGAGGGTGCCACGGCTTCTGACACTTGATGAAAAGCGCATATGTCTAATCACATTACGGTGAAATTTGAAAATGTTAGAGGCATATCTATTTGGTCTCCTTTGCTTTCATCATCTTGAATCGGACGTAAAAAGGCAATCCATGCAGTAGAAACACCCTGCCTCACCTGCTCCAAGTAAGGGGGCAAGTTTGTTTCATCTACAGGGAAGATAATGGATGCTCTCTGTTTTGTGGGATGCAAACGGTATTGTGTTTATTGACTATTTTCAACAGGACCACGCTATCAATGGAGACAACTATGTCAACTTGCTGAAGGAATGACAAATGCCTATCAAAAGCACACACACAGAAAAAATAACGAAAGGGGTCTTGTTTTATCAGGTCAAAGTTCCAGCATACAAAACTTTACTTTTAATGGTTGCGAGCAGCATGGCCCGGCGTTGCCCGTGCTTGATTCAAAAATCGTACGGCTCATACAGCAATCGCTGTCACTTGACTTAAAATATCTTTGCCCTTCCTTGTTTTTAAAGGAGTGCCCTTTGCCGTGCTGATGTTGCTACACGACTTATTTCTTGCCTATCTCACACTGCAATTTTTTTCTAAACTCTATACTAAACATTAAATCTTTTACGAAAAAAGAACTAAACAAAATGAACACAAAACGATCAGCTTTAAAAAAGGACTCGTAACTGGAAAAAAACGAATGAAAAAAGAATGTTAACAACAAATACCTTTTCACACCCAACACAGTTCTGCGGAATCAAAATCAATGTTGAATTTAAGCAAGCGAATGAGCCAATTGGAGTAAAGTGCCATGCATGTTTAAATTTTTCCCACTTGTGACGAATGCAGCAATCGATTTTTTTGTATGCTAGCATGCTAGTTAACATTCGTGTCAGTCAGCTGTTGGCTCTCACGCTGGCCAGTAGAATCTTCCTGCGTATTCGTGGCAGCCAGCTATAGGCTCTCACTCTGGCCAGTAGAAAATGGCCGAAAACTACATGAAAACTACCGTAGAAGCAGGAAAAAATCGATTATTTTCACTATCGATGGGTGTTGGGAAATGCAAAGTTGCTCTTGGCCTTCCCGCTAACTTGAAGCATGGGCATTCGTTACACACACACACACACACACACACACACAGACACATATATATCCTGCCTTTTATAAGTAGAGATTGTGCGTAAGTGCGGCTTTGAACTGGTTGATCGCCCTACCTATTCTCTTCATTTAGCCCCTTAAGATAATTATCTGTTCCCCAAAATGAAAAAAAAAATCTCGTGTTCCCGATGAATCTCAAACCTGTTCCTGATGTTAAGCTTGAGTTTCCTTTTTGTTTCCATCTTCTCCAAAACCTCGTCGTTGCTCACATGTTCAGTTCATATCATATCAGTATCCTCATCATTTTTCTGTAGAACCATATTTCTGTTGCTTCAAGTCTCTTTCTCATCTTTCAGGAGATTTTCCAGCATTCGCTGCTATATAGGATGACCGATCACAGTTCAATACTCTTTTATTTGTTTCCAAAGAAAATTTCGTGTCTCTTAATACTCTGCTTAGCATTTGGAAGGCATCTTTGGCTATTTCCAATGCGTCTTCGGATCTCAGTGCTGCACTTTCCGTCCTTAGTCAGAACATTTTCCAGATATTTAGATCTATGTAATTGGTAGATATTTTTTGTTTCTATTTTCTCCCAAAACCTTGTCGTTTGCTCACATATTCGGAACATTTATCCTTAGCCTCTCTCTGTAGAACCATATTTCTCTTGCCTCAGATTTCTTCCTCATCTTTTATCATCCTCTCTGTACATCTTATCTGGCCTCATCTGACTTTCATCTTGGCTGAGAACCACTATGCTAGTGATGATGACCTCATATCTGCTATTGATGACTTTTTTTTGACAAACAGGATGAGTGCCTCTTCAGCAAAGGAACCCAAGCACTGCGACACCGATAGAAGATGTGTGTGGACCGCAAATGGAATTGTCTAGAAAGGCAAACCTTAATTGGTCAAATTTCATGAGAGTATCTTGGTCAGACTACAAACTTTTCATCCGTCTCACGTATTTCTTTCCTTTTCCAATGTGACACAAAGCTTATGGAATAACAGAGACATAATGTCTTGTGTGATGTTTTCTTGTTTTTAATAAATACGTTCTTACAAAACTGATTTCTTTTAAATAAACAACAGACAGATATATACATTTTACGTGTTTCATTTGAAGACCAATCATGTACGTTCATTTCTATTTGAAAGAAAGGTTAAAAATTTAAAAAAAAGTTCAATTATTCAAAAGATCACTCATCAAAAACGTTTCTGATATGAATAAGGTAAGTTCATATACCAGTGACGTAGAAGTAGATATCAATGACGTAAACTCATATATAACTCTAAAAAGTCAGATCGATTTGACACTTTACTTATATCATGAACAGGTTTTCTGGTAGTTGCGGGATGCCTTTCGTTTTACGTGTGTGTTTTCGTATTTGTTATTTTGACTGAATGAGTTCGTGTTTGTGTGAGTGTTTTTGGGAGGATGATTGTTTTTATACTATTAAAATCCCGCAAATTTTTCGTCCAGTTAACTGATGTTTTTGCTACATTTAGGGATTGTGTTTTTTTTATTACTATCTTAATTTGTTTTGTTTTCATGTAAATAGTATTAAGTCATATTGTAAATAGTCATTGTTTTTCTTTTAAATTGTTTTATTCCCCTCCATATCTGGCTTGATCTGACTTTCATCTTGGCTGAGAACCAATATGACAGTGATGATGACCTCATATCTGGTAGTGATGAATTTTTTGACAAAAAGGATGAGTGTTTCTTCACCAAAGGACCCCAAGCACTGCGACACCGATAGAAGATGTGTGTGGACCGCAAATGGGATTATCTACAAATGCAAACCTTAATTGGTCAAATTTCATGAGAGTATCTTGGTCAGACTACAAACTTTTCATCCGTCTCTCAGATTTCTTTTCTTTTCGAACGGGACACAAAGCTTATGTAATAATAGAGAGATAATGTCTTGTGTGATGTTTCAAATACGTTCCTCAAAGACTGATCCCTTTTAACATCTTTTCAAGAGAGGTTTCTTTTAAATAAACAACAACCAGATATATACATTTTATGTGTTTTATTTGAAGAAAATATTTGAAAGTATGATTTATTTAAAGACCAATCTTGTACGTCCATTTCTGTGAAAGAAAGGTTAAAAATTAAATAAAAATGTTCACTTATTTAAATATTTGTATGCGCTTATCAAAGACGTTGCAGATATCAATGACGTAAGTTCATATATCAATGACGTAGAGACAGATATCAGTGACGTGGGCACATATATCGATGTAGCCATGTTAACTCTAAAATGTCAGCACGATTCGACACAATACTTATGTCATCAACATGGCTCCTTTTGAAATAGTACGATTATGAAAATTTAATTTGACTGATGTCATTATTTCAAACGCATAATTCATTATTCATTATTATTATATACGCCATTAGGGTTAATTGTAAAGATAAACATTTGATATTCTTCATGCCGAAATATATTGCTACTTTAAGATCGACGAAGTACGTATACAGTTTCTATGAGAAATAAGTAAATTCTTGGAGATATTTGATGGTATGTTATTATTGCATCTCTTACCAGAACGTAAATCAACATGTTTAGGAAGGTGTTGACTTTCATAAATCGAAGAGAGCCTAGTAAATACCATATTTATTAATACTTTCACAATGATGGATGCATTTGATATATATCTGTATAAGTGAGGGTGTGGAGGGATAGGTTTCTGCTTCAACAATGTATTCATGTGTGATAATCCCTCTTTTTGGGGATGCATATTTGAAACTATGATTTAATTAAAAACCTACCGTGTACATCCATTTCTGTGTGAAAAAAGGTTAAAAATTCAAAAACGTTCAATTAATTAATTGATCGCATGTGTGCGCTTATCAAACACATTGCAGATATAAAACGGAAGTTCATATACTAATGACATGTACCTAGATATCGATGACGTAAGCACATACATAAGTGTAGCCAAGATAACTCTACGCAAATCAAACGATTTGACACTTTACTTATATCACAAACAGGACGTCTTTGAAATTGATAACAATCTTTTTTTACGATTCTTACAATTTAATTTGACTGATGTAATCTCAATAGCATAATTCGCTATTCTATACACCAATAGGTTTAATTTTAAGGATAAACATTTGATATAATTCATTCCGAAATATATTGATACTTTGAGGTCAACAAAGCACGTATACAGTTTCCTATGAGAGATAAGTAATTTCTTGGAGATATTTGATGATATGTATATACGATCATTGCATCCCTTACCAGAACGTAAAACAAAATGCTTCGTAGAGAGTTGACTTTTCATAAAAAGATGAGGGCCTATTTAATATGATGTTTGTCAAGACTTTCACAATAATGGATGCATTTGAGATGTGGCACAAGGTCGAATGTATGGGGCACCCAGTGATGATCGAACTCACTACCAAGTAGTAATTGATCGAGGTGCCCGAGATATCTCTGTTTAAGTGAAGACCTTGAGGGTTAACTTTCCGTTTCAATAATGCACTGATTTGTGATAAATCCTACATTTGGGAATGCATTTCTGATTCCAGACGTTCATAAAATAGAGAAATTTGTTATTGATTTCTGATAGAAAGTAGGCTTTTTTTAAAAGTTCAGGTTCAATGTCGAGTAAAGTTTTATATTCCTTAGATTTTTAACAGATTGTTTTTTTTTTTAAATTTTCTCATTAGTAGGAATATCATTGTTTATGTTTGGGGAAAGATTTTTAATGACTAGATATATTCTGTTTTCTGTGAACGTTTTTTGTGTTGTCAGATTTGATACGTTATTTAAAGGGTTTTAGAGATAAGGGCATCTTTCTGTGAGGGATTTGAATGTATGATATTGTAGTGGTTTTTCGCTTTTCTCCACATTTTGACACATGCGTAGGCTTTTTAGATTCCATTCATTTAATTTCCAAATTTCCAGAGATCCTGGTTTCTTAGTGAATGATTTTATTTCCTCTTTGGTATTTTTCCTTTCAGTTTGTTTTTTATACTGTATCAGTTATTTCTAACTTCTTCTTTATATATATATATATATATATATATATATATATATATATATATATATATATAAATATAAAAGTGAACATAGAGGTCAATACTTAGAGGCGACAGTCTGTTTATATGCAATCGTCAGGCCACATATGCTCTCTCTCTCTCTCTATATATATATATATGTGTATGTGTGTGTGTGTGTGTGTGTGTGGTGGACTTTCCTGTCGTGAACAATAAATGCGGGTCAGCATTGGATAGTGATTTTCGTTTTATACTTATGCATGCTAGCAGTGGCTATTGTGGAGAAAAACAGGTAAAGGAAAGACATTTTATTTGTGCATTCTTAATTGCGTTACTAGCCCAGTCTTGCTGCGGAATACACTGACAGATATTAGGTTGGTGCAAAAATAATATCGTTTTATGACGTTAAAAAATACGTCTAAAAACGGTATTATTTTTGCACCAACCTAATAAAATTTCTTAAAGCAGGATTTTGATGGCGTCTCTGATTCAGAGCTTCACAAAGCTGATCACGGTGCTTCAGTTTACTGTCTTCAAAACTCTTTAACTCGGTGAAACATTCCTTTCGGTTTGATGTATGGTATATATATATATATATATATATCCTTGCTTGAACCATCTTCTAATGCTCTGGATGGAGCGGCTTGGTGATGGTAGTCGTGGCTCTCGGAGGCACAGTCCAAGGGATAAAGGAACTAGGGGTAAAGGAACCAAGGAATATTTGAACGAGCGGCGCAATATCGAGTCTAGTTCGCTACCTCTTCGTCACAAAGGCCTGTTAGTACAGTTGGTATGACGTTTGCCTGTCGATGTAGCTATCCGGGGTTTCAATTCTCGGTAGTGGATGCGTACTGCTGATGAGTGCCAAATATAGGACGAAACGGCCGTCCAGTACTTTCTGCATTCTGTTGAGGTTTTATCTAGACTTGATCAATTACTTATATATATATATATATATATATATATATATATAATTCCAAGATGTTCAATTTAACCATAATTTTCGTATGTAAATAAGATACCATCAAAATAGCTTCTTTTTTCTCCGAAATGATTTTAAAATATTTGCCCCAAACCAAGGAATTATCCTAACCCTGCCATAAATCAAGAAATTATCCGAATCAAACCATTTTTAGCCTCTATTGAGATGCTATGGAATTGTAGACTGAATCCGTTATTTTATTAGAAAACTTTGTGGAAATATTTTAGTGTCTTTTTCAATTAACGTTTTCGTTATATTGTCTTTATGTCCTAATTTGGGTGGCGGGGGGGTGTCGTCAATTTTCTTTTCTGTTAGATAAAGAAAAACCCGTGAAGATATTATTTCAGTAAGAAAATATTCATTATGAAGTGTAAAAATACTGAAAATCATCCAGAATTTTATGAAAATAATTCAATAAATTCAATTTTCTGGCAACTTGTGCAACCATAATTTAATAAAACCCGACATTTTCTTTCAGATTGGGCAGAGAATAAAACAACACTTAATACTTCTTTTTAAAAAATTTGAAATTTATCCCGATGCTGTATTTACGGGGGTTCAAAAAGGAAATAAATCTGAATTACCGCATTTGAACAATTTCCTGTTTTTTTTTTTTTTTTTTTTTTTTTTTTTTTTTTTAAGTAATGATTATTAATTTATAATTATTTAATTTATTATTATTCAGAATAATTAATAAAACACATTGGGTGAAATTAGATATTTGATAACATCAAAGAGGTGAGAAAATTGCAAACAAAAAAAAATATATAAAAGAAATGTCTTGCATTCAAAAACATCATTTACTAGAAAAGATTACTTTTAATGTAGCAATAAAATTATTGGTTATAAAAATTTAAAGATAATTTACTTTGAAACATAAATATCAAATATATTGATGTTGCACTGCTGGTATCCTGTTTTCCCTTAATTTTAGAGTTATTTATCGCGCAATTTCATCTCACTATACAGTATAATACAGTTTTTATTATTAACCTCTGACCTCGCAGGCTACAGCGCATAAATAAACGTTATTTTCATTATGTTTTAAGAGAAAACCCAATCATTGCTTTTACAAAATCTAATAAAGTAGATATTAAATTTACCAAATGACATCAAAACCTATATCTAGGATAAATATTGGATTTTGAAAAAATATTTAAATTTGTTGTTTAAATTTTTCATCGATAATGGCGGCTCTATGAGTGTCGAGCGAAACGAGCCAATGTTTTAAAAATGCTTAAAACTTTATTTATTGCAATTCAATTTGAAAACTATATCTTTTAAAAAAAAATATTCATTAAAATTAATTATTCTTTTAATTAAGATTAGTATTAGGCTATTATCTTTCGAATAGAACCAAAATTTAACTTCAAAGAAGGCATTTAACTTATTTAAATTTCATTTTTCGGGTTTTCCAATAGATACCGCTTAGTTAACGATCGAAGATTAACGATCTAAAAGCATCGAAATAAAGAATTAATATGAAACAAAAACTAGTCGGAAATCAGTAGTAGTAGTAGGTAGTAGTAGTAATAATAATAATAATAATAATAATAATAATAATAATAATAATAATAATAATATTAGGGTTTTGGTTCCAAAATTAGGTCTCCTTCTGGTTGGCATCCCCCACAGGTTCCTCCGCAGACAGCGCTGATCACTTCATTGGTGGAGGAGCGATGCAAAGAAACTGACGATTTGTGACTGGAGGCTATCCATGTCACCTGGCAAGAAAAATATATGACAAATTCAATAGCCTTTTTTGAAATCTTTTACAATTTGTACACAGTTCTCACTTATCGAATACAGTAAAAAAAAAAAAAAAAAAAAAAATGCATATTTTGTTTGTGATGATTCATAATTAGAATTCTGGTTTTAATATTTTTCCATTCAATGTATCCAATGCAAAAAAATGAATAGTTTTATTTGTATTCATTTTCGTTATCTCATGATTTCTCTATTTTCGAAAATATTGAAATAATTACTTACCGATGGGGAGACAACTAATCCTGTTCCTCGCAAGTCGATCTTGAGAATTCCTTTTCGGGGACGACACCAAAGGCCTAAACAATCACCTGTTTCTCCATAATCGAGTTTGACAGTACAAGTTGTTCCTGATTTCATGAACGAATCTAGATCTGATATTCCCAGAAGACTCGGTTCACAGCTGATGTTGGTAAATGTTCTATCAGTCACTATTACCCGTAAAGTCTACAGGAGAAGAAATAAAAAAAAGAAAGGAAGAAAGAAAACATTATTGAGTCTTGATTAATGGTTTCAAATATTATGACCCTATTCTAAATCTTTAAAAATCGTATTTAAAGAATGCTTTGGAAAAGGAGACGATTGCTCGTAATGTGGGCATTGTTGATGACAAATTTTTATATCATTTTTAAAATATAACTTTCCACAATTTAAAATACAATAAACAAAAGCTGGCAATATATAGAATCAGACGTTGAAGAATGAGTATTTAAACCATTTATGATAAATTTTAAATCAATACAAGGCACAAGAGTCACTCGAGTAGAGGATTACTCAATGGGGTTGCTGTACAGAGGTGAAAAGTAGATTATGAGGATATGTAGTATAGACAATCGTTGACTCTAGATGTTGTAGAGGTTAAGAATGGATTAATTATGACGATCAATGATTCCCTAAACCTTAAGGGTTGTAGCGACATCTTGTACTATAGGCATATACTGTAGCAGAAGTAGAAGTAGTGTTTCTTAGATTCGGGTCACAGGTGATTTTGTTAAATGTATATATCGATCACTATTGCCCGTAAAGTCTCCAGAAGAAAGAAAGAAAGAAAGAAAGAAAGAAAACATAAAGAATTTTTAATTAATGATCTTAAAGAGTATGACCACAAAAGGTGGTGGTGGTGGTAAGAGAGAGCGTAACACACACACACACACACACACACACACACACACACACACAGAATATGAATAACGTTGATTAACTTATAAATAGTTCTTAATGGCTTCAAAGATTATGACCATATTCGATATTTTTAAATGCAGAAGTGGTGTGCCTCGCCCAAGATTGTCTAATGGAACTCAACCATCTCTAGGATCGTAGTAGGAAAGATAATACTTTAACCACACCAGGTGGGAATGGAGAGAAATCTAAACACACTCACATACACACACACACACAGAAAGATAGAGAGAGATAGATAGGGAGAGATAGAATCAATATAAATAAAGGTGATTAACTTATAAAGAATTATCAATTAATGGCTTTAAAGATTATGACCATATTCCATCTCTTTAAGTGCAGAAGTAGTGTGCCTGTCACAAGATTGTCTAATAGAGTCCAACGATCTCTAGGAACGATAGTACTTCAACCACACCCGGGGGTGTGGAGAGAAAGCAAAACAGAGAAAAAGAGAGCGAGACAGAGATAGATAGATAGATAGATAGATAGAGAGAGAGAGAGAGAGAGAGAGAGAGAGAGAGAGAGAGAGAGAGAGAGAATAAATATAAAGGTGAATAACTTACAACAAGCTCCAGGCGAATCTTTTCATAAAATATAACACCGGGGTTGTTTATTTTCCAATTGATGGTAATACAATATACATAAGGAGGGTATTTTGAGAAATTGTCGTGAATTAGGGTTATGTAATCCCGGGGATATGTTGAGTTCATGCCGTGGCAATAAACTTTGAGCCAAGGTTTCGTACCCATCACCGGCTTGACCATATACTGACCGTCTGAGCTGGCGTTGGTGCAGATTTTGATATCCCGACAGCTGGTCAATTCTAAGAAAACAAAACATATTACTAGACACAGAAAACAATGCCAAGAAATTGCACAGAATATCTCATTTTTAGTGCAAAATTCAAACAAAATGCAAACAAGCAGAAGATGAAAGTCCCAAAGAAAAGTGGGTAGAGACAGAAAAATCTAGTAAAATGGATGTGGCAATCCTAAATAAATGAAGGAACAAACAGATGAAAATTCGTGCTCCACGGTAGGATGAATAAATCTACAAATGGAAAATTTGGGTCTCAAAAATGAAAATGAGAAAACATTAGTGAGGACAAAGGTCAATAAGAGAACATGGTCGAGGGAGATAGAATATGGATATAGCAACATGGTTAATACTAAAAAAGGAAAAAAACAACACATTACGGACAGCAAGCAAAGCCAAGGAAAGGCACAAAATATTTAATTTTAAATCCAAACATTCAAAATACAACCCGTTAAAAGTGATCAAGCAGGCTCAAAAATATGGCAACTCAAGTTGAAACACATTTTAACTGAATGTACTCACATGGAACATGTACGACACAATTACTACAAGAATTAAAGGTTTCAAAGATTATGAAGTGGTGTGCCTTGCACAAGATTGTCTAATGGAGCCCAAGCATCTCTAGACGCATAGCCGGAAAGACAATGTCCCAACCACAGGAGGTGACGGGGTGGAAAGAAAGAGAAACACACACACACACAGAGAGAGAGAGAGAGAGAGAGAGAGAGAGAGAGAGAACATACTCACATGGAATGTGTACAACTCAATTACTACAAGAAAACCAACACGAGAAAATTATTGGAAAATGCTTAAACTGTCAACATAATGTCATATCTTAAATAAAGAGGGTCATACCAAAACATGTAACTACTTAAATAGATCATCAACAAATTATATATTTATAAAATATCAGTTGAATCAGAAAGCATAAAATTATATAAAAAAATTACATGTATGGAAGGGCATAAATCAAGTTCAAAATATTTCGAGTTTGGAATTTAATAACACATAGACGCTAATATGTCGTTAAAAAACCCTAACAAAACGACACTTAAACCGTGCCAAACGGCAATGTAATATCTAATCTGGGAATGCCAGTCAATCTCTTCTGCCTTTATTAAACTAAGCAAAGTATTAAGAGATAGGAAAATGCTGTCAGAAACAAAGAGAAAGTGTGCTGAACTGCAATGTAATATCTAATCTCTTATATGACAGGAAATGCTGGTCAATCTCCTCTTGTCTTTAATAAACTAAGCAAAGTATTAAGAGAAAAGAAAATGCCTTTAGAAACAAAGAGAAAGTGTGCAGAACTGTAATTTAATATCTAATCTCCTATATGACAAGGAATGCTGGTCAATCTCCTTATGTCTTTAATAAAGTAAGCAAAGTATTAAGAGATAGAAAAATGCCCTTAGAAACAAAGAGAAAGAGTGCTTAACTGAATTGTAATATCTAATCTCCTATATGACAAGGAATGCTGGTCAATCTCCTTATGTCTTTAATAAAGTAAGCAAAGTATTAAGAGATAGAAAAATGCCCTTAGAAACAAAGAGAAAGAGTGCTTAACTGAATTGTAATATCTAATCTCCTATATGACAAGGAATGCTGGTCAATCTCCTTATGTCTTTAATAAAGTAAGCAAAGTATTAAGAGATAGAAAAATGCCCTTAGAAACAAAGAGAAAGAGTGCTTAACTGAATTGTGATATCTAATCTCCTATATGACAAGGAATGCTGGTCAATCTCCTTATGTCTTTAATAAAGTAAGCAAAGTATTAAGAGATAGAAAAATGCCCTTAGAAACAAAGAGAAAGAGTGCTTAACTGAATTGTAATATCTAATCTCCTATATGACAAGGAATGCTGGTCAATCTCCTTATGTCTTTAATAAAGTAAGCAAAGTATTAAGAGATAGAAAAATGCCCTTAGAAACAAAGAGAAAGAGTGCTTAACTGAATTGTAATATCTAATCTCCTATATGACAAGGAATGCTGGTCAATCTCCTTATGTCTTTAATAAAGTAAGCAAAGTATTAAGAGATAGAAAAATGCCCTTAGAAACAAAGAGAAAGAGTGCTTAACTGAATTGTAATATCTAATCTCCTACATGACAAGGAATGCTGGTCAATCTCCTTATGTCTTTAATAAAGTAAGCAAAGTATTAAGAGATAGAAAAATGCCCTTAGAAACAAAGAGAAAGAGTGCTTAACTGAATTGTAATATCTAATCTCCTATATGACAAGGAATGCTGGTCAATCTCCTTATGTCTTTAATAAAGTAAGCAAAGTATTAAGAGATAGAAAAATGCCCTTAGAAACAAAGAGAAAGAGTGCTTAACTGAATTGTAATATCTAATCTCCTATATGACAAGGAATGCTGGTCAATCTCCTTATGTCTTTAATAAAGTAAGCAAAGTATTAAGAGATAGAAAAATGCCCTTAGAAACAAAGAGAAAGAGTGCTTAACTGAATTGTAATATCTAATCTCCTATATGACAAGGAATGCTGGTCAATCTCCTTATGTCTTTAATAAAGTAAGCAAAGTATTAAGAGATAGAAAAATGCCCTTAGAAACAAAGAGAAAGAGTGCTTAACTGAATTGTAATATCTAATCTCCTATATGACAAGGAATGCTGGTCAATCTCCTTATGTCTTTAATAAAGTAAGCAAAGTATTAAGAGATAGAAAAATGCCCTTAGAAACAAAGAGAAAGAGTGCTTAACTGAATTGTAATATCTAATCTCCTACATGACAAGGAATGCTGGTCAATCTCCTTATGTCTTTAATAAAGTAAGCAAAGTATTAAGAGATAGAAAAATGCCCTTAGAAACAAAGAGAAAGAGTGCTTAACTGAATTGTAATATCTAATCTCCTATATGACAAGGAATGCTGGTCAATCTCCTTATGTCTTTAATAAAGTAAGCAAAGTATTAAGAGATAGAAAAATGCCCTTAGAAACAAAGAGAAAGAGTGCTTAACTGAATTGTAATATCTAATCTCCTATATGACAAGGAATGCTGGTCAATCTCCTTATGTCTTTAATAAAGTAAGCAAAGTATTAAGAGATAGAAAAATGCCCTTAGAAACAAAGAGAAAGAGTGCTTAACTGAATTGTAATATCTAATCTCCTATATGACAAGGAATGCTGGTCAATCTCCTTATGTCTTTAATAAAGTAAGCAAAATATTAAGAGATAGAAAAATGCCCTTAGAAACAAAGAGAAAGAGTGCTTAACTGAATTGTAATATCTAATCTCCTATATGACAAGGAATGCTGGTCAATCTCCTTATGTCTTTAATAAAGTAAGCAAAGTATTAAGAGATAGAAAAATGCCCTTAGAAACAAAGAGAAAGAGTGCTTAACTGAATTGTAATATCTAATCTCCTATATGACAAGGAATGCTGGTCAATCTCCTTATGTCTTTAATAAAGTAAGCAAAGTATTAAGAGATAGAAAAATGCCCTTAGAAACAAAGAGAAAGAGTGCTTAACTGAATTGTAATATCTAATCTCCTATATGACAAGGAATGCTGGTCAATCTCCTTATGTCTTTAATAAAGTAAGCAAAGTATTAAGAGATAGAAAAATGCCCTTAGAAACAAAGAGAAAGAGTGCTTAACTGAATTGTGATATCTAATCTCCTATATGACAAGGAATGCTGGTCAATCTCCTTATGTCTTTAATAAAGTAAGCAAAGTATTAAGAGATAGAAAAATGCCCTTAGAAACAAAGAGAAAGAGTGCTTAACTGAATTGTAATATCTAATCTCCTATATGACAAGGAATGCTGGTCAATCTCCTTATGTCTTTAATAAAGTAAGCAAAGTATTAAGAGATAGAAAAATGCCCTTAGAAACAAAGAGAAAGAGTGCTTAACTGAATTGTAATATCTAATCTCCTATATGACAAGGAATGCTGGTCAATCTCCTTATGTCTTTAATAAAGTAAGCAAAGTATTAAGAGATAGAAAAATGCCCTTAGAAACAAAGAGAAAGAGTGCTTAACTGAATTGTAATATCTAATCTCCTATATGACAAGGAATGCTGGTCAATCTCCTTATGTCTTTAATAAAGTAAGCAAAGTATTAAGAGATAGAAAAATGCCCTTAGAAACAAAGAGAAAGAGTGCTTAACTGAATTGTAATATCTAATCTCCTATATGACAAGGAATGCTGGTCAATCTCCTTATGTCTTTAATAAAGTAAGCAAAGTATTAAGAGATAGAAAAATGCCCTTAGAAACAAAGAGAAAGAGTGCTTAACTGAATTGTGATATCTAATCTCCTATATGACAAGGAATGCTGGTCAATCTCCTTATGTCTTTAATAAAGTAAGCAAAGTATTAAGAGATAGAAAAATGCCCTTAGAAACAAAGAGAAAGAGTGCTTAACTGAATTGTAATATCTAATCTCCTATATGACAAGGAATGCTGGTCAATCTCCTTATGTCTTTAATAAAGTAAGCAAAGTATTAAGAGATAGAAAAATGCCCTTAGAAACAAAGAGAAAGAGTGCTTAACTGAATTGTAATATCTAATCTCCTATATGACAAGGAATGCTGGTCAATCTCCTTATGTCTTTAATAAAGTAAGCAAAGTATTAAGAGATAGAAAAATGCCCTTAGAAACAAAGAGAAAGAGTGCTTAACTGAATTGTAATATCTAATCTCCTATATGACAAGGAATGCTGGTCAATCTCCTTATGTCTTTAATAAAGTAAGCAAAGTATTAAGAGATAGAAAAATGCCCTTAGAAACAAAGAGAAAGAGTGCTTAACTGAATTGTAATATCTAATCTCCTATATGACAAGGAATGCTGGTCAATCTCCTTATGTCTTTAATAAAGTAAGCAAAGTATTAAGAGATAGAAAAATGCCCTTAGAAACAAAGAGAAAGAGTGCTTAACTGAATTGTGATATCTAATCTCCTATATGGCAGTGAATGCCGGTCAATCTCTTCATGCATTTAATGAACCAAGTAAATTATTAAGAGATAGGAAAATGCCGTTAGATACAAATAACAAAGGACTAATGTAATGTAATATCTAATACCTTGTATGGCAGTGAATGCTGGTCAATCCCCTAGTGTTTTTAATAAACTAAGCAAAGTATTAAGAGATAGGAAAATGCTGGTAGAAAAGAAAGATAAAAACTGCTGAACTGCAATGTAATATCTAATCTCCTATATTGCAGTGAATTCTGGTCAATCTCGCCTTTAATAAACTAAGCAAAGTATGAAGAGATAGGAAAATCCCGTTAGAAACAGAGATGTTTTTGGTATTTTGCATGAAGGAACTGTGTCTGATCACGGCAAGATGAAACCTTAATGTTTGAATTGATTGACTAGAAGATGGTATTAGGAAAGTAAGCGTTTAATATGAATTACGACTGAAGACAAAACAACGTTTATATATTATGTAATTTGAAATTTGAGATGAATTTTCAAGGGAAATGTACTGTTAAGGATTCTAATATATCATGTAGTAAGTAAGTAATTATACCACTCATAGCTCCTTCATTTTCACCTGTTTTTTGTGGGGGGGCAGAGCTATGTAGATGGAGATCTATTAATTTCTTCCGATGCATTTACAGCTTCCATGATCTTGCAGATATTCATATCGTCTTAGTCACCTATTTGAGATTTTGAAGAAAGACGCTCGTTTAAAATTGGACAATATTGTAGAGTCCATAAAAATAAATTAAAATAAAAAAAAATTAATCATACTGTCATTTTTTGTGTGTCCGTAAACAAATAAATAAAAATTAATTATCGTGTCAAAAAGAGTTCTAATAAAATAATTAAAACAATTTTAATAATCATTAAGTCACTGTTTCTAATCGAATGAGAAACAACAACACTATCTACATAAAAATAATGTGGCAATTTTCACGTTTGTACAAGCTATCAACACGTCGGTTGTGAAGAGATTCAGTTCCTTTCCTTTCTCGGGCCAAAATAGTAACACATAAAGAAAATTCGAGGTCAGAAAAATAAATTATCTGGCCAATCAATACATATCTGTATAAATTTACTCCTTCTTTATATTATCATTCTGTTGGATTCCGATCCATCAATACACCCATTATATGAACCGACAAACATGAAGAAACTTGTATTAATGAACTAAATCCTTACATTATCATTCTGTTGGATTCCGATCCATCAATACACCCATTATATGAACCGACAAACATGAAGAAACTTGTATTAATGAACTAAATCCTTACATTATCATTCTGTTGGATTCCGATCCATCAATACACTTTATATGAACAGACAAAGAATCCTGTACAAATTTATGAACAAATATGAAGAATCCTTTATAAATTTACTCGTTCTTTAAATTATCATTCTGTTGCATTCCGATCCATCAATACACAAATTATATGAAGAGACAAATATGAAGAATCCTGTAAAATTTATTGATTCTTTACATTATCATTCTGTTGGATTCCGATCCAACAATAAACACATTATATGAACAAACACTAAGAATCCTGTATAAATTTATTGCTTTTTTACATTATCATTCTGTTGGATTCTGATCCAACACTACACACATTACACGAACAGACAAATATAAAGTATCCTGTATAAATTTCTTCCTTCTTTGCATTATCATTCTGTTGGATTCCGATCCAAAAATACGCACATTATATGAACAGACAAACATATAGAATCCTGTATAAATTTATTCCTTCTTTACATTATCATTCTGTTGGATTCCGATCCAAAAATACACATTATATGAACAGACAAATATGAAGAATCCTGTATAAATTTATCCCTTCTTTACATTATCATTCTGTTGGATTCCGATCCAACAACACACACATTATACGAACAGACATTATTCAAAATTATTTGAATTGGAATAAACCTTGATAATTAGGTATCTAAAAACAGTAACGAATTTAATTTATGAACAAGAATCAAACGAATAGATGTCAACTTAACAAGCTATAAGAAAAAAGTTTAGGAAAATAAAAAATGATGACTAGATATAAAATGGATTATTCTTTCAATGTACTTTCTATGATTTTTCCAATCGACTATTTCATAGAAAATACCCAAAACTCCAACAAACTTCAAATTAAATTCGTCGTAGATTTTTTAGGCATTTAGATTTATATCAGATTCTAACCCCCAAAGATACCCTTTAAAGTAATGCGAAATAACGGCATCTAAGAATTTGAGTGAATCCTGTTCTCAGTGACATGATTTATTATTTTATTGTCAACTGTATCTTCCACCTTTAAGTCGGTCCACTCCCTCACCCCTTACCTATCTATACCTTGATAGAAGGCGTTAAGTTAAGCAACGTCTAGGCCAGACAGAGGTGGGTTAAGGATAAGGAATTGAAAATGGTACATCTAACTCACTCATGTCTTCTCTCTCACCTCACATCCTCACTTCGTTAACTTCACGTACGCCTGGTGCGGTCCGTCAAAAATGTGTACTTTTCTTTTCATTTTTCATTTCAACTTTTGGAAGTAAAGTCTGATGATCCTGAGCCCTTTAAAAGGGTTGTGGTGAAATAACTTATTACATGGAAACTTAAAGTGATCTGTTTTTATTCAAACACATTTGCTCTGAATTTACATTGAGTTCTCTGGATATCATCCTCCTTGGGTCTACCCATACGGATTACCTAGTTTTGCATAAACTATATATATATATATATATATATATATATATATATATATATATATATATATATATATATGTATGTTAGAGGGTTATTTACTCACATTTATAACTCCACTACAATATATAATGCTTTTGTACTCAATTGAATTTCATAGTAAACTCTTACTTTCCTAATACCATCTTCTAGTCAATCAATTCAAATATTAATGTTTCATCCTGCTGTGGTCAGACAGGGTCTCTTTATGCAAAAAACAACTTCAGCAAATATGGCATGATAAAGTTCTTCATCTATATATTCAATTGTATTTATTGCTTCTTGGATCATATCGATCTTGAAAGCATCTCTTAGTCTTTTGAGCATCTCTGCTAGAATCTCAAGTGCTTCTTGGTTAAGATTCATCTTGTCAAGATCGACATTCTTTCAGATTGGATAATATATAAACGTTGTTTTGCCTGTAGTTGAAATTCGATTTAACTTTCGGTTTATTCAAATATTGATTCTTCATCTTGTGGGGTCAGACACAAGCTGTTTATGCAATACTTCGCACTAAGATGAACTACGGTAATTATCATCTTCAGTAAGTATGGCACAATGTCGATTTACTGTGTACATGTGCAGGTATACATATTTGTTGATATTGGTAAATATAGTCCAGGCACACTGGTTTTTAATATACCCGTCAGCGCGTACCGACGAAAATTACTCCATTAAGTTTATCTTTGAGTTGAAATCTCCACGTAGCCGTGTCTTGTCTGAATACTAAACACGATTTTTCACAAAACAAAAAACAAACAAACAAACAAACAAAATAAAAAACGAAACTAAAACAGAGAGAGTTATTGATTTTCTTTCAAATAGGGCAAATACAAGAAAAGTTCGATTTAATGTGGGCTTCTATATTCATTATGTGTGATCAAAGACCAAAATTTCCCAGCCGTTCTACCAGTGGAATAAAGACGTCGAGGAGACCCATGTTCTAAATTTCTGCGGTTGGATCTCAGTTGTTTATAAAACTGTCATTAGACTTACCTTCGTTAACACAAATATAGTTAGTCGCTGTTGGATGACAGGCTTCACATATTCCACACGGTCTTTGCTGGCAAGATCCCATACCAATTATCTAAAAAGAGAAAGAGGGAGAGAGAGTGAGTGTATATATGTAAGTGCGACAGAATGGGTCAAAGGAAATTCGTTCAAATGTGTCAAAAGAAATTCGTTGACTGCTCTTTAATCTTTATAAGATCGTCGAGCAATCATCAAATAAAATGAGACTCGTGATTACTCTTGTATCCGGAATAAATCGGGCTGCCCGTCTATTTAGATTCAAACTCAAAGACTGTTATTTCAGACACACTGGATTTTAATGTTGATACTTTTCTGTTTTGTTTTATCTATCTATCTATCTATCTATCTATCTATCTATCTATCTATCTATCTATCTATCTAAATATCTAGCTAGCTAGCTAGCACCCAGCAACACACAGATATACACAGACATAAACATACTCACAGATTTATATATGATCATATTGTTTAAAGTTTACAATATTTGCACTGTTCTTTTCATCAGCGAGTTCTGCACTAGCATCGGAGGTCCCACTAAATTAAACAATACTGGCTGTGTCTTGGCGAATATCGCTTTTACAGTTTCATTTAGAGTTTCAGCCAACAAGGTTGAGGTTGACTGAAGTTCTGGTCTATTATTATATGTGAGGAAATATTGAATCCTTATTATTCAAGCCGACGTCTAATGAAGCTCTCATGTAGTATTTACTATATGTGGTGATTCCAAGGCTAGTTCCAAGGCTTATCTGCCTGATTATTTTATTGGGATAAACTAATTAAAATAAAATATGCCAGCCCCCAAATCAAGTGGCAAAACTTAAGAGTAGCGTGCACTAAGAACAATCTTCGGCCTTTTTACGCTTAAGACTTCATCGGGTGGATGTCGATTCGATTTGACTGTGTCTTATTAATTCATTAAAATCTAAAATGACAGAAGATGCCAAATCCTAAATCAAGTGTCAAAATATAAAACCACCCCTACTTCTTAGGGAAAACATATGAATATATGTTTCAGTCTGACCCAGGTGTTATCAATAATCATTATATTATCAATAATCATTATCATGTATTATCAATAATCATTATTATGTGTTATCAATAATCATTATACAGTGTAACCCGGATATAAGAGAGTTGTCGGGACCGGAAGTAATGGAGGGCCACGATCACTTACGTCTTCAAAGGACACGGCACATAAAAGAAGGAGTTTTTTTTAATTTATGTGGCGAAATATCCGTTTATTTGTTCCGGAAATTTGTAAAATGAGTTTTTCTTAAATAGAACGGCTAGGAGGGGGCATTAAGAAATAATCACCCAAAGGCGGGGGGGGGGGGGGGATAAAAAGAAAAAAGGTTTAGAACAACTATTTTAAATAAAGAACAAATATTAGGTTGGTGCAAAAATAATGACGTAATAATGTCGTTTTTTGACGTCAAAAAACACGTCAAAAAACGACATTATTACGTCATTACTTTTACCAACCTAATAGAAATGGATATATTTAGTTTCTACAGAGACCACAGTAGAGACGTCTAACCGGGTTCCACAGTCCTCACTGTAATCTACAGAAGTTGAGTTAGTAATACAGTGTAACCCGGATATAAGAGAGTTGCCGGAACCGGATAAGAAGTCTCTTATATCCGGGTTTCATTATATACGGGTTTGGTCTAATTTATATACGTTAACACAGGCTCTAATTTTAGACCAGAGAAAATCTCTCTTATATCCGGGTTTCTCTTATATCCGGGTCTGGTCTAATTTATGTACGTTAACACAGGCTCTAATTTGGGACCAGAGAAAATCTCTCTCATATCCGTGTTTCTCTTATATCCGGGTCTCTTATATCCGGGTTACACTGTATTATATTTTTTACACCTGTATCATTGCATACAGGTGTAAAAATCTTTGAGGTTATTATCACAAAGTTTCGACCGTTTTGCCTTCCAGATATCATCAGGTGGATGTCGATCGGAATAACCTACAGGTTATTACGAACTGAAATGTTTATACAATCTATGGTATTCTACTGTTTATGTCGAGGTTATCTCGCTCAGTGTTTATTTACTACTCATAAGTTATTTCACTCCTTGTTTTCCTGATCTTAACGTATTTATTTCTATGATAGACCTACTTAGGGGGTCCCCGGAAGTACGAGGAGAAACCACAATCATCTTCTTCGTTCACATCGGCCTGTTCCGCCGCTATAGCACACAGGAATCACTTCCGACCCGGCATGATCGATCCGATCACAATAGACGCTTTTTTTTTATATCTGCTCCTAACAATTGTAAAGGTGTCCTCAAATCTTTGCTTGCTGAGAGAGGTATTGTTCTTGTAACTACTGACGACTCTCTATTGGTCTGTTAAATAAAAGTAGATTTACTGTCATACAGTTTACATAGAGCTGCGTTTCAAGAAGAATTCTGTCCTGGAATCACTCTATCCAATTCGGTGATAAAAACCATATGAATACCAAAATTATATTCTTTAAATACGAGTTTGATTCGGCGGCTTGTCTGTCTGATTATATTATTGGGATAAACCAATTAAAATATGTCAGCTCTTAAATCAAATGGCAAAACACAAGAACAGCTCTTCGGCCTTTTCAACCTCAAGACTTCAACAGATGAATGTCGATTCGATTTGTCTATGTTTTATTAATTCATTAAAATCAAAAATGTCAGAAGATGCCAAATCCTAAAACAAATGGCAAAATATAAAACCACCCCTGCTTCTTAGGGAAACCATATGAATATATGTTTCAGTTTGACTTTTGCCTCCCAGATGTTATTAATATTTATTTTGATTTCAGTCGTAAAACATATCCCCATCTTTGTGGTTATTATCACAAAGTTTCGACCGTTTTGCCTTCCTGATATCATCAGGTGGATGTCGATCGGAATAACCTACAGGATATTACGAATAAAACCTTTTATACAATCTATTTATACAATCTATTTATAATACTTTTTATATTGTTTATGTGGTGGGTATCTCGCTTAGTGTCTATTTATTACTCATTATTTCTCTTCTTGTTTTCTGGATTATGTCGTATTTATTTCTATGATAGACCTACTTAATGAGTCCTCGAAAATACGAGGAGAAACACAATCTTCTTCGTTCACATCGGCCTGTTCAGCCGCTATAGCACACAGGAATCATTTCCGGGTCTATTAGCGTGATCGATGCGATCGCATTAGACCCCTTTTTGAATCTGCTTCTAGAAATTTTAAACGTGTCCTCACATCTTTATTTACTGACAGAGGTTTGGTTCGTGACTACTGGCGGCTGTGTAACAATGAGTTAAATAAGAGTAAATATATGTTTATATGTTTTTCGTCGGATTTCTACCTTACCTCAGGACTCATCAATATTCATATCAATCATTTTCTTTCTCCAACATTGCATAAACGACACTGATCCGCAAACAAATCGGTCAGTTATTCAAAACAATAAATTCTCCGACAACAATAATTTTACCGATAACAAAATTTTGTGTTCAAAAAATATTTATATTTTTCTGATATCAAATTTTAACATTTCCCAGGACATATTTTTACGTCATCGGATTATCGATTTATATTACTCACTTCATTTTTCGGCAGACAGTTAATCAATTAATTATTGTAGAGAAACGACACTGACCTTAAAATAAAGAGGCCAATTATTCAAAATAATACATTCTCTGAAAATAATAATTTTCCCGATAACAAACTTTTGTGTTTAAAAAATATTTTTATTTTTCTGACGTCAAAGAATTTTCACATTCCTCATTTCTCAGGACATATTTTATATTGATTAAAATCTCATTGTTTACATTCCGGTTTTTGCGAATTTGTAACAATTCCAGTCTATCAGAAAAAATTCTCTTTTCTCCTTTGCTCCATATTTCAGTTCATGTTTTCACCTTAAGAATTTTAACGTTTTTAACCCTTCCAATTCTCCAATTCCTATATGGGGTTTTTATATGAACCCTTTTAATCCTATCCTCATACTACCGGGCTTTTACTGTAGGTATTTCCAAGGCATCTGACAGAATTTGGTATGCTGGTTTTCTTCACAAACTGAAAGGTAATTCTGAGCGAATGTTTTATCTGAATCAATGTTTCTTATCAAACCGAGAAATGAAATTTGTCTTGAATGGCGACTCCTCAAGATATTTTTGCAAGGATATGCTTGAAACTACGTAGTTCCTTAGTGATATCATCAGTTATCACCTTGGTGCGTACACTGATGACGTAACTATTCACATTAAGTTATTTCTTAGTAAATCTGATCGGTTCGATTGGGTCTAATTGAAAGCTGATCTAAAAAAAAAAAAAGCCTACGATCTGTTGTTATCACGTGCGAGAAATGGCATCCAAAACAAAATTGATCACCTTTAATCGTATGAGAAAGCCCACTTTGTCTTTCATCTTCACAGAGTGACACGCAACGCCTTATCTGTCTAACATTAACCATTGAGATGAAGCGGGAAGATTATGTTGAAACAAATGCTAGGAACGTTGTTTTCTAAACGCTTCACCCCAGACTTGTCGATAATGTCACTAGGAATCAGAAAGTGAAAGAGAATAAGAAGTCTTTAGTGAGAAAATAGAATAAAAGAACATGGTTCAGCAAGAAAGATGGCGATAGACGTTGAATTAAAATTTTTAATGAGGCAGGGAAGCAACAAAATTGGAAGGAATTCTCTCAATGAGAATTGCAAAAAAAGAAACTGTTAGAGTAGAAGTGGCGCTTGCACCTTCCAAGTTCAACAGTGAGACCTAACTGCCACCCTAGTAGAACGTTTACATCAATGTAGTCGGCCATTAAAGAAAAAGCGCATCGGAACAGTTGCTGTGAAAATATTTGTAGACAAAGGTAAGCCACGTCACATCGGTTAGAAAGTGACTTAAGCCGAGATGCCAGATGAGGATCGATTACATTGCGTACACTTCTTTGAATTTTGTTAAGAATCTCTAGATATACTGCAGTAGCCTCAGACCTGATATGGCAGCGATATTCAATGCACAGATGGACGCTAGATTTATAAATGTTCAAAAAATGGATTTTGACGAGAAATATTTTCTTACAAAAATCTGTGAGCCAACTTTCGTAGCAGTAATCTCAATATAGTCGAACTATATTCGTGTCAGTGTAAAACCTGAGCTCAAGACGGCGTAGTGCATTGGTTTCCTTGAGTCTAGCATCATCTATGCAGATGGCAGACAGAAAAGGTTCCTCTACTGATTAAATCAAAAGTTTTATTTTGGAGGTGTTAAAATACAAGTAGCAAATAACTTCGGATTACAACTAACAATTTCAACAGTGAAATAATGCCCTCTATCAGCCAATCTAGTACTGCGCTCACATTCGTTATATATCGGTAGCAACGAGATAAACTCATCAGAACAATTACCTTGGAAATGTTTATTAAAGAAGCAAGGTAAGCTATGCTAGGGCACTATGACTGAACCCGAGATGCCAGATCATGACCGATAACGTTGCTAATTCCTCTTTGGATGTAGTCAAGAAACTCATACATCTGTAGGCACATAAAAGAAGCACTAGACTATATTTGGCAGAAATATTTGATACACGGACGACACTTTTGGGACACAGCTCATAATTTGATGCGATCAGGAGTTGAATAAAGTCAATGCCCTAACACTCTCGGTCATGATGACTCGTGATTTAAACTTGGTATAGGTTTTAGTTACGCCCCAAATGTCTTGAATCCGCTACACTCGTCTAACACGACTGATCACCATTAATCGTATGAGAGAGCCCAATTTATCGTCCATCTTCATAGATTGTGATATAATGGAATATGCGTACACCTGTATTCCTTCTCACTGACGGACGTGTAGGTACGACAGAGTCAGAGAGCCTTAGTCTGAGAGCTAAGTCTATAACGACGCCCATTGGACTACGCCATTGATCTACACTTCTTGCGACTACGACGCGTACCAGTTGATTACTGCTACCGTATTCTACTTGGTTATAGTAGCTAAAACCACTTAGCTACTTCGTTCAAATATATCCCTTTCCGGGACATATCAGATTGACACACAGCGCCTTCTCGTCACCGCCTTCAAATATCGACTACAATGGGGTTCGAACCTGGGTCTCACAATCAGAACACTAACCTTCTAACTACAACATCCCCATAAACATTAGACAAAAATAAAGATAATCAAATTTTAATCCAAGGTCTCGACCATTAATCTCAATCAACGATTGGAGGTCAATTCGATTCGAAAGTAATTATCAGTTTTATGAGTTTCTCTGACTAAGACAGGAATCAATGCATATCATCTGCATATATCCCATTCAGTAACACCTTGCGTCTTAGTGGATTTGTTTTCATTGCTTCGACTAGGAAAAAAGTTATTCAGTGCAATATTACAGGAAGCTATGGAGAGTCATGTTTCTCTCACCTCCTGAATGGACATGTTCATTAAAAAAGAAGAGAAATATAATAGGTTGGTGCAAAAATAATGTCGGTATTTGACGTTAAAAATACGTCCAAAACCGACATTATTTTTGCACCAACCTAAGAGATGGCAAAATAAAGACAAAGTTCAATAGTAAAGGATCAAAAGTTGCTCAAAGCAATGAAAGAGAGGAAGTTGTGGAGAACCATGATCACATATGCCATGGGATATAAAAGTAAAAGCCTCATATGGATGAAGAGAGATTGTAAAGAGTAAATAGTTACATCGAGCAGCAAAACACGGGAAGTTGGGGAGAGCATTGATCACCTACTTCTTTAAGGTATATGGAATATGAAAGATAGAAAAAAAATATCGACGACAGAATAAGGATAGAAGGATATGGTGGAGGGTCAGGTGAAAAATATCGGAACATTTGGACAACCTGGAGCGAACCCGACCTGAAGGGAGACGGAAAACGAAAGAGAAAAGAAGAGTAAATAAACATGTTTTAAATAATGCAAATTCTAAAAAGGTCTTACCTCATCCCAATCGTCAATGTCTGAATAAAGATAGCTCTCGGATCTGTTTAATATAACGTACGGTGGGTCGACTCTGGCGTTGTTAAATTCGCAAGATGACATATTTTGATTGTAGTTAAAAGACAGGCATCTGCGTCGAAAGAAGCACATCCTTGCGCACCGAAAAGGATCAAGAACGGAGGTTAGACTGTGGAACTGGAATCCGTGGAGGCGTTTTCCTCTTTTGAATATACTGCTTTTAACTTTGACTATTTTACATTCGGGGGGTGAATTGCTGACAAGATTGATCAGAAAGCCTGACAAATACAACAGTGGGAAGAGAGACATTTTTATTATTTAATTTTTGTTGTTAGGTTTCCAGGTTTTGTTGTCTATAAAATTGATCGGTGGCAATATCCAATCAGAATAGCGGTTAACAGACAAAGTAATATTTGTTTATCTTTTTCATATATACAAATATACATACATACATATATAGAGAGACAGTATATATATATATATATATATATATATATATATATATATATATATATATATATATATATATATATATATATGGAGAAAGAGAGATCAAAACTTTTGTTATTTTTTTCTTTTTCTGCGGTTCATCATTAAAAAACAAGCAGTTAAAACCAAAGGAGCAATACAAGCAGTGTTAAAGTTTTCATCGAAAAAGGTTAAGTGAAATCAATCAATGAAATATTGATTAAGCCATAGAATAACAACCTTCATTTCGTTTCATGCGAGGGCCGTAAAAGAGGAGCGCTTCTTATGGTATAGACTTAATCAATTTTCATTCTGATTCTATGTATGAAAGACACACACAGACACACACATATATATTAGGTTGGTGCAAAAATAATGACGTAATAATGTCGTTTTTTGACGTTAAAAATACGTCAAAAAACGACATTATTACGTCATTATTTTTGCACCAACCTAATATATATATATATATATATATATATATATATATATATATATATATATATATATATATATTTATATATATATATACATATATATATATATATATATATATATATATATATATGAATATATATATATATATACATATATATATATATATATATATATATATATATATATATATATATATATATATATATATATATATATATATCAGACTAAGTGAAGAGGACTTGAATGGTAGTTACTTCTCTTCTTGAGTTCGCATTCATTGGCTCCTTGTTGGATTCTCAAAGAAACTCTCACTCGGTAAGAATTTTGATAAAGACATTTATATCTATATGTAAAACGGAGGAGAGACAAGCTAAAAAGTGTCTTCTTCCAAAATCCTTCAAATTCTTAAAAGCAGACTATTATTCACATTGCCACAAAATAGCACATTATATAAATCTCATCCAGACTGACCAGAAGCAATAAAAAACTTATACAAGAGTGTTAAAGTTTTCATCGTAAAACAATTTAGCGAAATCAATGAATGAAAGATTGATTAAGCTATAGAATATAGCTTACATCCGAGTCTATAGTATTAGGTTGGTACAAAAATAATGCCGTTTTCTCACATATATTACTATGTGAGAAAACGACATTTTGCACCAACCTAATAAAATCTGAGATAAATGAAATTATTTATTTAGGTATATTGGATATTTTGTCAATCAATATATGTTGTTATATCTTATATATCTTGGATTTATTTATAAATTAAAAAAAAAAAACTGTGTTCCCCTTTGCTTAAAAAAGAGTGCGATTGATAAATTCCCGTCTAAATTACGCAAAAATGAAAATAACAGATATCTTTACCATAATAAATTAAAAAAAAATATTCAAGAATGACATTTGAAACTCTTTTACTGGGTAAGAATTTGGATAAAGAGATTTATATTCATATTTAAAATAGAAGAAAGACAAGCTAAAAAGTATCTTATTTCAAAATCCTTCAGATTGTTAAAAGCAGACTATTACTGACATTGCCAAAAAATATCACATTATATAAATGCCAGCCAGACTGACCAGACATTGATCGCATAGAATATGTGTGGATCATCATTAACAGATAATGAAAAACAATATTCACACAAAGAAGCAATAAAAACTTATACAAGTAGTGATAAAGTTTTCATCGAAAAACAATTTAGCAAAATCAATGAATAAAAGATTGTTTAAACTATAGAATATCAACGAGCCGATAATAAAATCTGAAAATAATAAAGGGAATATTTATTTATCTATACTGGATATTGTGTTAATCAATATGTTTTCATGGCCTATACTTCTTGAATTTATTTATAAATAAAAAATCATGTTTACATAAAAACAAAGAAGCGTGTCAAAATAGCATTTCGAGACTGCTTTTAGTTGTAAATAGTAACATAGTTTTCCGTGAAATGATTTGAAAAGACAGAATCTATCTATCTATCTATCTATCTATCTATCTATCTATCTATCTATCTATCTATCTATCTGATCTGGCTGATGATCCTTTGATCGTCACTCTTCTTTCTCGTAGCCGCCCAATAGGTCCCGTTTCGTAGAAAGTACCCTTATGGCATCTGCTCTCCACTCCTGCCCATCTAGGGTCACCGTCACAAATATTGACTAAAATTGTATTGACAGCTGCATGATGGGATGCACACGAGGAATTTGGGGCACCCTGTTCTTGTTCATTCTGACAACATGATCAGCCAATTCGTGTTGGGACTGCATGAGAAAAGTCTCATAGGAAAAATTATATATATATATATATATATATATATATATATATATATATATATATATATATATATATATATATATATATATATATATATATATATATGTCGGTTTAACCGTTTTGAGAAAAGGGTAATTTTAAAAGCAGTGGCTCATACCGGTATTTACGCACTGCTCTTCAAGCGAATTTCGCATAGAAAACGTAAAAAATCCCCCTTTCTCTCTGACGTGCGACGATAGCCTATGGGTAGAATGAATAAAAAAAAGAATAGTGATATCAAATCGGTCGGGTTTCGATCCCAGCTTGAAGCAGTCTTACGTCTAACCACACTGTCTGCGGATGACAATATATTCTGTGTTATGCGGATGACACCGGTTGAGCTCTCTTGAGAAAAGGGTGGCTCATACCGCTATTAACGCATTGTGTTCCGGGCAACTGACGTATTTCGCATAGAAACCGTTAAAATTTCCCTTCCTCTCTCCAGTAGTAATTTATAGCGTTTATTTATCATCTCTCAGTTGGGTCTGTCTTTGATCAGAGTGCGCTAAGGGTTGGCTCCGTCGGAGGACAAAGTAGAAACTGAGGAAAATCATAGAATTTCTGATTGATACCAAATCAGTCAGGTTTCGATCCCGGCTTGAAGCAATCGGACGCCTAGCCACACTGAAGAGCTGTGATACAGCGAAAAATTTCTATGGTAACGGCTATAGTAATTGTTTAAAGAAAAAGGGGCGTAAGATGTTAATATTTTGTATCAATATCTTAGTTACATTCACAGATGTCAAGTCAGGGTAAGGTTGGGGTGTCTAAATTTAAAGCGGAAGATGACATCGTCTAGTCTGGTTAAGCGTCTATGGAGATTTATTTATTTTTTTTTATTTTATTTTATTTTATTTTTTTCTGAAAGGCTTTTGTGTATATAAAAACTGTCGTAAATCGCTAACATTTGATTTTTGACCACTTCATAAAGAGTTATCTTTTTTGTAGGGCATTTACACTATTTATTAGGACTATGGAATTTAAAAATTATTTTATTGTTTGTTTGTTTTTATGCGAATTATTCAATGCAAAAATTTGATGATGTCGGCAGAAAACCGTTAACTCCTGTCTATTGTTTAATAGATTTTATTTAGAAACTTAATAATGTGTAGTTTTTCCTGTAGATTGTTAGGAAAATTTAATGACAAATTAATTCCAGTATCTGTCTATATTTCTGAGATGAGGTATTATGTACACTATTTAATCTATTCAGACTATTGTCCTCATTTTTGTCGCCATATTTATTACAACGTTTCGGCCTTTCAGTATCTGTCTATATTTCTGAGATGAGGTATTATGTACACTATTTACATTATTCGGACTATTGTCCTCATCTTTGTTGCCATATTTATTCCAACGTTTCGGCCTTTCAGTATCTGTCTATATTTCTGAGATGAGGTATTATGTACACTATTTACATTATTCGGACTATTGTCCTCATCTTTGTTGCCATATTTATTACAACGTTTCGGCCTTTCAGTATCTGTCTATATTTCTGAGATGAGCTATTATTTACACTATTTAATTTATTCAGACTATTGTCGTCATCTTTGTCGCCATATTTATTACATCGTTTCCTCAAGGACACATAGCACAGTGGATAAAGACGTTAGTTAGATCCAGTGACAGGACCCAAAGAGTGTGAGTTCAATACCCGGTTAAGGCAGTGGAGAACTTGGAGAGGAGAATTAACAGTAGATAACTGATAAGTGACATCCATTAAACATGGCACGTGGAACTAGAATAGTCTACCCCAGTGAGCGAAATAAAGGGTTCAGTTCAACATTCCAACCCCCTATAGAAGGCCGGAGCGTACAACGGCCGAAACGTTTTAATAAATATGGCGACAAAGATGAGGACAATAGTCCGAATAGTGTAAATTATTTTCAAAATAGAATTGTAGACCAACGAATCAAAACATATTATTATTCTGTCTACTAACATAATCACAACTGAAGATAATTTATCCAAACTTTTCATAAGATTTATTAAAACTAATTCTAATTCAATAAAAGACTTAATTATTTCATAATAAAATAATAATTATCTTAAACTGATAAAACGTTATTGAAAAAAAAAAAAATAATGTTGCCAGCTGTTAGGTTTTTTTTTTTTTTAAAAAAAAAAAAAACACGATATTACCAGCTATACGTATTTTTTAAAGAATGGTTTTGCCAGCAATACGTTTTTGAAAAAATATTAGGTTGGTGCAAAAATAATGTCGTTTTCTCACATAGTAACATATGTGAGAAAACGACATTATTTTTGCACCAACCTAATAATATTACCGGCTATACGTTTTTGAAAAAATAATATTAGCAGCTATATATTTTCGAGGAAAAAATATTGAGAGAAATAGATTTTTGACAAGACAAAAATATTACCAGGAAAAAAAAGTTTTCGGCATTAAATGACCCATTGAGGTTGATAGGCCGTAAAACAAACCAAACCAAACTAAACAACATTCATTATTAGAATGGGAAGATATTTAATCACTGATATGATAAAATATAAACAGAATCAGTAGAAAATAAAAACTAAAGTGGAAAATATTTAAAGAAGAAAAATGGACTGTTGTAACAAACTCAACGAATGAAAAATATATTATTCTATCTACCAACTCAATTACAAAACAATTGAAGACAATTTATCCAAACCTTACATAAAATTTGTTAAAACTACTTCTAATTCAAAAAAAGACTTAATTAATTAAAAAAATAATAATCTAAAACTTGAAGGAGGGATTTACTGTAATATATGTATATATTTATATATATATATATATATATATATATATATATATATATATATATATATATATATATAAAAGAAAGAGGTTATAGTGGTTCAAACGAGAGAAAAGTGTTTATATTAAAAAGAAGAGAAGAGAGGTGCCGCAAACGTTTTAGGTTGCAATGTGGATTTTTTTTAAAAACAAAATATTATGCTATATTTTCCATAATTTTACTACACGGGTTTCTGGCCTCGCGGCCGTCTTCAGGTAAAAGCGGAGATTTCCACATATTATTAAAAATAATTAATTGTTTTTCAATGTTAAATATTCTCGATATGAGACATTCTCTGTTTTTGTGTTAGTAAACCGAATGTCTTTCTTGAATTGGCAGTGAAGAGTTCTGCACGAAGGATCATAAAACAATTATGGTTGGTCCAAGAGAAATCTAAAACTTGAAGGAGGGATTTACTGTAATAATTGCCGTGAGGAATAAATAGGAAAAACCTAGAGAAATTTGAATAAATAGTTGTATAAACACAATAGTTGCTCAACGCAAAAAAAAAAATATGTGCATAATTTTGAATAACATTTCAATTCTAATTAAAAGAGAAAGCAATTTATCCGGAAGAATACATATTCTTTTTTTATGTGCCATAACTTTTCAAGTCATGGGCGATCATGGCTCTCCACCTCTTTCTATCCCTTGCAGCTCTCAGCAAGTTCTATCCCTCTGCTTCCTCCACCAGACCACGTTCTTTCATCCAGCTGCTCAAGCTCGTCCGGTATGTCACCCGCTGTTTTCCTTTGGCTTTCTTTACCTCTATTCGACCCGTGAGTATCAGATTCTCTAGACCCTCCTTCCTCATTATGTATCCCAGAAACTTCAGCTGCCTCTTCCTGATCTTAAGTATAAGCTTTATCCTTGTTTGCTAAGATTTTATCGTTGCTCACACGCTCGGTCCGTGATATCCTTAGCATCCTTCTGTAGAACCACGTCTTTTCTTAATTACTGTATTTTTTCACCTCTTTAAATTTTTAAATATTTAGCATAAAATAACACAGAGCATTTGATATGATTCTTTCTTTTATGTGCCGTGTCATTTAAGGACGTGGACGATGATGGCTCTCCACCTCCCTTTATCCCTTGCAGTTCTCAACAAGTTCCTTCCCTCTGCTTCCTCGCCCGGACTACGTTCTGTCAACCACTTGCTTAATCCCGCAAGTTATCATGGGTTTTCCTTTTTCTCTCTTTCCCTCTATTCGACACGTGCGTATCAGATTTTCCAGGCCCTCCTTCCTCATTGTGTATCACAGAAACTTCAGCTGCCTCTTCCTGATCTTAAGTATAAGCTTTATCCTTGTTTGCTAAGATTTTATCGTTGCTCACACCCTCGGTCCATGATATCCTTAGCATCCTTCTGTAGAACCACATCTTTTATTAATTACTGTATTTTTTTTTTTACTTCTTTAAATCTTTAAATATTTAGCATAAAATAACACAGAGCATTTGATATGATTCTTTCTCTGTATGTGCCATGTCCTTTCAGGACGTGAGCGATCAGGGCGTGGTTCCCTCTATCCCTTGCAGCTCTCTGCAAGTTTCTTCCACATTCGCTTCCTCCCCCCAGACCATGTTCTGTCATCCACCTGCTCAAGATCGTCAGGAATGTCAAGCGCTTCTTTTCCTTGTCTATAATTCCCTCTATTTGACCCGTGAGTATCAGATTCTCCTGGCCCTCCTTCCTCATTATGTGCCCCAGAAACTTCAGCTGCCTCTTTCCGCATATATCTATCTATCTATCTATCTATCTATCTATCTATCTATCTATCTATCTATCTATCTATCTATCTATCTATATCAGTCTGTTCATATCTACTGATCTGTCTCTCCATCTATCAGTTTATTTTATCTATCTATTTATCTACCTATCTATCAATCTATCTCAGTCTGTTAATATCTATTTACCTATTATATTATATTATATGCATGTATGTATGTGTAATTATCTATCTGTTCCTTCCTATATATAAAGTGAATTCGGTTCGGCATTCGTCCGTCTCGGGAGATGATGCAGTAGCGCCAGTGCGCTACAAGCCTGGGCGGGATACATGGAGAACTAGGGCTGCCTGGACGTCTAAGTTTCCCACTCTCGGCCTTAGTAGTAGACTCCAAAGGAGAGGATGAACCAACACAGTTTGCTACCAACGCAGCTGACCATCCACCTAATGGGGCCCCCCACTCCGGATTTGTGTAGGGTTTACTCCTTGGCCTTTTCTTCTTCTGAAGATTTCCATAAGGCAGTGGAGCTATTTAACCCTTAGCTGGGGTTTGGTTCATGAGCCCCAGGTCGTATCCACACACCTGTAGTCCTGCATGCCGCATGTCAAAGGGTAGGAGAAAGTGAATTAATCATTAGATTATCTACCGCCGAGGTTCTTACATTTCACTTTTCTCATCTGCGTTTGATGGTAACATTTCACATGAACAGTTGCCTTAGCGGTCGGGTAATGGTTAACAAGTTAATCAGCTTTCGTCATTACTACTGACTATTATTTTTTTTTTATTAGTGATATCTATCGATACAAAAACAAATGAGCTGTTGATATTAAAACAGAAATGATATTCAAATCTCTCCTTATATACGAACGGCTTTTTTTAGATTTTGCGAGTGAACAATAAATGTTGTCAATTATTTATCGTTTCACGAGTTATGACCACATAAAGATTTTGGGCAAGTTTTATGGAACTTTGGTTCGTCGATGCAGAGAGTAAACACATAGGCATATATCTGTCCATCTGCATGTATTTCTGATTTACAGGATGCAGTACAAAGAAAACTGAGCTGTGCTAATCTATCTATCTATCTATCTATCTATCTATCTATCTATCTATCTATCTATCTATCTATCTATCTATTTGAATCTCTCCCTCTATCTACCTCGGTATGTTATTCCACTGTGTATAAAATATTAAATTTTTATCGAGATGAAATCCATATTTTCTTTCTTTCTTTCTTTCTTTCTTTCTTTCTTTCTTTCTATCCTACCTTAATATTTCACCTGTTCTTTTTTCTTTCTTTCTTTCTTTCTTTCTTTCTTTCTTTCTTTCTTTCTTTCTTTCTTTCTTACCTTAATATTTCCCCTGTTCTTTCTTTCTTTCTTTCTTTCTTTCTTTCTTTCTTTCTACCCTACCTTAATATTTCACCTGTTCTTTTTTCTTTCTTTCTTTCTTTCTTTCTTTCTTTCTTTCTTTCTTTCTTTCTTTCTAGCCTACCTTAATATTTCACCTGTTCTTTCTTTCTGTCTTTCTTTCTTTCTTTCTTTCTTTCTTTCTTTCTTTCTTTCTACCCTACCTTAATATTTCACCTGTTCTTTCTTTCTTTCTTTCTTTCTTTCTTTCTTTCTTTCTTTCTTTCTTTCTTTCTTTCTTTCTTTCTACCCTACCTTAATATTTCACCTGTTCTTCTTTCTTTCTTTCTTTCTTTCTTTCTTTCTTTCTTTCTTTCTACCCTACCTTAATATTTCACCTGTTCTTTCTTCTTTCTTTCTTTCTTTCTTTCTTTCTTTCTTTCTTTCTACCCTACCTTAATATTTCACCTGTTCTTTCTTTCTTTCTTTCTTTCTTTCTTTCTTTCTTTCTTTCTTTCTTTCTACCCTACCTTAATATTTCACCTGTTCTTTCTTTCTTTCTTTCTTTCTTTCTTTCTACCCTACCTTAATATTTCACCTGTTCTTTCTTTCTTTCTTTCTTTCTTTCTTTCTTTCTTTCTTTCTTTCTTTCTTTCTTTCTTTCTACCCTACCTTAATATTTCACCTGTTCTTCTTTCTTTCTTTCTTTCTTTCTTTCTTTCTTTCTTTCTTTCTTTCTTTCTTTCTTTCTTTCTAGCCTACCTTAATATTTCACCTGTTCTTTCTTTCTTTCTTTCTTTCTTTCTTTCTTTCTTTCTTTCTTTCTTTCTACCCTACCTTAATATTTCACCTGTTCTTTCTTTCTTTCTTTCTTTCTTTCTTTCTTTCTTTCTTTCTTTCTTTCTTTCTTTCTACCCTACCTTAATATTTCACCTGTTCTTCTTTCTTTCTTTCTTTCTTTCTTTCTTTCTTTCTTTCTTTCTTTCTTTCTTTCTTTCTTTCTACCCTACCTTAATATTTCACCTGTTCTTTCTTCTTTCTTTCTTTCTTTCTTTCTTTCTTTCTTTCTTTCTTTCTACCCTACCTTAATATTTCACCTGTTCTTTCTTTCTTTCTTTCTTTCTTTCTTTCTTTCTTTCTTTCTTTCTTTCTTTCTACCCTACCTTAATATTTCACCTGTTCTTTCTTTCTTTCTTTCTTTCTTTCTACCCTACCTTAATATTTCACCTGTTCTTTCTTTCTTTCTTTCTTTCTTTCTTTCTTTCTTTCTACCCTACCTTAATATTTCACCTGTTCTTCTTTCTTTCTTTCTTTCTTTCTTTCTTTCTTTCTTTCTTTCTTTCTTTCTACCCTACCTTAATATTTCACCTGTTCTTTCTTCTTTCTTTCTTTCTTTCTTTCTTTCTTTCTTTCTTTCTACCCTACCTTAATATTTCACCTGTTCTTTCTTTCTTTCTTTCTTTCTTTCTTTCTTTCTTTCTTTCTTTCTTTCTACCCTACCTTAATATTTCACCTGTTCTTTCTTTCTTTCTTTCTTTCTTTCTTTCTACCCTACCTTAATATTTCACCTGTTCTTTCTTTCTTTCTTTCTTTCTTTCTTTCTTTCTTTCTTTCTTTCTACCCTACCTTAATATTTCACCTGTTCTTCTTTCTTTCTTTCTTTCTTTCTTTCTTTCTTTCTTTCTTTCTTTCTTTCTTTCTACCCTACCTTAATATTTCACCTGTTCTTTCTTCTTTCTTTCTTTCTTTCTTTCTTTCTTTCTTTCTTTCTTTCTTTCTTTCTACCCTACCTTAATATTTCACCTGTTCTTTCTTTCTTTCTTTCTTTCTTTCTTTCTTTCTTTCTTTCTTTCTTTCTTTCTTTCTACCCTACCTTAATATTTCACCTGTTCTTTCTTTCTTTCTTTCTTTCTTTCTTTCTTTCTTTCGTGATATCTTATTTAGTTTCTCATTTATCTACGGGGTTGTGTAAATGTTTTATTTCGTATTTTCACTGATGATTGCTAGAAACTCATATCTCCGTGTTATATCATTCATTTGATACAACCTCTAGTCCAATTGTTGCTAAAGTGTTTATTCTTTATTTCCGTATATAAAACATAGACATTAATTGATTATTCATTAATTTACAACTTTGATAATGAAAGAGGGGAAGATTCGGCAATTAGAACCATTTTACTCTACCTGTGTGAACAAAGACTAAATAAATTGATAGCGACAAACGAAATTAATAATACGGCAGTCCCTGAAACTGACAACGAACGTATGGCACAAAACTTGTTCAGACGATTCAAGGAAGATGACACCAGTCTCGAAGTGAAACCATTTCTAAAGAGACCTTCCCTTGCGGAAGATGGGGTTTGCTTAAAATGGTTAACAACAGCCAAGCATAAACACTCATACATTGTTGGCAGATCCATGGACACCTCAAGGCGGTGTAATGTTTAGCAAGCTTGTCTCGCTAGAACAATTACAACTGAGTCGTGAGTTCGATCCTCACTGGGTGCCATATACTTTCGGCCTTGTGCCACATCTAAGCTATGCTTGGAAAATCACTACATTGTTGGCAGATCCTGGTCCTTTACAAAGCACCTTAAATCAACACCTCCACAATCTCAGCCTTGTGAACAGACGCTGTCGAGTATTTTTATGAAATAACCAATGGTTAGGTTCGATGACTTCTTAAAATTAGTAAGTAACTGCGGGAAAATCCAGAAGTGGCCTGTTTGTTTTTTTTTTTTATGTCTGTTGTGGTTGAAAAATGGATCTATTTTGTATTCTTAATAAGCGAAATCAATGGCTTCGTTCCGGTCAGGCTTCATAATCTGTTGTCAAAAAAGTGGCAGTTTGAACAGAACGTCATGTTTTGACTTCAATAGTATTTCTAGGTGTTGCACTTTAAGCATATCGCAGATGGCTATGCTGTGTACATTCTGACTTGTAGGTTTAAGAGCTACAGTGGCTATGTGACACTGTTAAAAGCCCGCTACTCATCATTGGTCAGCCGAATATGTGCACTTGTACAGCATGAAAATGCTCTAGCACACGATACCAATCTGACTAAGCACAGACTTAAGGATCTGAGAAACGGAAAGTGCACAATTAACCAACCTAAATACGAAAACGTGTACAGTCATTTTCCTAGACATTACCTATTTGTTACGCAAACAAATCTTATAAGCGTGACACTGACATCCTGCAACAATAATGGCAACAGTTGTCTCAAGGTCCTTCATAAAATCCAGAGACGGATATGCAATGTAATTGGCCCTGATCTGGCATCTCGTCTGCAGTCGCTTTCTCACAGACATGTCGTCGCCTCCCTCTGTCTTTTTACAAATACTTTCACGGTAACTGCTCCGAGGAACTGCTTTCACTGGTTCCCAAACTTCATGAATTTAAGCGTTCTACTAGGCTGGCATCTCGCTCTCACCCTTTTACTGTCGAAACTGTTAAATGTGGCCATCTCTTCTACCCCAATAGCTTCATGTCTCGCACTTCTCACCTTTGGAACTCCCTCCACTTTTCCTGTTTCCCTGATAGCTATAATCTCTAGCTATTTAAATGTAATGTCAATCGACGTCTCCAGATGCCCTGATCTATCCCCTATCCTTCTCTTCATCCTTTCCTTTATCACTCCTCTTTGCTCTCGCTCCAACTCTCTTTAACCACTTGCGTGCTAGTGGCTTCCCGCCTTACTTGGGGTGAAACGCTATATATATATATATATATATATATATATATATATATATATATATATATATATATATATTGTGGGAATATATTTTGATGAATAAACGCTTTTCGCATGTAATTTGTTTGATTATTAATTAGACTATTAATTAAAGCTTATGAATAGTGACAGTAAATTGTCGATAGTTACATAGGGGATGTTGTGGAGAGCCATGACCATATACGTCTTGAAGGGACGTGGGACATAAGTATAGAAGTAATAGCATATAGCTGAAGAGTATAAGAATGGATAGAGACTGAAAATAGTTAAAAGTTACAGACGGGATGTTGTGGAGAGCCATGATCATATACGTCTTAAACGGACGTGGAACATAAATGTAGCGGTAGCAGCAAGTAGATGAAGAGAATAAGACTGTAAATGGTCAATAGTTACAGAGTGGATGTTGTGGAGGGCCCTGAGATGGAAAAGGCTCGATATTTATATAGTGTAACTAAGTGAGGCCCCTACAAATGTGATACCCTCATCTCTTGATACCGATTCAAATTTTTTGTTTGTCAGTTAAAACTTCCTATTTCTTTTCGTTTGGCTCTGAATAGATTCTGCATAATAGTTACAGACGGAACGTTGTGGAGAGTCATGATCATATATAAAAGTAGCAGTAACAGCATATGGATAGCAGAATAAGGACAGGGAGCGATGGCAAAATGGTAGGAGATACAACGAAAAAATGGGATATGGAAGGCTACAGAATTATGAAGAAGCATAAATATGACGAAAGCAGCAGATAGAGGAAGAGAATAAAGATGAAGAGAGAGGTTAGAGATGAAATAGTTACAGTAGGGAAGTTGTATATATATATATATATATATATATATATATATATATATATATATATATATTGATTAAAACATGTATCTATATATATATATATATATATATATATATATATATATATTCAAATGTCTCTTAGAAGAATATATCTCTGACAGAAAAAACAAACAAACAGATATATACGTTGAATATACGACAACTACATTATCAAGACTTCTTACTGCACACATCTCTGACGATTCTTCCATTGCGAGACATTTACACCTTCATTCCTGTCCACATTCACAGTATAGAAAAAATACTGATTGACAACACAACTATTCTACAATAAGAAAGTAAAAAATTAAAACTACAAATCCTCGAAGTAATCTACTTTATAAAACTGAAGCCGACATTGAATAGAGTCAGCTACGAATACTGTAATTAAGAAATAGGTTATAGTGATTTCAACGAGAGAAAAGTGTTTATATTAAAAAGAAGAGAAGAGAGGTGCCGCAAACGTTTCGGGTTGCAATGCGGATTTTTTTTTAAAAACAAAATATTATGCTATATTTTCATTAATTTTACTACACGGGTTTCTGGTTTCGCGACCGTCTTCAGGTAAAAGCGGAGATTTCCACATATTATTAAAAATAATTAATTGTTTTTCAATGCTAAATATTCTCGATATGAGACATTCTCAATTAAGGTTTGTCCAAGAGAAATTATCAATTACTTATCGGCATTTTATCTTTTAATGTTTAATGACCCCTGTGTGTTCTTAAATCTATTTCCCTTTTCCTGGGTTTCTGTCAGCATGCGTGTATATATGCGTGCGTATATTCACCCTCCATACATATAGTGTCTTACTACGTGGAATTAGTAAACTCATTTGTACACATACATAGATACATACACATATGCACACACACATCGTATATATATATATATATATATATATATATATATATATATATATATATATATATATATATATATGTGTGTGTGTGTGTGTGTGTGTGTGTGTTTGTGTGTGTGTCTTTCATACATAGAAACAGAATGAAAATTGATTAAGTCTATACCATAAGAAGCCCTCCTCTTTTACGGCCCTCGCATGATACGAAACAAAGGTTGTTATTCTATGGCTTAATCAATATTTCATTGATTGATTTCACTTAACCTTTTTCGATGAAAACTTTAACACTGCTTGTATTGCTCTTTTGGTTTTAACTGCTTGTTTTTTAATGATGAACCCCAGAAAAAGAAAAAAATAACAAAAGTTTTGATATCATCTCCCTCTCTCTCTCTCGCTCTCTCTCTCCATAGATATATATATGTGTATGTGTGTGTATGAAAAAGAAAAAAAAAAGTTTAGTACTGTTAACCACGATTCTGATTGGATGTTCAGACGATTAATTTTATGAGCAACAAACTTATACCTGGAAACCTAACAAACGAAATCAGACGATAAAAAAATGTCGCTCTTGCCGTTGTTCTGCTTGACATGTTGCCTTATAAATCTTGTCAGGACATCATCAGACGTATGTGCTGTAATATCAGTTAAAAACGGTTTATTCCAAAGAGGAAAACGCCTCCAGGGATTCCAATATTACACCGTACCTCTAGTTCCTAATATTCATCAGTGTGCACAGATGTGCTTCTTTCGACGCAGGTGTCTCTCTTTTAACTACTATGAATATATGTCCTTTTGCGAATTTAACAACGCCAGAGTCGATCCGCCGTACGCCATACTAAACACATCCAATGATTATTTTTATTCAGACATTGACGATTGGGATAAGGTAACACCTTTTTCTTTTTTATCTTTTGCCTTATTGGAAAAAAAAAAGGTTTACGATTTACCCTTCTTCTTCCTTTCATTTGCCGTATCCCTTTCAAGACTAGTTTACTCCTGGCTGTCCAACTATTCAAATCTAGACTCTTGACCCTTTACCATCTCTCCCTGTCTGTATTCTCTGAACCACATGCTTTTACTTCTTCTTTTATAAGACGTATACCTTAAAAACTTAGGTGATCATGGCTCTCCTCTATTTCCTGTCTTTTGTTTCTCTATGCAAATATTGACCCTTTACAAACTCTTCCTGGCCTTATTATGCCATCCTTACGCTTAGCGTTCTTCTTTTATATGCTATATAAGTTTAAGACGTGGGTGACCATGGCTCTCCGCTATTTCCTATCTTTTGTTTCTCTGTGTAAAGATTGACCGTTTACGATCTCTTTTCATCCTTATTCACTTCATCGAGATGATACTTCTTCTACTTCCATGTTTTCTCGTTCCCTTCTTGCTGTATGTGATCATAGGTCTCCACAACATCCCGTATGTAACTATTGCGCAGAAACATTGCCTTTGTTTGTATCTGTTATTATTTGTTTGATTATCTTATCATTCACGTTCAATATTAATAAACATTTTGTTTTCTCAAATCTGGGAATTTTACTAAAACTTTTTAATAATTTGGCACGGTCAAATGACCGTGTTGATAACAACTATAGCGCGAGTTTGTTTACATTGCGCAGATCAGTACGAAAATTTCAGTGATTGCGCAGCTCAGTGTTGCCAACATTGTGTGAAAATTTTGTGCGAATTGATTGGACGGTAGAAAAAAAAGTTATCTCGAAAAAAATTTGGCAGGCTGTATATATATATATATATATATATATATATATATATATATATATATATATATATATATATATGTGTGTGTGTGTGTGTGTGTGTGTGTGCATGTGTGCGTGCGTGTGTGTGTGTGTGTGTGAAAATATATAGAAAATAGGAAAGAACTGGTTAGGTAAATAATCCAAAGTTCTTTAGTATTTTTGTTATTATTTTTAAAAAATAGTGCTCGATACAAAAGTAGAGCATAAATATAATTACTTATTTAAAAATATGATTCCAACACGCGACATAAGAGTTCGCAGGTTTCATCCGAAAACTTTAATATAATAATTTGAATTAAATTGAATTAAAGTAAGCTCTGTTCCATCTTCAAGCGAAATTTATTTTGGTATTCGCTTGAAGATGGAAAAGAGTTTACTTTTATTCAATTTAATTCAAAAAATTATATTGAAGATTTCGGCTCTTGTTTTGAAACACGAGAACTCTTATGTAGCGTGTTGGAATAATATTTTTAAATAAATAATTATATACACACACACACACACATATATATATATATATAAATATATATATATATATATATATATATATATATATATATATATATAAAACAACATAGATAGATATGAACAGATGGAGATACACAGATAAATAGATATGAACAAACGTAGATAGATAGATAGATAGATAGATTTGAGCAGACAGAGATAAATAGATAGATAGATAGATAAATAGATAGATAGATAGATAGATTTGAGCAGACTGAGATAGATAGATAGAGAGAGAGAGAGAGAGAGAGAGAGAGATAGAGAGATAGATACAGTTTAGGGACTGAAATAGATAGATAGATAGATAGATAGATCGATGGATAAATAGATAGATAGATAGATTTGAGCAGACTGAGATAGATAGATAGATAAATAAAAAGATAGATAGATAGATAGATAGATACAAATATATATATACTTAATAAAAATACCGAGATAGATACATATGAACAAACACGGATAAACATGATTTCATACAATTTGTGTTTTTCATTCAAATATTTAAATTAATGAACGAACCAAGAAGTACCTTTTTTTATGAATCATTTCTCATTCTTTCTTTCCTTCTCGTTATGAATGAATTCTCATTCTTTCATTCCTTCTATTTCTGTATTCTCATTCTTTAATTCTTTTTATGAATCCATTCTCATTCTTTAATTCTTTTTAATAATCCTGTCTCATTCTTTCATTGTTTTTATGAATCCATTTCATTCTTTCATTCATTTTATTAATCCTTTCTCCTTCTTTCATTGCTTTTATGAATCCATTCTCATTGAAAAGTTTAATAATCCATTCTCATTCTTTAATTCTTTTTATGAATCCATTTTCATTCTTTCATTCTTTTTATTGATCCATTCTCATTCTTTCATTGTTTTTATGAATCCATTCTCATTCTTTAATTCTTTTTAATAATTCATTCTCATTCTTTCATTGTTTTTATGAATCCATTCTCATTCTTTCATTGTTTTTTATGAATCCATTCTCATTCTTTAATTCTTTTTAATAATGCTTTCTCATTCTTTCATTGTTTTTATGAATCCATTTTCATTCTTTCATTCATTTTATTAATCCTTTCTCATTCTTTCATTGTTTTTATGAATCCATTCTCATTCTTTAATTCTTTTTAATTATCCTTTCTCATTCTTTCATTGTTTTTATGAATCCATTCTCATTATTTCATTGTTTTTATGAATCCATTCTCCTTCTTTAATTCTTTTTAATAATCCTTTCTCATTCTTTCATTGTTTTTATGAATCCATTTTCATTCTTTCATTCATTTTATTAATATTTTCTCATTCTTTCATTGTTTTTATGAATCCATTCTCATTCTTTCATTGTTTTTATGAATCCATTTTCATTCTTTAATTCTTTTTAATAATACTTTCTCATTCTTACATTGTTTTTATTAATCCATTCTCATTCTTTAGTTCTTTGTAATAATCCTTTCTCATTCTTTCATTGTTTTTATGAATCCATTCTCATTCTTTCATTGTTTTTATGAATCCATTCTCATTCTTTAATTCTTTTTAATAATCCTTTCTCATTCTTTCATTGTTTTTATGAATCCATTTTCATTCTTTCATTCATTTTATTAATCCTTTCTCCTTCTTTCATTGCTTTTATGAATCCATTCTCATTGAAAAGTTTAATAATCCATTCTCATTCTTTAATTCTTTTTATGAATCCATTTTCATTCTTTCATTCTTTTTATTGATCCATTCTCATTCTTTCATTGTTTTTATGAATCCATTCTCATTCTTTAATTCTTTTTAATAATCCTTTCTCATTCTTTCATTGTTTTTATGAATCCATTTTCATTCTTTAATTCTTTTTAATAATCCTTTCTCATTCTTACATTGTTTTTATTAATCCATTCTCATTCTTTAGTTCTTTGTAATAATCCTTTCTCATTCTTTCATTGTTTTTATGAATCCATTTTCATTCTTTCATTCATTTTATTAATCCTTTCTCATTGAAAAGTTTAATAATCCATTCTCATTCTTTCATTCTTTTTATTAATCCATTCCCATTCTTTCATTGTTTTGATGAATCCATTCTCATTCTTTCCTTGTTTTAATTAATCCATTCTCATTCTTTAATTCTTTTTAATCCTGTCTAATTCTTTCATTGTTTTTATGAATCCATTCTCATTCTTTCATTGTTTTTATTAATCCATTCTCATTCTTTCATTGTTTTTATGAATCCATTCTCATTCTGTAATTATTTTTAATAATCCTTTCTCATTCTTTCATTGTTTTTATGAATCCATTTTCATTCTTTCATTCATTTTATTGATCCATACTCATTCTTTCATTGTTTTTATGAATCCATTCTCATTCTTTAATTCTTTTTAATAATCCTTTCTCATTCTTTCATTGTTTTTATGAATCCATTCTCATTCTTACATTGTTTTTATTAATCTATTCTCATTCTTTAGTTCTTTGTAATAATCCTTTCTCATTCTTTCATTGTTTTTATGAATCCATTTTCATTCTTTCATTCATTTTATTAATCCTTTCTCATTCTTTCATTGTTTTGATGAATCCATTCTCATTGAAAAGTTTAATAATCCATTCTCATTCTTTCATTCTTTTTATTAATCCATTCCCATTCTTTCATTGTTTTGATGAATCCATTCTCATTCTTTCCTTGTTTTAATTAATCCATTCTCATTCTTTAATTCTTTTTAATCCTGTCTAATTCTTTCATTGTTTTTATGAATCCATTCTCATTCTTTCATTGTTTTTATTAATCCATTATCATTCTTTCATTGTTTTTATGAATCCATTTTCATTCTTTCATTGTTTTATTATTCCATTCTCATTCTTTCATTCTTTTATTAATCCATTCACATTCTTTAATTCTTTTTAATAATCTTTCTCATTCTTTCATTGTTTTTATGAATCCATTCTCATTCTTTCATTGTTTTTATGAATCCATTCTCATTCTTTAATTCTTTTTAATAATCCTTTCTCATTCTTTCATTGTTTTTATGAATCCATTTTCATTCTTTCATTCATTTTATTAATCCTTTCTCCTTCTTTCATTGCTTTTATGAATCCATTCTCATTGAAAAGTTTAATAATCCATTCTCATTCTTTCATTGTTTTATTATTCCATTCTCATTCTTTCATTCTTTTATTAATCCATTCACATTCTTTAATTCTTTTTATGAATCGATTCTCTTTCTTTAATTCTTTTTAATAATCTTTCTAATTCTTTCATTGTTTTTATGAATCCATTCTCATTCTTTCATTGTTTTTATTAATCCATTCTCATTCTTTCATTGTTTTTATGAATCCATTCTCATTCTTTAATTCTTTTTAATAATTCATTCTCATTCTTTCATTGTTTTTATGAATCCATTCTCATTCTTTCATTCTTTTTTATGAATCCATTCTCATTCTTTAATTCTTTTTAATAATCCTTTCTCATTCTTTCATTGTTTTTATTAATCCATTTTCTTTCTTTAATTCTTTTTAATAATCCTTTCTCATTCTTACATTGTTTTTATTAATCCATTCTCATTCTTTAGTTCTTTGTAATAATCCTTTCTCATTCTTTCATTGTTTTTATGAATCCATTTTCATTGAAAAGTTTAATAATCCATTCTCATTCTTTCATTCTTTTTATTAATCCATTCCCATTCTTTCATTGTTTTGATGAATCCATTCTCATTCTTTCCTTGTTTTAATTAATCCATTCTCATTCTTTAATTCTTTTTAATCCTGTCTAATTCTTTCATTGTTTTTATGAATCCATTCTCATTCTTTCATTGTTTTTATTAATCCTTTCTCATTCTTTAATTATTTTTATTAATCCATTCTCATTCTTTAATTCTTTTTCAGAAACCATTCTCATTATTTTATTCTTATTATGAGTTCTTTCTCATTCTTTCATTCTTTTTATTAATCCATTCTCATTCTTTCGTTCTTTTTATGAATCCTTTCTCATTCTTTCATTCTTTTTATTAAACTTTTGCAATAATCAAATATTTTAGTGAAACGTTCAAATCTTATTCACAAATGATCGAAATTATTTTCGAAATATCTGCTTTAGGAAGTCATAGCAAAAATATTGTTTTTAATTTGCTATCGCGGCATTTTGCTTTATTCATAAAAAGAAAGAAAGAATGAGAAAGGATTAATAAAAAATGAAAGAAATGAATAATTAGAAAATATTCATAAAATGAAAGAAAGACAGAAATAATGAATGAGAAAGGATTCGTAAAAAGAAAGAAAGAAAGAAAGAATGGGCGAGAAATGATTCGAAAAATGGAAGAAAGAAAGAAAGAATGAGACAGAATTCATAAAACAAAGAAAGAAAAATGAGAATGAATCCATAAAAAGAAAGAATGAACAAAGTCTTATAAATAGAAAGAAAGAAATGATTCATAAAAATGAAAGAATAAAAAAGGTTTCATTAAAAAAACATAGAAAAATGAAAGAAAATATGAGAAAGTATTCATAAAATGAAAGAGAAAATGAGAAAGTATTTCCAAGAAGAAAGAAAGTGAAATGATTCATAAAAAGAGTGAAAGAATGAATGAGGAATGATTCATAAAAAAGAAAGAAAGAAGGAGAAATGATTCAAGAATAGAAAGAAAGAATGAGAAATGGTTCATAAAAAGAATGAAAGAAAGAATGAGAAATGATTCATAAAAAGAATGAAAGAAAGAATGAGAAAAGATTCATAAAAAAGAATGAAAGAAAGAATGAAGAATGATTCATAAAAAAGAAAGAAAGAATGAGAAAAGATTCATAAAATAGAAAGAAAGAATGAGAAATGATTCATAAAAAGAATGAAAGAAAGAAGGAGAAAAGATTCATAAAAAAATGAAAGAAAGAATGAGAAATGATTCATAAAAATGAAAGAAAGAAGGAGAAATGATTCATAAAATAGAAAGAAAGAAAGAATGAGAAATGATTCATAAAAAGAATGAAAGAAACAAGGAGAAAACATTCATAAACAAAATAAAAGAAAGAATGAGAAATGATTCATAAAAATGAAAGAAAGAAGGAGAAATGATTCATAAAATAGAAAGAAAGAAAGAATGAGAAATGATTCATAAAAAGAATGAAAGAAAGAAGGAGAAATGATTCAAAAAAAAGAAAGAAAGAAGGAGAAATGATTCATAAAAAAGAAAGAAAGAATGAGATATGATTCATAAAATAGAAAGAAAGAAAGGAGAAATGATTCATAAAAAAGAAAGTAAGAATGAGAAATGATTCATAAAAAGAATGAAAGAAAGTAGGAGAAATGATTCATAAAAAAGAAGGAAAGAACGAGAAATGATTCATAAAAAAAGAAAGAAAGAAGGAGAAATGATTCATAAAAAAAGAAAGAAAGAAGGAGAAATGATTCATAAAAAAGAAGGAAAGAAGGAGAAATGATTCATAAAAAAAGAAAGAAAGAAGGATAAATGATTCATAACAAAGAAAGAAAGAAGGATAAATGTTTCATAAAAAAGAAAGAAAGAATGAGAAATGATTCATAAAAAGAATGAAAGAAAGAAGGAGAAATGATTCATAAAAAAGAAAGAAAGAATGAGGAAGTATTAATAAAAAAAAAAATGAAAGGAGAATGAGAAATGATTCATGAAAAGAAAGAAAGGACAAGAAATGAAGAACATGAAAAGTTTCCTAAAAAGAAATAAATAAAGAAGGAAATAAATGATAGAAATGGCGAATGAAAATTTGGTCAGCTAACGTCTAGAGGAATTTCAAAGTTTTTCATCTTAATTTCTCTCCTTTAATCATTTACTCTATCCCCTTCTAAATTTATTTTTCTCTTTATCTTTTTCTTCTCTCTCCTATTTTAAATACATTTTCTCTTAATTGTAAATTTCAATATATATATATATATATATATATATATATATATTGTAATATATAGCACCCTTATAAAGCTGCTGAGTGGTGCCAGTGATTGGAAGGTTTCAGTGGATCTAATGACACCCTTAAAATTCCAGTTCCAACCATGTTTCAAAAATGGAAGCCAAAAGCCCGAATTTAATTTTGTACTTAAATTAAAGACATTAGTTCCATTTCATCTTCAAGCGAATTTTGGAGTAACTTCATAATTTATATATATATATATATATATACATACCTATGTATATATATATATATATATATATATATATATATATATATATATATATATATATATATATATGTGTGTGTGTGTGTGTGTGTGTGTGTGTGTGTGTGGACATAGTGCGGTAGGGAGAATCAATGAAAGGTTAACGAGTGAGTAGAAAGCAGTCAGAATAACAGGAACAGACAGAAGTCGATGTGGTCATCCGTTATCATCGCACATAAAATGAGAAGAACCAGAGCATGGATGCCTTTATCCCGGAAGGCCCAAAAATCAAATTAACACAAGTGACGGCAATCGTGGGTATCGGCTATGGATCTGCACTGGCCATCGTGCAAAATTGCTTAGGTAAGCGTAAAGGCTTGATGTCTTTGTTTGACCCAACCATTAAAGGAGTTCAGACGTGGCCTTCCGGAACAAACGTAAAGATTCTCATCAGGAACGACGATTATTCCCGCTGAAGGATACCGGAAGTGCATCACTCTGCTGAGGTTTGGGGAGTTCGGAAAATGTGCATCGGTGGAAATTCATTTCTTTTTGCCCTTCTGAACCATTCTGTCGGACTTAAAGAATTTCTGCTTTTCACTCTCGTTTCAGAGCATTGGTCTGGGGCCTTGCCAGAACCAACCATGTGGAATATGTGAAGTCTGTCATCCGACAGGGTACAACTACACCTGTGTTAAAGAAGGTAAACCTATATCACTTGAGATTCAACCACCCGACAGTATCTCCCCATTGCATCAAAAATTTAGGACATACGTTTCTTTGACGTCTTTATCCCCATTGGCAGAAAGGGCTGGGGAATTTCAATCTTTTTCTCTATCTCCTTTTCTCTTTCTTTTACTCTCTCTCTTTATCATTTTCTCCTCTTTTACTCCCTTTCTTACTTCCTCTCTTACTCTCTCTCCCTCTTAATCTCTCTTTATCATTCTCTCCTCTTTTACTCCCTTTCTTACTCACTCTCTTTCTTACTCTCTTTTTATCATTTTCTTCTCTTTTACCCCCTTTCTTACTCTCTCTCTTACTCTCTCACTCTCTTACTCTCTCTTACTCACTCTCTATTACTAACTCTCTCTTTTACTTTTTCCCTCTCTCCCTTTAGGTGATTGGTATGTGGCCTTGTCAGAAGAAATTATATGGGATATGTGAAGCCTATTATCTGACAGTGTCCAAATAATATTTAAAAACGGTAAGCCTAATAATATGTTTAAACACTGGAGATTCAACCACTGTGCAGTATCTCCCCATTGCATCAGGAATTCAGGACATGAGTTTTCTTGACGTCTTTATCCCACAGGCAGAATTGGCTGGAAAATTTCAATCTTTGTCTCTATTTCTCTCTGACTCTCTCTCTCTCTCTCTATATATATATATATATATATATATATATATATATATATCTTTTACTCTCTCTCACTTACTCATTCTATCTATCTTTCTTACTCTCACTCTCTCTCTATCTTACTATAGCTCTCTTTTACCCCCCTCTCTCTAGGTGATTGATATGGGACATTGTCAGAACCAATCATATGGGATATGTGGAGCCTATTATCTGACAGTGTCCAACTAGTATTACATAAGGAAAGCGTAATGACATTTTTAAACTCTAAAAAAGGGCTGGGAAATTTCAATCTTTGTCTCTATCTCCTTTTTCTCTCTTTTACTCTCTCTCTCTTTATCATTCTCTCCTCTTTTACTTCCTTTCTTATTCCCTCTCTTACTCTCTGTCTTGGGCACTATCAACCCATTGTATCAGGAATTTAGGACATGGCTTTTCTTGACGTCTTTATACCACTGGGAGACGGACAGGGATATTTTCGGCTTTGTCAATACTTAGTGCATATAGAAGTCCACATTAAAATCGAACTTTTGTTGTATTTGCCCTCTTGAAGAAGCAAGTCGATTACTCTCCTGTGATTCTGGTTGTGAGCAATCATTTTGATCATTCATACAAGATACGGCATAAGTGAAGCAATCCTGCTTCTTGGAGATTTCAGTTACAATGCAGAACTTAATGGAATAGCTTTAGTAAGGACGGTCTAATGGATGTATTAAAACTGGTGTGACTAGGTTATAATTACTACTATCAACAAACCTGTATCGTTGAATTTGTGCAAGGTAAATCGATCTTGTCTCATACTTGGTGAAGTTTATAATTACCGTACATCGTCTACAAGTTAAGTATTGCATACAGGGAGTGTGTCTGATCCCCCAAGATGAGACGTTAATGGTTGTATAGACTGACAGGGAGACTGTATCAGCAATGGCAGCGTTTATTATGAACTAGCAGTAGAGCCTGGTGTTGCCCGGGGGATGTAACCGTAAGAGATAGATCAAGTATCGACCATCATAAAGGCAGAAAAATAAAATTGACAAAGATTATTGTTTAAGGTTGACGGACACGCATGTCTTAATTAGTTTTTTTTTTTTTTTATATGAATTGGTCAAACTCAAACCAAAATATTGTTTTCAATCGTTATGAGTCTACCGATTGAATAGAATTTTATTAGAAACAATTGTCTTGTAAATGGAATTTTTAAAGCATTCTGAATATAAAAATAAAGAAAAAAAGTGTGCAAGACAATAAGAAGCACTACCTGCCAAAAAAAAAGTGAAGTTTTGTTGAAATCAGTTGAAAAATGTAGGAAATCCGATCCCATATATAAACGAACACACACACACACACACACACACACACACACACACACACACACGCAAACAACCTGGGTTTTATAATAAGTATAACTCGATATGAGTTGTCCTCCTTTAATTTTCGCGATGTGTCTTAATCAGGTTTTCAAACTGATTTTGTGCAAAACAATTGTGTTTTTCCAATTTTTGGCGCTGTCAGAACCACCGCAAGGTAATTTTACGTAGTCCTGTGAAGTTTTGTTGAAATCGGTTGAAAAATGTAGGAAATTCGATCCAATATATAAACGTACAGACCCGCACACATCCTGGGTTTTATAATAAGTATGATTACAACTGAAGCCAAAGCAACGTGTATATTATATCCAATTTGAAACGATTGTCGATCTTGGACAAGGTTAGACAAAACAAAAAAGCATTTGTAATAGAGATGCTCTCATCCTCGGATGTCTTCAGCATCAACAAAATCACAAAAGAAATAAATGAATTACCCACATATTGGAAGAATTTAAGAGATCCATCTTTGTAGTTCTGTCTAATAAACCAGATGCCAATGAATGCGTGCTTCATCAGATAATCAACTTAATGAGACACATAACACTTCTCATCAGACCGTGAATGTGGTTTACATCGGAAACAGGACCAGAGCAGACTTTATCAAGGACAAATCGCCACCCTCGGCCTACCTCAATCTTGTTGTTTAGTAAATACGCGCAGATCCATCCCTTCTCCATGTAACTATGGGTCGAATAGCCTGATAGGCTGAGCTATATAACGTTGGTTGGTAATCAGATAACCGCAGAAAGAAACCGCAAAATAGTACGGAAAATAATCATTCATGCTTCCAAAGAGACATGATTCCTAAAGTGTGTATAATATGATTTAGTTCTGATAAATATATTTGTATATCGTTCCTAGATCGAAAAAGAATGGAGAGAGATCATGTCTATCTCAAATAAAGCTCTCTTCGTTTGGTGCCTCGAACTTGCATGTATCTTAGCGTACCAATAGATTGGTAAGTATAATCGATTTACTGTTGAAATATATATACCCGTAAGGCCTATTCTAATATTTTTTCCCACACTTCTTGCTGTGAACAATGACTGGGTAAGATGAAACGAAACACTTACATACACTTAGCCTTAGATATTTTTAACATCGACAAGAAGCAACAAATAAAGTGGCTATCATCCTTATCCGTTTTCAGCATGAACAAAATCACAGATGCAATAAATGAATTTCTGACACATTGGAAGAATTTAATGGAACCATTTTCGTAGTTCTGTCTAATAAACCAGGTGCTAATCAAAGAAACGGCAACATAACGCAGAAGAATAATCTGACATGCCATTCATGTTTTCAAAGAGACATGATCACTCAAGCGTGTATAACTTGATTTAGTTTTGATAAATATATTTGTATAGCGTTCCTAGATCGAAACAAAATGGAGAGAGATCATGTCTATCTAAAATAAAGCTCTCCCCTTTTGGTGCCTCGGCCTTACATGAATTTCAGCCACTGGGAATCCATCACTTCTCCCTGTAACTATGGGTCGAATAGCCGGACAGGCTGAGCTATATAGCGTTGGTTGGTAATCGGATTACCGCAGAAAGAAACCGCAAAATAGTCCGGAAAATAATCTAACATGTCATGCATGCCTCTAAAGAGACATGATCGCTCAAATGTGTATAACTTGAGTTAGTTCTGATAAATATATTTATATATCTTTCCTAGATCGAAACAGAATGGAGAGAGATTATGTCTATCTCAAATAAAGATCTACGTTGATTGATTTTAATTCTTCAACAACTATGAATGTGTGAGCTTGTTTGGCCTATGGGCAGACGGGCCAGCGTTACCACGTCATTTCTTTTTTTTTTGCTAGACATATTTTATATTCACCTAGGAATGGTTTGATTACGAGGAACTTATTATTAGCGTTGTCGGTCCAGCGACTTTTGTTGAATGTAACTGTTTATTTTACCGGTCCGTATAAGGGATCTTGAAAATATTTACGTAATTTTGGATAAATTGCATTAACACAAAAAAAAAAAAAAAATAAAACAAAACCAAAAAATCTTAACTAACACATTGATGATCATTCTAAATTTACCAAATTGAATAAGAACACCACTAAATCTCTAAAGAAATATTTTAATAAACTCATTTCTCAATGATATTATTACTCCATATTTCCCTACTAACTATAGCATTAAATCTACCCAGGAATTCCTCCAAATACTTAAAAGCACAAAAGTAAAAACAAACCAAGTAATTCTTGCGGCACTTGACATAGAGAATTTATTTAATAAAGTCCTGGGCTCCGAAAGTATTGATATCATCATTAATTTGGTGTATAAAAATAATTTAATTCCACCTCCATCAAGCCAACCCAATATTTTAAGAAAACTATTGCACGCTTGTACTACTAGAGTTCCTTTTTATAGCCAGGGATCTTGAACATATTATCGGGAGTTTCATTTTGTACAAACTCTGCTTGGTTATTTTCACCTAGTTGTATTTGTTTTAATGTTTGTATTTAAAATTTATATATTTTATGCCATTCCTTGGCTTTGTTTACAGCTCCTAAAAATATTTTTTTTGTTTTTTTTCTCTTAGAATTAACCAGCTGTCGGGATATCAAAATCTGCACTAATGCCAGCTCAGATGGTCATTATCTGGTCAGGCCTGATATGGGTACGAGACCTTCGCTGAAAGTTTATTGCTACAAAATGAACACAAACTATCCGCGAGAATACATTACGCTAATTAAAGACAATTACGCAATATTCCCGCCATATACTTATTACTCTTGTTCCATCCCCGTTTGGAAGGGAATCAAGCCAGGTATTATATTTTATCACAAAATACGTTTGGATCATTTCGTAAGTTAATCGCTTTTATTTACTTATATCTACTTTTTCTATATATATCTCTAGTTCTCCCTCATTATGCGTTCCGACCATAAGTTTTGGGAGAGTTGGGGTCTATCTGAGGCTTTTCGCCAAGACCCATCACTGCTGCCACAGCTACAGTACATTGTTTACGGGATTATTTATCATGATATGCACTTCGTTCTTAACCTCTACAGCATCTAGTGTTTGCCGTTGTCTATCCTACATACCCTTATAAGCTGCATTTACTTCCATCTCTTATGTCGTTACAACGAACCTATTCCGACAACCGATAACTCGAGGGACTCTTTGACTTTAGACTGGTCGAACATTTTTTTTAAAGTTCAAATATAAATTATACAATGTCAGATTATATATATATATATATATATATATATATATATATATATGTATATATATATATATATATGTATATATATATATAAAAAAATTTATATATATATATATATATATATATATATATAAATTTGAACATAGAAGTCAACACTTAGAGGCGACAGTCAATTTCATGCTATATGCAATCGTCAGGCCACGTGGTCTGACGATTGCATATAGCATGAAACAGACTGTCGCCTCTAAGTGTTGACTTCTATGTTCACTTTTATATTTACATACGCTCTATCTCTGATATTGAGCACTTTATCCCATAAATATAGCACAATTTAAGACTATATTTCTTTATATATATATATATATATATATATATATATATATATATATATATATATATATATTTCCAAGCGTAAATTAGATATGGCACAAGGAAGAAAGTAGGAAGCACCCAGTGAAGATCGAAATCACTAAGTCGTAATTTTTCAATCGTGACAAGCTTGCTAACCATTACACCTATATATATATATATATATATATATATATATATATATATATATATGTAATAGTATTTATTCAGAAAAATCCTTTTTCACTCCAAGCAAGGGAGTGCCACTAGCACGCTAGGTGTTACAATGAATAGGGACAAGTGTAAAGAGGATTAAAAGCCGAAAGGATAAAGAGAAGAACAGGGAATAGGTCAGGGCATTTGGAGATGTCGATTGATATTGCATTTCAATAGTTGGAGATTATAGCTATCAGTATCAGGGGAGCAAGTAAGAGGAAGGGAGTTTCACAGAAGGGAAGTGCAAGACATGAAGCTTTTGGAGTAGAAGAAGCGGTTATATTTAACCGTTTCGACAGCAAAATGGAGGGACTGAGAAGCCGATCTATTGGTACGTTTAAATTTATGTAGTTTGGGAACTAACGAAAATAGCTCCTTGGAGTAGTTACAAAACATTATAACATAAATATGTTACAATATCACTACAAAAATTTTGTTTCAACACTTCTGGTGTCTTGTCAAGTGATGGTGTTGATGGCGAAATAAAAAGATTTATTTAAATTCTGTTATGGGGTCCACCCTTTTCTGATATAAATAGACTCGTCCTGCTGCCATAAAATAGCCACAGTCAGTCAGTCAGAGAGTCGGAGAGTAGAGTGTAGAGGAACAGAGTAGAGGAACAGGGTGGAGGAACAGAGTGAAAAGTACATAGACACTGTGATTGAGTTGACGTTAGAAGTCAGTTACAAGGACGCCCGACTCTAAGGAAGTTTACTTCGAGACTGTATATAGCGATCTTTGATTAATACTAACCGGCGTTCCTGGATTTTACTAACAGCATTACCTTTTGTATTTTGTGTAAATACATTTAATTTCTTAGTTTAAATACTTGCGTTTGTCATTTATTGGAGAACGATTTTTCACGCGGAATCCACAACAACTTGGCGAACGCGGATTCGAAACTCACGCGGAAAGAAAAACTTTTCGTACGTCTAACAACGAACAACTGGGCGAACACACGCGGAAAAACTAATCAACAGAAGAAAAATCCTCCCCTCGTCGTTCAACAACAAATTAGCGACAAACAATTTCGAGGAGTAAAAATACATAAAATTGAGTTATCATGGGAGATTTTAAAAATATGTTGGTAGAACTGATAAGACACCAAAATGAGCAACAATTACAAATGCAAAAATACCAAAATGATCAACAGTTACAGCTACAAGAAAAATGGCAATCAGAATACAAGTATATGAAAATTTAAAAAAAAAACAAAAAACAAGACGCTATATTCTAAATACAAACATTTAGTTGTTTAAAGTTAATGAAAGATCAAACCAAAAATTGATATAAAATAACAATAATTTAATATACGATAAAATTAAAAATCAGAAATTTCAAATTAAATAGAGCATTAAGGTTAAAATATTATAGAGTTATTCAAAAATGAAACGGAGGAAAAGAAGAAATATATATATCCGGTAAAATCAGCGCTGATGTGAAAAGTATATATTAACGCTACATATCTCAAATAACAGGATGTCGGCTGATGGCATATATATATATATATATATATATATATATATATATATATATATATATATGCAATATCAGTGACAAAGTTAAAATGATTCCAACCATATATATATATATATATATATGTATATAAATATAAAAGTGAACATAGAAGTCAACACTTAGAGGCGACAGTCTGTTTCATGGTATATGCAATCGTCAGGCCTGACGATTGCATATAGCATGAAACAGACTGTCGCCTCTAAGTGTTGACTTCTATGTTCACTTTTATATTTACACACGCTCTATCTCTGATATTGAGCACTTTATTCCATAAATATAGCACACCTTAAGACTATATTTCTTTATATATATATATATATATATATATATATATATATATATACATATATATATATATATATATATATATATATATACATATATATATACATATATATATATATATATATACATATATATATATATATATATATATATATATATATTTACCAAGAGTTCTTTAAAGACGACCAGCAAAGCATCCTGATAAAAGATACTCAGATATCGTTCCGTGACAGTCGAATGTGGCCATAATATTTTAAAATATTAAATAATTATTCACCATGTTCTTTCCTTTCTCTCTTCTTTTTATTTTAGAAATTACGGGTAATAGCGGATGATAAAACATTTACCAACATCAGCTGTGAGCCAGGTATTCTAGGAATATCAGACCCACTCTCGTTCCTTAATTCAGGGCAGTCATGTTCTGTTGACATGGATTATGGCGTAGCTGGTCACTGTATGCTGCCTACTTGTAATAAACCGAGAGGAATTATCAATATCGACTTGACAGGGACAGGATTAAGTTTTTCGTCATGTGTAAGCAATTCTTTCAATATTTTGGAAATGCAAAAGCAGTGAGATAACACAATGTGTACATAAATTATATGCACAAATTGCACATGATAGTTGATCTTCATTCTTCAGTAATAATGTAGAGATGAGGTATGTGTTGTCAATGTGAAGCTCGAGGCGGAGTAATGATTAGCGAGCAGGTCTCCCTAGAACAATTCTGGCCGAATAGAATTTTCCTTTGAATATACTAAGCTTGCAACAGGTCTAGGAGAAGAATAACTCTGAATTAAAACTCTCCAAATAATGGATACATCAACACAGGGTGAGTAAGGATACATTATAAAATTGCTTCATTAGCGGCTCGGGGTGAGGAGTCGGAGAGCCGAGTTCGGATTCCAGTCGAATCCATTACATTCACTTACGTGCTAATACCATTGGGAAAGTTATGAATCCTCTTCGAGATTTTCCCGGAGGAGTAATGGATAGCGCCACGGATTGAGGAATCGGAGAGCCGAGTTCAAATTCCAGTCGAATCCATTGCATTCACTTACGTGATAATAACCTTAGGAAAGGTATGAATCCTCTTCTAGTTTTTCCCGGAGGAGTAAGGGATAGAGGTTCGGATTGAGGAATCGGAGAGACGAGTTCGAATTTTAGTCGAATCCATTGCATTCACTTACGTGCTAATAACCTTAGGGAAGGTAAGAATCCTCTTCTAGATTTTTCCGGATGAGTAATGGATAGCGGCTCGGATTGAGGAGTCGGAGAGCTGAGTTCTAATTCCAGTCGAATCTATTACATTCACTTACGTGCTAATACCATTGGGAAAGGTATGAATCCTCTTCTAGATTTTCCTTGTTGTATTAATGGATAGAGGCACGGATTGAGGAATCGGAGAGCCGTGTTCGAATTCCAGTCGAATCCATTACATTCACTTACGTGGTAATACCCTTGGGAAAGGTATGAATCCTCTTCTAGATTTTCCCGGAGGAGTAATTGATAGCGGCTCGGATTGTGGAATCGGAGAGCCGAGTTCGAATTCCAGTCGAATCAATTACATTCACTTACGTGGTAATACCCTTGGGAAAGGTATGAATCCTCTTCTAGATTTACTCCTGATCTCCTACACGTATTTCACACATGAAACATAACTGACTGATGTATACAGCAATGAAGATATGATCAAGAAGTAGTTAGAAGAAATTTAAGTTCTGGTTGTTGTATTCGGGTAGGGATCGGGATCTGGATTCTAGTTAGCTGTACACCGGTAGTGATCGGGATCTGGAGTCCTGTTCACTGTACAGGAGTATATGATAGGAGTCTTATTTTCTGTAGTCTGGTAGTCATCGGATCTGGGGTACTCTTCGTAGTACTCGGGTTGTCATCGGATTCGGAGTCCTGTTTGCTTTAATCGGTTAGTCATCAAATTTGGAGTTCATTTGTTGTACTCTGGGATCATCAGACATAGCGTTCTGTTTGCTGCACTTTGGTATCATCATATCTGATGTCCTCTTTGTTGTACTCCTGTAGTGATCGTATCTGTTGTCTTGTTCGCTGTACTCGGATAGTCATCGCATCTGGATTCCGCTTTTCTCTACGCGGAAAGTCATCGTATCTGGAGGTATGGTGCTGTTTTGGGGTAGCTATCGGATCTGGATACCTATTCGTTGTACTCTAGTAGTCACGGGATCAGGAGTCCAGATTGCTGAAATCGAGTAGTCATCAGATCTGGAGTATATTTGTTGTACTCTGGGAGTCATCAGATCTAGCGTTCTGTTTGCTGCAATTTGGTAACCTCGTATATGGTGTCCTCTTTGTTGTAATCTTGTAGTGATCGGATTATTGTCATGTTCGTTGTACTCAGGTAGTCATCGGATCTGGAGTCCTGTTTGCGGTACACCCGTTGTCATCGCATCTGGATACCGCTTTGCTCCAGGCTAGAAGTCATCGAATCTGGAGTTATGTTCCTGTATTTTGCTAGTTATCGGATCTAGAGTCCTGTTCGTTGTACTCTAGTAGTCATCGGATCAGGAGTCCAGATTTCTGTACTCGGGTAGTCATCGGATCTGAAAACCAGTTTCCTGTACTTGGGAAGTCATTGCATCTTGAGCTAACTTTTCTCCATCCGGGTAGTCATCGGATCTGGAGTCCTGTTTGCTGAACACGGGTAGTCGTCGGAACTGGAGAGAGTGTTCACTGTATTCGGGAAGTCATCGAATCTGGAGTTGTGTTTTTGTACTCGCGTAGTCATCGGATCTTGAGTCATGTTTGCTCTATTTTTTTAGCTATCGGGTTTGGAATCGTATTTGCTGTAGTGGCCTGCTTGTTGTACTCCTGCACTCATAGAATCGGGAGTCCTGCTCGAAGTACAACGGTAGACGGTGGATCTGTAGTTGTGTTTCCTTGTACTCAGATATTCAACGGAATTGGAATCCTCTTTGCTGTACTCGAGTGGTTATCGGATTTGAAGACCTGTTCGTTGTGTTCGAGTAGTCATCGGGTTTGTTTTACACGAGTAGTCGTCGGATCTAGATTTCTCTTCGGTGTACTAGGGGAGTTATCTGATCTGGTGTCCTGTATCTTGTACTCGCGTACTCAGCGTATCTTGAGACCTGTTTGTTGCACGAGTAGTCATCGTATCTGGACTCCTCTCGGCTGTACACGTTTAGTCGTCATTGGATTTGGAGTCATGCTCGCTGAATTCTGGTAGCCATCGGATCTGGAGTCCTTATCGCTGTACTGGCGTATTTATCTGATTTGGAGTAAGCTAGTGATCGGATCTGGAGTCATGTCTGCTGTACACGGTAAGTCATAGGATTTGGGCCCTGTTCGCGGATGTGGAGTCCTGTTTGTGGTACTCGAGTAGTTATTGGATCTGGAGGTCGCTTTGATCTACGCGGAAAATCATAGGATGTGAAGTTCTGTTGCTGTATTCGGGTAGTCATCGGATCTAGAAACCAGTTTATTGTAGTCGGGTAGTCATCGGATGTGGAGTCCGCTTTGATCTACGCGAAAAATCATCGGATGTGAAATTCTGTTACTGTATTCGGGTAGTCATCAGCCCTATTCGATGTATTGGGGTAGTTATCAGATCTAGAGTCCTGTTTAGTGTATACGGGTAGTCGTCGGATGTGGAGTCCTGTTTGCTGTACTCAGGTAGTCATCGGATGTGGAGACCTGTTTACTGTACTCAGGTAGTTAACGGATCTGGAAAAAATTGCTGTACTCGTATAGTCATCGGATCTGGTGGCCTGTTTGTTGTACTTGTGTTAGTCATCGTATCTGGACTCCTGTCGGCTGTACACGGGTAGTCGTCATTGGATCTGGAGTTATGTTCGCTGATTTCTGATAGACATCGGATCTGGAGTTGCTGTACTGGCGTAGTCATATGATTTGGAGTAGGCTAGTTTGTTCGGTTCGAGTAGTCATCGGGCCAGGAGTGCTGTCTGTTTTACACGAGTAGTCGTCGGATCTAGATTTCTCTTCGATGTACTAGAGAGACATCTGATCTGGTGTCATTTTATCCTGTACTCGCGTACTCATCGTATCTGGAGTCCTGTTTCTTGAACTCGGGTAGTCATCGTATCTGGACTCCTGTCGGCTCTATACGGTTAGTCATCATTGGATTTGGTGTCATGCTCACTGAATTCTGGTAGCCATCGTACCTGGACTCCTTATCACTGTACTGGCGTAGTCATCTAATCTGGAGTAGGTTAGTGATCGGATCTGGAGTCATGTCTGCCATACATAGTCGTCGGATTTGGGTCCTGTTCGCTGTAATCTTGTAGTCATCGGATGTGAAGTTCTGTTGCTGTATTCGGGTAGTCATCGGATCTAGAAATCAGTTAAGGGAGTCCGCTTTGATCTACGTCGAAAATCATCAGATGTGAAGTCTTGTTTGCTGTACTCAGGTAGTCATCGGATCTGGAAAAGAATTGTTGTACTCGTGCAGTCATCGGATTTGGAGGCCTGGCTGATTAACTTGGGATCTGTAGTTCTGTTTCATCTGAATTGGAGTCCTCTTTGCTGCACTTGAGTAGTCATCGTGTCCGTAGTCCTCTTCGCTGTACCTGGGTAGTCATTTTATCTGGAGTCGTATTTGCTGTACTCGCATATTCATCGTATCTGGAGTCCTGTTTGTTGAACTCGAGTAGTCATTGGATCTGGTGTCCTGTCGGTGGTACACGTGTAGTCGTCATTGGATCTGGAGACATGTTTGTTAAACTCCGATGGCCATTGGATCTAAAGTTCTGTTCACTGTACTGTGGTAGCCACCGGATCTGGAGTCTTGTTAGATGTATTTGGGTACTCATCGGATATGGAGTCCTGTTCTTTGTACTGGTTAGTTTTTGAACCGGGAATCTTGATGCTATACGCGAGTAGCAATAGAATCTTGAGTATTGTCTTTTGTACTGGATATTCAATGGATCTGGTGTCTTCTTTGATTTAGTCATCGGATTCGATTTACTCGGGTAGTCAACGGATGTGGAGTCCTCTTCGTTGTATTTGCTTAATCAACTGAGCAAGAGTCATTTTGCTGTACTATAGTCATCGGATGTGGAGACCGGATTGCTCTACACTACTCGGATCTGGAGTCCTGTCTTAATCGCGTAGTCATCGTATCTGAAGTCTTGTTCCTTGTACTCGTCTAGTCATCGTATCTGGAGTCTTGTTCGTTGTACTGGTATTGTCATCGTATCTGGAGTCTTGTTCGTTGTACTCACGTAGTCATCGTATCTGGAGTCTTGTTCGTTGTATTCGTCTAGTCATCGTATCTGGAGTCTTGTTCGTTGTACTCGTCTAGTCATCGTATCTGGAGTCTTGTTCCTTATACTCGTCGAGTCATCGTATCTGGGGTGTTGTTCGTTGTACTCGTCTAGTCATCGTATCTGGAGTCTTGTTCCTTGTACTCGTCTAGTCATCGTATCCGTAGTCTTGTTCCTTGTACTCGCCTAATCATCGTATCTGGAGTCTTGTTCCTTGTACTCGCCTAGTCATCTTATCTGGAGTCTTGTTCGTTGTACTCGTCTAGTCATCGTATCTGGAGTCTTGTTCGTTGTACTCGTCTAGTCATCGTATCTGTAGTCTTGTTCGTTGTACTCGTCTAGTCATCGTATCTGGCGTCTTGTTCGTTGTACTCGCCTAGTCATCTTATCTGGAGTCTTGTTCCTTGTACTCGTCGAGTCATCGTATCTGGGGTGTTGTTCGTTGTACTCGTCTAGTCATCGTATCTGGAGTCTTGTTCCTTGTACTCGTCTAGTCATCGTATCCGTAATCTTGTTCCTTGTACTCGCCTAATCATCGTATCTGGAGTCTTGTTCGTTGTACTCGCCTAGTCATCGTATCTGGAGTCTTGTTCGTTGTACTTGCCTAGTCATCTTATCTGGAGTCTTGTTCGTTGTACTCGTTTAGTCATCGTATCTGGAGTCTTGTTCGTTGTACTCGTCTAGTCATCGTATCTGTAGTCTTGTTCGTTGTACTCGTCTAGTCATCGTATCTGGCGTCTTGTTCGTTGTACTCGCCTAGTCATCTTATCTGGAGTCTTGTTCGTTGTACTCGTCTAGTCATCGTATCTGGAGTCTTGTTCCTTGTACTCACGTAGTCATCCTATCTGGAGTCTTGTTCGTTGTACTCGTCTAGTCATCGTATTTGGAGTCTTGTTCTTTGTACTCGCCTTGTCATCGTATCTGGAGTCTCGTTCGTTGTACTCACGTAGTCGTCGTATCTGGAGTCTTGTTCGTTGTACTCGTCTAGTCATCGTATCTGGAGTCTTGTTCGTTGTACTCGTCTAGTCATCGTATCTGGAGTCGTGTTCTTTGTACTCGCCTTGTCATCGTATCTGGAGTCTCGTTCGTTGTACTCACGTAGTCGTCGTATCTGGAGTCTTGTTCGTTGTACTCGTCTAGTCATCGTATCTGGAGTCCTGTTTGTTGAACTCGAGTAGTCATTGGATCTGGTGTCCTGTCGGTGGTACACGTGTAGTCGTCATTGGATCTGGAGACATGTTTGTTAAACTCCGATGGCCATTGGATCTAAAGTTCTGTTCACTGTACTGTGGTAGCCACCGGATCTGGAGTCTTGTTAGATGTATTTGGGTACTCATCGGATATGGTGTCCTGTTCTTTGTACTGGTTAGTTTTTGAACCGGGAATCTTGATGCTATACGCGAGTAGCAATAGAATCTTGAGTATTGTCTTTTGTACTGGATATTCAATGGATCTGGTGTCTTCTTTGATTTAGTCATCGGATCCATAGTACAGTTCGATTTACTCGGGTAGTCAACGGATGTGGAGTCCTCTTCGTTGTATTTGCTTAATCAACTGAGCAAGAGTCATTTTGCTGTACTATAGTCATCGGATGTGGAGACCGGATTGCTCTACTCTACTCGGATCTGGAGTCCTGTCTTAATCGCGTAGTCATCGTATCTGAAGTCTTGTTCCTTGTACTCGTCTAGTCATCGTATCTGGAGTCTTGTTCGTTGTACTGGTATTGTCATCGTATCTGGAGTCTTGTTCGTTGTACTCACGTAGTCGTCGTATCTGGAGTCTTGTTCGTTGTACCCGTCTAGTCATCGTATCTGGAGTCTTGTTCGTTGTACTCGTCTAGTCATCGTGTCTGGAGTCTTGTTCCTTATACTCGTCGAGTCATCGTATCTGGGGTGTTGTTCGTTGTACTCGTCTAGTCATCGTATCTGGAGTCTTGTTCCTTGTACTCGTCTAGTCATCGTATCCGTAGTCTTGTTCCTTGTACTCGCCTAATCATCGTATCTGGAGTCTTGTTCGTTGTACTCGCCTAGTCATCGTATCTGGAGTCTTGTTCGTTGTACTCGCCTAGTCATCTTATCTGGAGTCTTGTTCGTTGTACTCGTCTAGTCATCGTATCTGGAGTCTTGTTCGTTGTACTCGTCGAGTCATCGTATCTGGAGTGTTGTTCGTTGTACTCGTCTAGTCATCGTATCTGGAGTCTTGTTCGTTGTACTCACGTAGTCATCGTATCTGGAGTCTTGTTCGTTGTATTCGTCTAGTCATCGTATCTGGAGTCTTGTTCGTTGTACTCGTCTAGTCATCGTATCTGGAGTCTTGTTCCTTATACTCGTCGAGTCATCGTATCTGGGGTGTTGTTCGTTGTACTCGTCTAGTCATCGTATCTGGAGTCTTGTTCCTTGTACTCGTCTAGTCATCGTATCCGTAGTCTTGTTCCTTGTACTCGCCTAATCATCGTATCTGGAGTCTTGTTCGTTGTACTCGCCTAGTCATCGTATCTGGAGTCTTGTTCGTTGTACTCGCCTAGTCATCTTATCTGGAGTCTTGTTCGTTGTACTCGTCTAGTCATCGTATCTGGAGTCTTGTTCGTTGTACTCGTCTAGTCATCGTATCTGTAGTCTTGTTCGTTGTACTCGCCTAGTCATCTTATCTGGAGTCTTGTTCGTTGTACTCGTTTAGTCATCGTATCTGGAGTCTTGTTCGTTGTACTCGTCTAGTCATCGTATCTGTAGTCTTGTTCGTTGTACTCGTCTAGTCATCGTATCTGGCGTCTTGTTCGTTGTACTCGCCTAGTCATCTTATCTGGAGTCTTGTTCGTTGTACTCGTCTAGTCATCGTATCTGGAGTCTTGTTCCTTGTACTCACGTAGTCATCGTATCTGGAGTCTTGTTCGTTGTACTCGTCTAGTCATCGTATTTGGAGTCTTGTTCTTTGTACTCGCCTTGTCATCGTATCTGGAGTCTCGTTCGTTGTACTCACGTAGTCGTCGTATCTGGAGTCTTGTTCGTTGTACTCGTCTAGTCATCGTATCTGGAGTCCTGTTTGTTGAACTCGAGTAGTCATTGGATCTGGTGTCCTGTCGGTGGTACACGTGTAGTCGTCATTGGATCTGGAGACATGTTTGTTAAACTCCGATGGCCATTGGATCTAAAGTTCTGTTCACTGTACTGTGGTAGCCACCGGATCTGGAGTCTTGTTAGATGTATTTGGGTACTCATCGGATATGGTGTCCTGTTCTTTGTACTGGTTAGTTTTTGAACCGGGAATCTTGATGCTATACGCGAGTAGCAATAGAATCTTGAGTATTGTCTTTTGTACTGGATATTCAATGGATCTGGTGTCTTCTTTGATTTAGTCATCGGATCCATAGTACAGTTCGATTTACTCGGGTAGTCAACGGATGTGGAGTCCTCTTCGTTGTATTTGCTTAATCAACTGAGCAAGAGTCATTTTGCTGTACTATAGTCATCGGATGTGGAGACCGGATTGCTCTACTCTACTCGGATCTGGAGTCCTGTCTTAATCGCGTAGTCATCGTATCTGAAGTCTTGTTCCTTGTACTCGTCTAGTCATCGTATCTGGAGTCTTGTTCGTTGTACTGGTATTGTCATCGTATCTGGAGTCTTGTTCGTTGTACTCACGTAGTCGTCGTATCTGGAGTCTTGTTCGTTGTACCCGTCTAGTCATCGTATCTGGAGTCTTGTTCGTTGTACTCGTCTAGTCATCGTGTCTGGAGTCTTGTTCCTTATACTCGTCGAGTCATCGTATCTGGGGTGTTGTTCGTTGTACTCGTCTAGTCATCGTATCTGGAGTCTTGTTCCTTGTACTCGTCTAGTCATCGTATCCGTAGTCTTGTTCCTTGTACTCGTCGAGTCATCGTATCTGGGGTGTTGTTCGTTGTACTCGCCTAGTCATCGTATCTGGAGTCTTGTTCGTTGTACTCGCCTAGTCATCTTATCTGGAGTCTTGTTCGTTGTACTCGTCTAGTCATCGTATCTGGAGTCTTGTTCGTTGTACTCGTCTAGTCATCGTATCTGGAGTCTTGTTCGTTGTACTCGTCGAGTCATCGTATCTGGAGTGTTGTTCGTTGTACTCGTCTAGTCATCGTATCTGGAGTCTTGTTCGTTGTACTCACGTAGTCATCGTATCTGGAGTCTTGTTCGTTGTATTCGTCTAGTCATCGTATCTGGAGTCTTGTTCGTTGTACTCGTCTAGTCATCGTATCTGGAGTCTTGTTCCTTATACTCGTCGAGTCATCGTATCTGGGGTGTTGTTCGTTGTACTCGTCTAGTCATCGTATCTGGAGTCTTGTTCCTTGTACTCGTCTAGTCATCGTATCCGTAGTCTTGTTCCTTGTACTCGCCTAATCATCGTATCTGGAGTCTTGTTCGTTGTACTCGCCTAGTCATCGTATCTGGAGTCTTGTTCGTTGTACTCGCCTAGTCATCTTATCTGGAGTCTTGTTCGTTGTACTCGTCTAGTCATCGTATCTGGAGTCTTGTTCGTTGTACTCGTCTAGTCATCGTATCTGTAGTCTTGTTCGTTGTACTCGCCTAGTCATCTTATCTGGAGTCTTGTTCGTTGTACTCGTTTAGTCATCGTATCTGGAGTCTTGTTCGTTGTACTCGTCTAGTCATCGTATCTGTAGTCTTGTTCGTTGTACTCGTCTAGTCATCGTATCTGGCGTCTTGTTCGTTGTACTCGCCTAGACATCTTATCTGGAGTCTTGTTCGTTGTACTCGTCTAGTCATCGTATCTGGAGTCTTGTTCCTTGTACTCACGTAGTCATCCTATCTGGAGTCTTGTTCGTTGTACTCGTCTAGTCATCGTATTTGGAGTCTTGTTCTTTGTACTCGCCTTGTCATCGTATCTGGAGTCTCGTTCGTTGTACTCACGTAGTCGTCGTATCTGGAGTCTTGTTCGTTGTACTCGTCTAGTCATCGTATCTGGAGTCTTGTTCGTTGTACTCGTCTAGTCATCGTATCTGGAGTCGTGTTCGTTGTACTCGTCTAGTCATAGTATCTGGAGTCTTGTTCGTTGTACTCGTCTAGTCATCGTATCTGGAGTCTTGTTCGTTGTACTCGTCTAGTCATAGTATCTGGAGTCTTGTTCGTTGTACTCGTCTAGTCATCGTATCTGGAGTCTTGTTCGTTGTACTCGGCTAGTCATCGTATCTGGAGTCTTGTTCGTTGTACTCATCTAGTCATCGTATCTGGAGTCTTGTTCCTTGTACTCGTCTAGTCATCGTATCTGGAGTCTTGTTCGTTGTCGTCGCTTAGTCATCGTATCTGGAGTCTTGTTCGTTGTACTCGGCTAGTCATCGTATCTGGAGTCTTGTTCCTTGTACTCGTCTAGTCATCGTATCTGGAGTCTTGTTCGTTGAACTCACGTAGTCATCGTATCTTTAGTCTTGTTCGTTGTACTCGTCTATTCATCGTATCTGGAGTCTTGTTCTTTGTACTCGCCTAGTCATCGTATATGGAGTCTTGTTCGTTGTACTCGTGTAGTCATCGGATCTCTAGCCGCTTTTCTTTACTTGGGTAGCCATCGGATCTGAAGTCCTGTTCACTTTACTGGGGTAGTACATAGATGTATTGTACTGCTTCCTGTACTCGGGTAGTCATCGGATTTGCAGTCCTGTTTGCTGTAATCCTGTAGTCATCTTATCTGTGGTAATATTTGCTGTACTCGAGTAGTGATCGTATCTAGTATCATTTTCCCTCTACACCTCCTCAGGCCATCGTATCTGGAGTTCTGTCAGCTATACTGTGGGAGACCTTTTATCCTTTACTCTATTCCGGTAGTTATTTGATCTGGATTCGTGTTTGCTGTACTCGAGTAGTCATAGTCTCAGGAGTTATGTTCTCTGTACTCGGATAGTCACTGGATCTGGAGTCCTCGGATCCGTAGTCATCGGATCCGTAGACCAGTTCGATGTACTCTGATAGTCAGTTGATATGGATTCCTGTTTAAATTATCCAGTAGTCTTTGGATTTGGATTCCAGTTTGCGGAACTCGTATAGGCATCAGTTCTCGATTCATATCTGATGTACTCGTGCAGACATCGTATGTGGTCCTTTTCGCCGTATTCTTGTAGTCATTGGATCCTGAATCCTGTTTGCTCTATTCAGGCAGTCATAGAATTTAGAGTTTTGTAAGCTCTACTTGGTTAGTCCATGGATCGGGATTCCTCTTTGCTGTAATTTGATAGTCATCAGATCCGGACTCCTGTAAGCTGTACCCTGATAGTCGCCGCATCTGGAGTCCATTTCGCTGTACTCGGGTATTTGTTGTCTTGTTTCCTCTACTCACGTAGTCGTGGTGTCTGGCTTCCTGTTTGCTGTACGCAGGTAGTCATCGTATCTGGAGTCCTATTTTCCCTACTCGCGTAGTCATCATATCTGGAGTCCTGTTAGCTGTACTTTGGCAGTCATCGCCTCTAAATTCCTGTTTGCTCTACGCGGGTAGTCATCGTGTCTGGAGTCCTATTTTTCCTACTCGCATAGTCATCATATCTGGAGTCCTGTTAGCTGTACTTGGGCAGTCATCGCCTCTAGATTCCTGTTTGCTCTACGCGGGTAGTCATCGTGTCTGGAGTCCTATTTTCCCTACTCGCATAGTCGTCATATCTGGAGTCCTGTTAGCTGTACTTGGGCAGTCATCGCCTCTAGATTCCTGTTTGCTCTACGCGGGTAGTCATCGTGTCTGGAGTCCTATTTTCCCTACTCGCATAATCGTCATATCTGGAGTCATGTTAGCTGTACTTCGGCAGTCATCGCCTCTAGATTCCTGTTTGCTCTACGCGGGTAGTCATCGTGTCTGGTGTCCTATTTTTCCTACTCGCTTAGTCATCATATCTGGAGTCCTGTTAGCTGTACTTGGGCAGTCATCGCCTCTAGATTCCTGTTTGCTCTACGCGGGTAGTCATCGTGTCTGGAGTCCTATTTTCCCTACTCGCATAATCGTCATATCTGGAGTCCTGTTAGCTGTACTTGGGCAGTCATCCCCTCTAGATTCCTGTTTGCTCTACGCGGGTAGTCATCGTGTCTGGAGTCCTATTTTCCCTACTCGCATAGTCGTCATATCTGGAGTCCTGTTAGCTGTACTTGGGCAGTCATCGCCTCTAGATTCCTGTTTGCTCTACGCGGGTAGTCATCGTGTCTGGAGTCCTATTTTCCCTACTCGCATAGTCGTCATATCTGGAGTCCTGTTAGCTGTACTTGGGCAGTCATCGCCTCTAGATTCCTGTTTGCTCTACGCGGGTAGTCATCGTGTCTGGAGTCCTATTTTCCCTACTCGCATAATCGTCATATCTGGAGTCATGTTAGCTGTACTTGGGCAGTCATCGCCTCTAGATTCCTGTTTGCTCTACGCGGGTAGTCATCGTGTCTGGAGTCCTATTTTTCCTACTCGCATTGTCAGCATATCTGGAGTCCTGTTAGCTGTACTTGGGCAGTCATCGCCTCTAGATTCCTGTTTGCTCTACGCGGGTAGTCATCGTGTCTGGAGTCCTATTTTCCCTACTCGCATAGTCGTCATATCTGGAGTCCTGTTAGCTGCACTTGGGCAGTCATCGCCTCTAGATTCCTGTTTGCTCTACGCGGGTAGTCATCATGTCTGGACTCCTATTTTCCCTACTCGCATAGTCGTCATATCTGGAGTCCTGTTAGCTGTACTTGGGCAGTCATCGCCTCTAGATTCCTGTTTGCTCTACGCGGGTAATCATCGTGTCTGGAGTCCTATTTTCCCTACTCGCATAATCGTCATATCTGGAGTCCTGTTAGCTGTACTTGGGCAGTCATCGCCTCTAGATTCCTGTTTGCTCTACGCGGGTAGTCATCGTGTCTGGAGTCCTATTTTCCCTACTCGCATAATCGTCATATCTGGAGTCTTGTTAGCTGTACTTGGGCAGTCATCTCCTCTAGATTCCTGTTTGCTCTACGCGGGTAGTCATCGTGTCTGGAGTCCTATTTTCCCTACTCGCATAGTCGTCATATCTGGAGTCCTGTTAGCTGTACTTGGGCAGTCATCGCCTCTAGATTCCTGTTTGCTCTACGCGGGTTGTCATCGTGTCTGGAGTCCTATTTTTCCTACTCGCATAGTCATCATATCTGGAGTCCTGTTAGCTGTACTTGGGCAGTCATCGCCTCTAGATTCCTGTTTGCTCTACGCGGGTAGTCATCGTGTCTGGAGTCCTATTTTTCCTACTCGCATAGTCATCATATCTGGAGTCCTGTTAGCTGTACTTGGGCAGTCATCGCCTCTAGATTCCTGTTTGCTCTACGCGGGTAGTCATCGTGTCTGGAGTCCTATTTTCCCTACTCGCATAGTCGTCATATCTGGAGTCCTGTTAGCTGTACTTGGGCAGTCATCGCCTCTAGATTCCTGTTTGCTCTACGCGGGTAGTCATCATGTCTGGAGTCCTATTTTCCCTACTCGCATAGTCGTCATATCTGGAGTCCTGTTAGCTGTACTTGGGCAGTCATCGCCTCTAGATTCCTGTTTGCTCTACGCGGGTAGTCATCGTGTCTGGAGTCCTATTTTCCCTACTCGCATAATCGTCATATCTGGAGTCTTGTTAGCTGTACTTGGGCAGTCATCTCCTCTAGATTCCTGTTTGCTCTACGCGGGTAGTCATCGTGTCTGGAGTCCTATTTTCCCTACTCGCATAGTCGTCATATCTGGAGTCCTGTTAGCTGTACTTGGGCAGTCATCGCCTCTAGATTCCTGTTTGCTCTACGCGGGTTGTCATCGTGTCTGGAGTCCTATTTTTCCTACTCGCATAGTCATCATATCTGGAGTCCTGTTAGCTGTACTTGGGCAGTCATCGCCTCTAGATTCCTGTTTGCTCTACGCGGGTAGTCATCGTGTCTGGAGTCCTATTTTCCCTACTCGCATAGTCGTCATATCTGGAGTCCTGTTAGCTGTACTTGGGCAGTCATCGCCTCTAGATTCCTGTTTGCTCTACGCGGGTAGTCATCGTGTCTGGAGTCCTATTTTCCCTACTCGCATAATCGTCATATCTGGAGTCCTGTTAGCTGTACTTGGGCAGTCATCGCCTCTAGATTCCTGTTTGCTCTACGCGGGTAGTCATCGTGTCTGGAGTCCTATTTTCCCTACTCGCATAGTCGTCATATCTGGAGTCCTGTTAGCTGTACTTGGGCAGTCATCGCCTCTAGATTCCTGTTTGCTCTACGCGGGTAGTCATCGTGTCTGGAGTCCTATTTTCCCTACTCGCATAGTCGTCATATCTGGAGTCCTGTTAGCTGTACTTGGGCAGTCATCGCCTCTAGATTCCTGTTTGCTCTACGCGGGTAGTCATCGTGTCTGGAGTCCTATTTTCCCTACTCGCATAGTCGTCATATCTGGAGTCCTGTTAGCTGTACTTGGGCAGTCATCGCCTCTAGATTCATGTTTGGTCTACGCGGGTAGTCATCGTGTCTGGAGTCCTATTTTCCCTACTCGCATAATCGTCATATCTGGAGTCCTGTTAGCTGTACTTGGGCAGTCATCGCCTCTAGATTCCTGTTTGCTCTACGCGGGTAGTCATCGTGTCTGGAGTCCTATTTTCCCTACTCGCATAGTCGTCATATCTGGAGTCCTGTTAGCTGTACTTGGGCAGTCATCGCCTCTAGATTCCTGTTTGCTCTACGCGGGTAGTCATCGTGTCTGGAGTCCTATTTTCCCTACTCGCATAGTCGTCATATCTGGAGTCCTGTTAGCTGTACTTGGGCAGTCATCGCCTCTAGATTCCTGTTTGCTCTACGCGGGTAGTCATCGTGTCTGGAGTCCTATTTTCCCTACTCGCATAATCGTCATATCTGGAGTCATGTTAGCTGTACTTGGGCAGTCATCGCCTCTAGATTCCTGTTTGCTCTACGCGGGTAGTCATCGTGTCTGGAGTCCTATTTTTCCTACTCGCATAGTCATCATATCTGGAGTCCTGTTAGCTGTACTTGGGCAGTCATCGCCTCTAGATTCCTGTTTGCTCTACGCGGGTAGTCATCGTGTCTGGAGTCCTATTTTCCCTACTCGCATAGTCGTCATATCTGGAGTCCTGTTAGCTGTACTTGGGCAGTCATCGCCTCTAGATTCCTGTTTGCTCTACGCGGGTAGTCATCATGTCTGGAGTCCTATTTTCCCTACTCGCATAGTCGTCATATCTGGAGTCCTGTTAGCTGTACTTGGGCAGTCATCGCCTCTAGATTCCTGTTTGCTCTACGCGGGTAGTCATCGTGTCTGGAGTCCTATTTTCCCTACTCGCATAATCGTCATATCTGGAGTCCTGTTAGCTGTACTTGGGCAGTCATCGCCTCTAGATTCCTGTTTGCTCTACGCGGGTAGTCATCGTGTCTGGAGTCCTATTTTCCCTACTCGCATAATCGTCATATCTGGAGTCTTGTTAGCTGTACTTGGGCAGTCATCTCCTCTAGATTCCTGTTTGCTCTACGCGGGTAGTCATCGTGTCTGGAGTCCTATTTTCCCTACTCGCATAGTCGTCATATCTGGAGTCCTGTTAGCTGTACTTGGGCAGTCATCGCCTCTAGATTCCTGTTTGCTCTACGCGGGTTGTCATCGTGTCTGGAGTCCTATTTTTCCTACTCGCATAGTCATCATATCTGGAGTCCTGTTAGCTGTACTTGGGCAGTCATCGCCTCTAGATTCCTGTTTGCTCTACGCGGGTAGTCATCGTGTCTGGAGTCCTATTTTCCCTACTCGCATAATCGTCATATCTGGAGTCCTGTTAGCTGTACTTGGGCAGTCATCGCCTCTAGATTCCTGTTTGTTCTACGCGGGTAGTCATCGTGTCTGGAGTCCTATTTTCCCTACTCGCATAGTCGTCATATCTGGAGTCCTGTTAGCTGTACTTGGGCAGTCATCGCCTCTAGATTCCTGTTTGCTCTACGCGGGTAGTCATCGTGTCAGTAGTCCTATTTCCCCTACTCGCATAATCGTCATATCTGGAGTCCTGTTAGCTGTACTTGGGCAGTCATCGCCTCTAGATTCCTGTTTGCTCTACGCGGGTAGTCATCGTGTCTGGAGTCCTATTTTCCCTACTCGCATAATCGTCATATCTGGAGTCCTGTTAGCTGTACTTGGGCAGTCATCGCCTCTAGATTCCTGTTTGCTCTACGCGGGTAGTCATCGTGTCTGGAGTCCTATTTTCCCTGCTCGCATAATCGTCATATCTGGAGTTTTGTTAGCTGTACTTGGGCAGTCATCGCCTCTAGATTCCTGTTTGCTCTACGCGGGTAGTCATCGTGTCTGGAGTCCTATTTTGCCTACTCGCATAGTCGTCATATCTGGAGTCCTGTCAGCTGTACTTGGGCAGTCATCGCCTCTAGATTCCTGTTTGCTCTACGCGGGTAGTCATCGTGTCTGGAGTCCTATTTTCCCTACTCGCATAGTCGTCATATCTGGAGTCCTGTTAGCTGTACTTGGGCAGTCATCGCCTCTAGATTCCTGTTTGCTCTACGCGGGTAGTCATCGTGTCTGGAGTCCTATTTTCCCTACTCGCATAATCGTCATATCTGGAGTCCTGTTAGCTGTACTTGGGCAGTCATCGCCTCTAGATTCCTGTTTGATCTACGCGGGTAGTCATCGTGTCTGGAGTCCTATTTTCCCTACTCGCATAATCGTCATATCTGGAGTCTTGTTAGCTGTACTTGGGCAGTCATCGCCTCTAGATTCCTGTTTGCTCTACGCGGGTAGTCATCGTGTCTGGAGTTTTATTTTTCCTACTCGCATAGTCATCATATCTGGAGTCCTGTTAGCTGTACTTGGGCAGTCATCGCCTCTAGATTCCTGTTTGCTCTACGCGGGTAGTCATCGTGTCTGGAGTCCTATTTTCCCTACTCGCATAGTCGTCATATCTGGAGTCCTGTTAGCTGTACTTGGGCAGTCATCGCCTCTAGATTCCTGTTTGCTCTACGCGGGTAGTCATCATGTCTGGAGTCCTATTTTCCCTACTCGCATAGTCGTCATATCTGGAGTCCTGTTAGCTGTACTTGGGCAGTCATCGCCTCTAGATTCCTGTTTGCTCTACGCGGGTAGTCATCGTGTCTGGAGTCCTATTTTCCCTACTCGCATAATCGTCATATCTGGAGTCCTGTTAGCTGTACTTGGGCAGTCATCGCCTCTAGATTCCTGTTTGCTCTACGCGGGTAGTCATCGTGTCTGGAGTCCTATTTTCCCTACTCGCATAATCGTCATATCTGGAGTCTTGTTAGCTGTACTTGGGCAGTCATCGCCTCTAGATTCCTGTTTGCTCTACGCGGGTAGTCATCGTGTCTGGAGTCCTATTTTCCCTACTCGCATAGTCGTCATATCTGGAGTCCTGTTAGCTGTACTTGGGCAGTCATCGCCTCTAGATTCCTGTTTGCTCTACGCGGGTTGTCATCGTGTCTGGAGTCCTATTTTTCCTACTCGCATAGTCATCATATCTGGAGTCCTGTTAGCTGTACTTGGGCAGTCATCGCCTCTAGATTCCTGTTTGCTCTACGCGGGTAGTCATCGTGTCTGGAGTCCTATTTTCCCTACTCGCATAGTCGTCATATCTGGAGTCCTGTTAGCTGTACTTGGGCAGTCATCGCCTCTAGATTCCTGTTTGCTCTACGCGGGTAGTCATCGTGTCTGGAGTCCTATTTTCCCTACTCGCATAATCGTCATATCTGGAGTCCTGTTAGCTGTACTTGGGCAGTCATCGCCTCTAGATTCCTGTTTGCTCTACGCGGGTAGTCTTCGTGTCTGGAGTCCTATTTTCCCTACTCGCATAATCGTCATATCTGGAGTCCTGTTAGCTGTACTTGGGCAGTCATCGCCTCTAGATTCCTGTTTGCTCTACGCGGGTAGTCATCGTGTCTGGAGTCCTATATTCCCTACTCGCATAGTCGTCATATCTGGAGTCCTGTTAGCTGTACTTGGGCAGTCATCGCCTCTAGATTCCTGTTTGCTCTACGCGGGTAGTCATCGTGTCTGGAGTCCTATTTTCCCTACTCGCATAGTCGTCATATCTGGAGTCCTGTTAGCTGTACTTGGGCAGTCATCGCCTCTAGATTCATGTTTGGTCTACGCGGGTAGTCATCGTGTCTGGAGTCCTATTTTCCCTACTCGCATAATCGTCATATCTGGAGTCCTGTTAGCTGTACTTGGGCAGTCATCGCCTCTAGATTCCTGTTTGCTCTACGCGGGTAGTCATCGTGTCTGGAGTCCTATTTTCCCTACTCGCATAGTCGTCATATCTGGAGTCCTGTTAGCTGTACTTGGGCAGTCATCGCCTCTAGATTCCTGTTTGCTCTACGCGGGTAGTCATCGTGTCTGGAGTCCTATTTTCCCTACTCGCATAGTCGTCATATCTGGAGTCCTGTTAGCTGTACTTGGGCAGTCATCGCCTCTAGATTCCTGTTTGCTCTACGCGGGTAGTCATCGTGTCTGGAGTCCTATTTTCCCTACTCGCATAATCGTCATATCTGGAGTCATGTTAGCTGTACTTGGGCAGTCATCGCCTCTAGATTCCTGTTTGCTCTACGCGGGTAGTCATCGTGTCTGGAGTCCTATTTTTCCTACTCGCATAGTCATCATATCTGGAGTCCTGTTAGCTGTACTTGGGCAGTCATCGCCTCTAGATTCCTGTTTGCTCTACGCGGGTAGTCATCGTGTCTGGAGTCCTATTTTCCCTACTCGCATAATCGTCATATCTGGAGTCTTGTTAGCTGTACTTGGGCAGTCATCGCCTCTAGATTCCTGTTTGCTCTACGCGGGTAGTCATCGTGTCTGGAGTCCTATTTTCCCTACTCGCATAATCGTCATATCTGGAGTCCTGTTAGCTGTACTTGGGCAGTCATCGCCTCTAGATTCCTGTTTGTTCTACGCGGGTAGTCATCGTGTCTGGAGTCCTATTTTCCCTACTCGCATAGTCGTCATATCTGGAGTCCTGTTAGCTGTACTTGGGCAGTCATCGCCTCTAGATTCCTGTTTCCTCTACGCGGGTAGTCATCGTGTCTGGAGTCCTATTTCCCCTACTCGCAAAATCGTCATATCTGGAGTCCTGTTAGCTGTACTTGGGCAGTCATCGCCTCTAGATTCCTGTTTGCTCTACGCGGGTAGTCATCGTGTCTGGAGTCCTATTTTCCCTACTCGCATAATCGTCATATCTGGAGTCCTGTTAGCTGTACTTGGGCAGTCATCGCCTCTAGATTCCTGTTTGCTCTACGCGGGTAGTCATCGTGTCTGGAGTCCTATTTTCCCTGCTCGCATAATCGTCATATCTGGAGTTTTGTTAGCTGTACTGGGGCAGTCATCGCCTCTAGATTCCTGTTTGCTCTACGCGGGTAGTCATCGTGTCTGGAGTCCTATTTTCCCTACTCGCATAATCGTCATATCTGGAGTCCTGTTAGCTGTACTTGGGCAGTCATCGCCTCTAGATTCCTGTTTGCTCTACGCGGGTAGTCATCGTGTCTGGAGTCCTATTTTCCCTACTCGCATAGTCGTCATATCTGGAGTCCTGTTAGCTGTACTTGGGCAGTCATCGCCTCTAGATTCCTGTTTGCTCTACGCGGGTAGTCATCGTGTCTGGAGTCCTATTTTCCCTACTCGCATAGTCGTCATATCTGGAGTCCTGTTAGCTGTACTTGGGCAGTCATCGCCTCTAGATTCCTGTTTGCTCTACGCGGGTAGTCATCGTGTCTGGAGTCCTATTTTCCCTACTCGCATAATCGTCATATCTGGAGTCATGTTAGCTGTACTTGGGCAGTCATCGCCTCTAGATTCCTGTTTGCTCTACGCGGGTAGTCATCGTGTCTGGAGTCCTATTTTTCCTACTCGCATAGTCATCATATCTGGAGTCCTGTTAGCTGTACTTGGGCAGTCATCGCCTCTAGATTCCTGTTTGCTCTACGCGGGTAGTCATCGTGTCTGGAGTCCTATTTTCCCTACTCGCATAGTCGTCATATCTGGAGTCCTGTTAGCTGTACTTGGGCAGTCATCGCCTCTAGATTCCTGTTTGCTCTACGCGGGTAGTCATCATGTCTGGAGTCCTATTTTCCCTACTCGCATAGTCGTCATATCTGGAGTCCTGTTAGCTGTACTTGGGCAGTCATCGCCTCTAGATTCCTGTTTGCTCTACGCGGGTAGTCATCGTGTCTGGAGTCCTATTTTCCCTACTCGCATAATCGTCATATCTGGAGTCCTGTTAGCTGTACTTGGGCAGTCATCGCCTCTAGATTCCTGTTTGCTCTACGCGGGTAGTCATCGTGTCTGGAGTCCTATTTTCCCTACTCGCATAATCGTCATATCTGGAGTCTTGTTAGCTGTACTTGGGCAGTCATCTCCTCTAGATTCCTGTTTGCTCTACGCGGGTAGTCATCGTGTCTGGAGTCCTATTTTCCCTACTCGCATAGTCGTCATATCTGGAGTCCTGTTAGCTGTACTTGGGCAGTCATCGCCTCTAGATTCCTGTTTGCTCTACGCGGGTTGTCATCGTGTCTGGAGTCCTATTTTTCCTACTCGCATAGTCATCATATCTGGAGTCCTGTTAGCTGTACTTGGGCAGTCATCGCCTCTAGATTCCTGTTTGCTCTACGCGGGTAGTCATCGTGTCTGGAGTCCTATTTTCCCTACTCGCATAATCGTCATATCTGGAGTCCTGTTAGCTGTACTTGGGCAGTCATCGCCTCTAGATTCCTGTTTGTTCTACGCGGGTAGTCATCGTGTCTGGAGTCCTATTTTCCCTACTCGCATAGTCGTCATATCTGGAGTCCTGTTAGCTGTACTTGGGCAGTCATCGCCTCTAGATTCCTGTTTGCTCTACGCGGGTAGTCATCGTGTCAGTAGTCCTATTTCCCCTACTCGCATAATCGTCATATCTGGAGTCCTGTTAGCTGTACTTGGGCAGTCATCGCCTCTAGATTCCTGTTTGCTCTACGCGGGTAGTCATCGTGTCTGGAGTCCTATTTTCCCTACTCGCATAATCGTCATATCTGGAGTCCTGTTAGCTGTACTTGGGCAGTCATCGCCTCTAGATTCCTGTTTGCTCTACGCGGGTAGTCATCGTGTCTGGAGTCCTATTTTCCCTGCTCGCATAATCGTCATATCTGGAGTTTTGTTAGCTGTACTTGGGCAGTCATCGCCTCTAGATTCCTGTTTGCTCTACGCGGGTAGTCATCGTGTCTGGAATCCTATTTTCCCTACTCGCATAGTCGTCATATCTGGAGTCCTGTCAGCTGTACTTGGGCAGTCATCGCCTCTAGATTCCTGTTTGCTCTACGCGGGTAGTCATCGTGTCTGGAGTCCTATTTTCCCTACTCGCATAGTCGTCATATCTGGAGTCCTGTTAGCTGTACTTGGGCAGTCATCGCCTCTAGATTCCTGTTTGCTCTACGCGGGTAGTCATCGTGTCTGGAGTCCTATTTTCCCTACTCGCATAATCGTCATATCTGGAGTCCTGTTAGCTGTACTTGGGCAGTCATCGCCTCTAGATTCCTGTTTGATCTACGCGGGTAGTCATCGTGTCTGGAGTCCTATTTTCCCTACTCGCATAATCGTCATATCTGGAGTCTTGTTAGCTGTACTTGGGCAGTCATCGCCTCTAGATTCCTGTTTGCTCTACGCGGGTAGTCATCGTGTCTGGAGTCCTATTTTTCCTACTCGCATAGTCATCATATCTGGAGTCCTGTTAGCTGTACTTGGGCAGTCATCGCCTCTAGATTCCTGTTTGCTCTACGCGGGTAGTCATCGTGTCTGGAGTCCTATTTTCCCTACTCGCATAGTCGTCATATCTGGAGTCCTGTTAGCTGTACTTGGGCAGTCATCGCCTCTAGATTCCTGTTTGCTCTACGCGGGTAGTCATCATGTCTGGAGTCCTATTTTCCCTACTCGCATAGTCGTCATATCTGGAGTCCTGTTAGCTGTACTTGGGCAGTCATCGCCTCTAGATTCCTGTTTGCTCTACGCGGGTAGTCATCGTGTCTGGAGTCCTATTTTCCCTACTCGCATAATCGTCATATCTGGAGTCCTGTTAGCTGTACTTGGGCAGTCATCGCCTCTAGATTCCTGTTTGCTCTACGCGGGTAGTCATCGTGTCTGGAGTCCTATTTTCCCTACTCGCATAATCGTCATATCTGGAGTCTTGTTAGCTGTACTTGGGCAGTCATCTCCTCTAGATTCCTGTTTGCTCTACGCGGGTAGTCATCGTGTCTGGAGTCCTATTTTCCCTACTCGCATAGTCGTCATATCTGGAGTCCTGTTAGCTGTACTTGGGCAGTCATCGCCTCTAGATTCCTGTTTGCTCTACGCGGGTTGTCATCGTATCTGGAGTCCTATTTTTCCTACTCGCATAGTCATCATATCTGGAGTCCTGTTAGCTGTACTTGGGCAGTCATCGCCTCTAGATTCCTGTTTGCTCTACGCGGGTAGTCATCGTGTCTGGAGTCCTATTTTCCCTACTCGCATAGTCGTCATATCTGGAGTCCTGTTAGCTGTACTTGGGCAGTCATCGCCTCTAGATTCCTGTTTGCTCTACGCGGGTAGTCATCGTGTCTGGAGTCCTATTTTCCCTACTCGCATAATCGTCATATCTGGAGTCCTGTTAGCTGTACTTGGGCAGTCATCGCCTCTAGATTCCTGTTTGCTCTACGCGGGTAGTCATCGTGTCTGGAGTCCTATTTTCCCTACTCGCATAGTCGTCATATCTGGAGTCCTGTTAGCTGTACTTGGGCAGTCATCGCCTCTAGATTCCTGTTTGCTCTACGCGGGTAGTCATCGTGTCTGGAGTCCTATATTCCCTACTCGCATAGTCGTCATATCTGGAGTCCTGTTAGCTGTACTTGGGCAGTCATCGCCTCTAGATTCCTGTTTGCTCTACGCGGGTAGTCATCGTGTCTGGAGTCCTATTTTCCCTACTCGCATAGTCGTCATATCTGGAGTCCTGTTAGCTGTACTTGGGCAGTCATCGCCTCTAGATTCATGTTTGGTCTACGCGGGTAGTCATCGTGTCTGGAGTCCTATTTTCCCTACTCGCATAATCGTCATATCTGGAGTCCTGTTAGCTGTACTTGGGCAGTCATCGCCTCTAGATTCCTGTTTGCTCTACGCGGGTAGTCATCGTGTCTGGAGTCCTATTTTCCCTACTCGCATAGTCGTCATATCTGGAGTCCTGTTAGCTGTACTTGGGCAGTCATCGCCTCTAGATTCCTGTTTGCTCTACGCGGGTAGTCATCGTGTCTGGAGTCCTATTTTCCCTACTCGCATAGTCGTCATATCTGGAGTCCTGTTAGCTGTACTTGGGCAGTCATCGCCTCTAGATTCCTGTTTGCTCTACGCGGGTAGTCATCGTGTCTGGAGTCCTATTTTCCCTACTCGCATAATCGTCATATCTGGAGTCATGTTAGCTGTACTTGGGCAGTCATCGCCTCTAGATTCCTGTTTGCTCTACGCGGGTAGTCATCGTGTCTGGAGTCCTATTTTTCCTACTCGCATAGTCATCATATCTGGAGTCCTGTTAGCTGTACTTGGGCAGTCATCGCCTCTAGATTCCTGTTTGCTCTACGCGGGTAGTCATCGTGTCTGGAGTCCTATTTTCCCTACTCGCATAGTCGTCATATCTGGAGTCCTGTTAGCTGTACTTGGGCAGTCATCGCCTCTAGATTCCTGTTTGCTCTACGCGGGTAGTCATCATGTCTGGAGTCCTATTTTCCCTACTCGCATAGTCGTCATATCTGGAGTCCTGTTAGCTGTACTTGGGCAGTCATCGCCTCTAGATTCCTGTTTGCTCTACGCGGGTAGTCATCGTGTCTGGAGTCCTATTTTCCCTACTCGCATAATCGTCATATCTGGAGTCCTGTTAGCTGTACTTGGGCAGTCATCGCCTCTAGATTCCTGTTTGCTCTACGCGGGTAGTCATCGTGTCTGGAGTCCTATTTTCCCTACTCGCATAATCGTCATATCTGGAGTCTTGTTAGCTGTACTTGGGCAGTCATCTCCTCTAGATTCCTGTTTGCTCTACGCGGGTAGTCATCGTGTCTGGAGTCCTATTTTCCCTACTCGCATAGTCGTCATATCTGGAGTCCTGTTAGCTGTACTTGGGCAGTCATCGCCTCTAGATTCCTGTTTGCTCTACGCGGGTTGTCATCGTGTCTGGAGTCCTATTTTTCCTACTCGCATAGTCATCATATCTGGAGTCCTGTTAGCTGTACTTGGGCAGTCATCGCCTCTAGATTCCTGTTTGCTCTACGCGGGTAGTCATCGTGTCTGGAGTCCTATTTTCCCTACTCGCATAATCGTCATATCTGGAGTCCTGTTAGCTGTACTTGGGCAGTCATCGCCTCTAGATTCCTGTTTGTTCTACGCGGGTAGTCATCGTGTCTGGAGTCCTATTTTCCCTACTCGCATAGTCGTCATATCTGGAGTCCTGTTAGCTGTACTTGGGCAGTCATCGCCTCTAGATTCCTGTTTGCTCTACGCGGGTAGTCATCGTGTCAGTAGTCCTATTTCCCCTACTCGCATAATCGTCATATCTGGAGTCCTGTTAGCTGTACTTGGGCAGTCATCGCCTCTAGATTCCTGTTTGCTCTACGCGGGTAGTCATCGTGTCTGGAGTCCTATTTTCCCTACTCGCATAATCGTCATATCTGGAGTCCTGTTAGCTGTACTTGGGCAGTCATCGCCTCTAGATTCCTGTTTGCTCTACGCGGGTAGTCATCGTGTCTGGAGTCCTATTTTCCCTGCTCGCATAATCGTCATATCTGGAGTTTTGTTAGCTGTACTTGGGCAGTCATCGCCTCTAGATTCCTGTTTGCTCTACGCGGGTAGTCATCGTGTCTGGAATCCTATTTTCCCTACTCGCATAGTCGTCATATCTGGAGTCCTGTCAGCTGTACTTGGGCAGTCATCGCCTCTAGATTCCTGTTTGCTCTACGCGGGTAGTCATCGTGTCTGGAGTCCTATTTTCCCTACTCGCATAGTCGTCATATCTGGAGTCCTGTTAGCTGTACTTGGGCAGTCATCGCCTCTAGATTCCTGTTTGCTCTACGCGGGTAGTCATCGTGTCTGGAGTCCTATTTTCCCTACTCGCATAATCGTCATATCTGGAGTCCTGTTAGCTGTACTTGGGCAGTCATCGCCTCTAGATTCCTGTTTGATCTACGCGGGTAGTCATCGTGTCTGGAGTCCTATTTTCCCTACTCGCATAATCGTCATATCTGGAGTCTTGTTAGCTGTACTTGGGCAGTCATCGCCTCTAGATTCCTGTTTGCTCTACGCGGGTAGTCATCGTGTCTGGAGTCCTATTTTTCCTACTCGCATAGTCATCATATCTGGAGTCCTGTTAGCTGTACTTGGGCAGTCATCGCCTCTAGATTCCTGTTTGCTCTACGCGGGTAGTCATCGTGTCTGGAGTCCTATTTTCCCTACTCGCATAGTCGTCATATCTGGAGTCCTGTTAGCTGTACTTGGGCAGTCATCGCCTCTAGATTCCTGTTTGCTCTACGCGGGTAGTCATCATGTCTGGAGTCCTATTTTCCCTACTCGCATAGTCGTCATATCTGGAGTCCTGTTAGCTGTACTTGGGCAGTCATCGCCTCTAGATTCCTGTTTGCTCTACGCGGGTAGTCATCGTGTCTGGAGTCCTATTTTCCCTACTCGCATAATCGTCATATCTGGAGTCCTGTTAGCTGTACTTGGGCAGTCATCGCCTCTAGATTCCTGTTTGCTCTACGCGGGTAGTCATCGTGTCTGGAGTCCTATTTTCCCTACTCGCATAATCGTCATATCTGGAGTCTTGTTAGCTGTACTTGGGCAGTCATCTCCTCTAGATTCCTGTTTGCTCTACGCGGGTAGTCATCGTGTCTGGAGTCCTATTTTCCCTACTCGCATAGTCGTCATATCTGGAGTCCTGTTAGCTGTACTTGGGCAGTCATCGCCTCTAGATTCCTGTTTGCTCTACGCGGGTTGTCATCGTATCTGGAGTCCTATTTTTCCTACTCGCATAGTCATCATATCTGGAGTCCTGTTAGCTGTACTTGGGCAGTCATCGCCTCTAGATTCCTGTTTGCTCTACGCGGGTAGTCATCGTGTCTGGAGTCCTATTTTCCCTACTCGCATAGTCGTCATATCTGGAGTCCTGTTAGCTGTACTTGGGCAGTCATCGCCTCTAGATTCCTGTTTGCTCTACGCGGGTAGTCATCGTGTCTGGAGTCCTATTTTCCCTACTCGCATAATCGTCATATCTGGAGTCCTGTTAGCTGTACTTGGGCAGTCATCGCCTCTAGATTCCTGTTTGCTCTACGCGGGTAGTCATCGTGTCTGGAGTCCTATTTTCCCTACTCGCATAGTCGTCATATCTGGAGTCCTGTTAGCTGTACTTGGGCAGTCATCGCCTCTAGATTCCTGTTTGCTCTACGCGGGTAGTCATCGTGTCTGGAGTCCTATATTCCCTACTCGCATAGTCGTCATATCTGGAGTCCTGTTAGCTGTACTTGGGCAGTCATCGCCTCTAGATTCCTGTTTGCTCTACGCGGGTAGTCATCGTGTCTGGAGTCCTATTTTCCCTACTCGCATAGTCGTCATATCTGGAGTCCTGTTAGCTGTACTTGGGCAGTCATCGCCTCTAGATTCATGTTTGGTCTACGCGGGTAGTCATCGTGTCTGGAGTCCTATTTTCCCTACTCGCATAATCGTCATATCTGGAGTCCTGTTAGCTGTACTTGGGCAGTCATCGCCTCTAGATTCCTGTTTGCTCTACGCGGGTAGTCATCGTGTCTGGAGTCCTATTTTCCCTACTCGCATAGTCGTCATATCTGGAGTCCTGTTAGCTGTACTTGGGCAGTCATCGCCTCTAGATTCCTGTTTGCTCTACGCGGGTAGTCATCGTGTCTGGAGTCCTATTTTCCCTACTCGCATAGTCGTCATATCTGGAGTCCTGTTAGCTGTACTTGGGCAGTCATCGCCTCTAGATTCCTGTTTGCTCTACGCGGGTAGTCATCGTGTCTGGAGTCCTATTTTCCCTACTCGCATAATCGTCATATCTGGAGTCATGTTAGCTGTACTTGGGCAGTCATCGCCTCTAGATTCCTGTTTGCTCTACGCGGGTAGTCATCGTGTCTGGAGTCCTATTTTTCCTACTCGCATAGTCATCATATCTGGAGTCCTGTTAGCTGTACTTGGGCAGTCATCGCCTCTAGATTCCTGTTTGCTCTACGCGGGTAGTCATCGTGTCTGGAGTCCTATTTTCCCTACTCGCATAGTCGTCATATCTGGAGTCCTGTTAGCTGTACTTGGGCAGTCATCGCCTCTAGATTCCTGTTTGCTCTACGCGGGTAGTCATCATGTCTGGAGTCCTATTTTCCCTACTCGCATAGTCGTCATATCTGGAGTCCTGTTAGCTGTACTTGGGCAGTCATCGCCTCTAGATTCCTGTTTGCTCTACGCGGGTAGTCATCGTGTCTGGAGTCCTATTTTCCCTACTCGCATAATCGTCATATCTGGAGTCCTGTTAGCTGTACTTGGGCAGTCATCGCCTCTAGATTCCTGTTTGCTCTACGCGGGTAGTCATCGTGTCTGGAGTCCTATTTTCCCTACTCGCATAATCGTCATATCTGGAGTCTTGTTAGCTGTACTTGGGCAGTCATCTCCTCTAGATTCCTGTTTGCTCTACGCGGGTAGTCATCGTGTCTGGAGTCCTATTTTCCCTACTCGCATAGTCGTCATATCTGGAGTCCTGTTAGCTGTACTTGGGCAGTCATCGCCTCTAGATTCCTGTTTGCTCTACGCGGGTTGTCATCGTGTCTGGAGTCCTATTTTTCCTACTCGCATAGTCATCATATCTGGAGTCCTGTTAGCTGTACTTGGGCAGTCATCGCCTCTAGATTCCTGTTTGCTCTACGCGGGTAGTCATCGTGTCTGGAGTCCTATTTTCCCTACTCGCATAATCGTCATATCTGGAGTCCTGTTAGCTGTACTTGGGCAGTCATCGCCTCTAGATTCCTGTTTGTTCTACGCGGGTAGTCATCGTGTCTGGAGTCCTATTTTCCCTACTCGCATAGTCGTCATATCTGGAGTCCTGTTAGCTGTACTTGGGCAGTCATCGCCTCTAGATTCCTGTTTGCTCTACGCGGGTAGTCATCGTGTCTGGAGTCCTATTTCCCCTACTCGCATAATCGTCATATCTGGAGTCCTGTTAGCTGTACTTGGGCAGTCATCGCCTCTAGATTCCTGTTTGCTCTACGCGGGTAGTCATCGTGTCTGGAGTCCTATTTTCCCTACTCGCATAATCGTCATATCTGGAGTCCTGTTAGCTGTACTTGGGCAGTCATCGCCTCTAGATTCCTGTTTGCTCTACGCGGGTAGTCATCGTGTCTGGAGTCCTATTTTCCCTGCTCGCATAATCGTCATATCTGGAGTTTTGTTAGCTGTACTGGGGCAGTCATCGCCTCTAGATTCCTGTTTGCTCTACGCGGGTAGTCATCGTGTCTGGAGTCCTATTTTCCCTACTGGCATAGTCGTCATATCTGGAGTCCTGTCAGCTGTACTTGGGCAGTTATCGCCTCTAGATTCCTGTTTGCTCCACGCCGGTAGTCATCGTGTCTGGAGTCCTATTTTCCCTACTCGCATAATCGTCATATCTGGAGTCCTGTTAGCTGTACTTGGGCAGTCATCGCCTCTAGATTCCTGTTTGCTCTACGCGGGTAGTCATCGTGTCTGGAGTCCTATTTTCCCTACTCGCATAGTCGTCATATCTGGAGTCCTGTTAGCTGTACTTGGGCAGTCATCGCCTCTAGATTCCTGTTTGCTCTACGCGGGTAGTCATCGTGTCTGGAGTCCTATTTTCCCTACTCGCATAATCGTCATATCTGGAGTCCTGTTAGCTGTACTTGGGCAGTCATCGCCTCTAGATTCATGTTTGCTCTACGCGGGTAGTCATCGTGTCTGGAGTCCTATTTTCCCTACTCGCATAATCGTCATATCTGGAGTCCTGTTAGCTGTACTTGGGCAGTCATCGCCTCTAGATTCCTGTTTGATCTACGCGGGTAGTCATCGTGTCTGGAGTCCTATTTTCCCTACTCGCATAATCGTCATATCTGGAGTCCTGTTAGCTGTACTTGGGCAGTCATCGCCTCTAGATTCCTGTTTGCTCTACGCGGGTAGTCATCGTGTCTGGAGTCCTATTTTCCCTACTCGCATAGTCGTCATATCTGGAGTCCTGTTAGCTGTACTTGGGCAGTCATCGCCTCTAGATTCCTGTTTGCTCTACGCGAGTAGTCATCGTGTCTGGAGTCCTATTTTCCCTACTCGCATAATCGTCATATCTGGAGTCCTGTTAGCTGTACTTGGGCAGTCATCGCCTCTAGATTCCTGTTTGCTCTACGCGGGTAGTCATCGTGTCTGGAGTCCTATTTTCCCTACTCGCATAATCGTCATATCTGGAGTCTTGTTAGCTGTACTTGGGCAGTCATCGCCTCTAGATTCCTGTTTGCTTTACGCGGGTAGTCATCGTGTCTGGAGTCCTATTTTCCCTACTCGCATAATCGTCATATCTGGAGTCTTGTTAGCTGTACTTGGGCAGTCATCGCCTCTAGATTCCTGTTTGCTCTACGCGGGTAGTCATCGTGTCTGGAGTCCTATTTTCCCTACTCGCATAATCGTCATATCTGGAGTCCTGTTAGCTGTACTTGGGCAGTCATCGCCTCTAGATTCCTGTTTGCTCTACGCGAGTAGTCATCGTGTCTGGAGTCCTATTTTCCCTGCTCGCATAATCGTCATATCTGGAGTTTTGTTAGCTGTACTTGGGCAGTCATCGCCTCTAGATTCCTGTTTGCTCTACGCGGGTAGTCATCGTGTCTGGAGTCCTATTTTCCCTGCTCGCATAATCGTCATATCTGGAGTTTTGTTAGCTGTACTTGGGCAGTCATCGCCTCTAGATTCCTGTTTTCTCTACGCGGGTAGTCATCGTGTCTGGAGTCCTATTTTCCCTACTCGCATAGTCGTCATATCTGGAGTCCTGTTAGCTGTACTTGGGCAGTCATCGCCTCTAGATTCCTGTTTGCTCTACGCGGGTTGTCGTCGTGTCTGGAGTCCTATTTTCCTTACTCGTTTAGTCATTGCATCTGGAGTCCTGTTAGCTGTACTTGGGTTGTCATCGTGCCCGAATTCCTGCTTGCTGTACGCGAGTAGTCATCGCGTCTCTGAAGTCCTATTTTCCCTACTCTTGTAATTATCGTATCTGGAGTCCTGTTAGCTATACTTGGGTTGTTATCGTGTCTAGATTCGCGTTTGCAGTACGCGCGTAGTCATCGTGTTTGGAGTCATTTTGTTCCTACTTGCGTAGCCATCGTATCTAAAATCCTGTTTTCTTTACTTCGGTAGTCATCATATCTTTCGTCTTGAATGCTCTACTCGTGTAGCCATCGGATCTTTTGTCCTGTCCGCTGTACTTGGATATTCATCTGATCTGGTGTCATGTTTGCTGTACTCCGACAGTCATCGGATCCTGCATACTCTTTGCTGTACTTGTGAAGTCATTGGATCTGGAATCCTTTTTGCTGAATTCGGTTTGTCATCGGACCTGGAGTCCACTTCGCTATAATCATGTTGTCTGTTTCTATTCTCCTGTTTGCTCTACTGGGGTAGTCATAGGATCTAGAATGATAATTCTTTTATTCGGATAATCATCGGCATGGGAACATGCGCTTAGTTCAAATGCATAAATAATAATCATTATAGAAACAAGCTGTATTTCAGGATCTGAATACATGTGTTTGCGTGCTTGAATCATGGCATATGTATCAGTGTAATAGTTTATGTATGTGTCTATGTAATTGTGCGTGTGTGTTTGATGATGTTATTTATATGTGATTGTATGTTTGTATAATATATTTAATCTGTTTTATCTTTCCAGTTGAAATGGACAGGTAACTGTTCCACGACTAGCATCGACACTTTTTATCGCTCATTCACCAATGAAAGGATCAAAATTTCTTGCGGTGGTTCCTGTGGGTCTTGTCATCCAATAGGAGATATATTTTTGCAACAGAATCCTTAAGAAATTATTATTATTATTATTATTATTAATATTATTATTATTATTATTATTATTAATAATATTATTATTATTATTAATATTATTATTATTATTAATAATATTATTATTATTATTAATATTATTATTATTATTATTAATATTAGTATTATTAATATTATTATTATTATTATTATTTTTAATATTATTATTATTAATATTATTATTAATATTATTATTAATATTATTATTATTATTAATATTATTATTATTAATATTATTATTATTATTAATATTATTATTATTAATATTATTATTATTAATATTATTATTATTATTAATATTATTATTATTATTAATATAATTATTATTAATATTATTATTATTATTATTATTAATAATATTATTATTATTCTATATTATTATTATTATTATTATTATTCAGTTTATTTATTTTCGACATGCACATCTTTGATCTTCTTTTTAACGTCATATTCAGATCGTTCTTCTTCGATCGTTAAATGAACAATATCTATAAAAATTACCGAATACCTTCTTTGAACTTTAGTTTTTTAGATTTCTTTGAAGTTTAGTTTGATGCTAATCCGTATTAAAATAAAATTTATTTCTCATAACTTTTTTCAAAATAAATTTTAATAAATCGAAATTTCGACATTTTTCAAACGTTGGCACATTCACTCGTCACTCATCGATTTAACGATCCTCCGTTATATCTAAAAAAAAATATGAACAGCAAATTTAAAAATCTCTTAACAAATCTAATATTTATCCGATAGATATGTTTCGAAGTCATTTAGTAAACGTAAAGATTACTTAAAACGGATTTTATAAAAATGATGCCTATTTCTCGGTTGGCACATAATGATAATAACGTGTATTTACATAATGTAATTCAAAGGCTAAAAATAAAACTACATAACTACACCGCTGACATTTTTGCGGGAAAAATGAAACTAAAAATTAAGAAACACATTACATCTGAATTACAGTAATCAAGCTATTCCTATTTATGTTTTAAAATAAATTATCTTTAAATTCTTCTAACCAATATTTTAAGAGAAATTCATTTTTTTCTATACAAGTTTATGAAATCTATTAGAATTAATAATGCCCATTTTTTTAGTACATTAAAAGTAGTTTTCTTCTACTCACATGATACTTTTGATTTAATATTAGGTTGGTGCAAAAATAATGCCGTAATAATGTCGTTTTTGACGTATTTTTTAACGTCAAAAAACGACATTATTACGTCATTATTTTTGCACCAACGTAATATATTGCTTTTGTTTTTGTCTTATCTGTTTGATGTCATAAAATATCTAATTGCACACAATGTGTTTTTCGAAATATTCTGAATTATTATATAACGTATTACTTTTCTGATAGGTAAAAGTAGTCAAATACAGTAATTCAGAATTATTTCCTTTTTGAACATCCATAACAAAAATAAACTAACAGATGCTAAAATAATAAAAAAAAAAAAAAAAAATCTGTCACCTGGCACGGTAGGGAGAATTAAACTAAAGAAAGTGTGTAGAAATATAAAAGAGGCCGGCATACATTCCCCCCCTATGGATTTCCGCATGTCAGAGAGCGAAAAATTCAAACTAAAAATTAAGGAAACACTGAATGCCAGAATTGCAATGATCAAGGCATTCTGATTTATGCTTAAAAATAAATTATCTTTAAATTCTTCTATTTTAAGAGAATTTTTTTTTTCTATACAAAAAATATATTATATTACTTTTCCTATAGGGAAAAGTAGTCAAAGGCGGTAATTTGAAATTATTTCCTTTTTGAACACCCATACCACAACTAAACTAATATTTAATAAATGAAAAAAGAAACCCTTTAAAAAGGGTGACTCTGGAAAATGGCATTCAGCTTTTCTTTATTTATAAAAATAGCTTTTCTTTATAAAAATAACTTTTTTTTATTTATAAAAATGAACGGAATGAATTTTAAAATAGCACTGCAAAATTAAAAGTATTATATACAATAAATATTACCTAGTTTTTCTTTTTCATTCCAATCTGAAACGAAATATCGTATTTTATTAAATTATGCAAGCACCAACTGCTAGAAAAATTAATTTTTAAGTTTTATTGAATTATTTTTATGAGGTAAATTTTCAGTATGTTCATATGTAAAAATTTTACTGATATAATATTTTCACAGATTTTTAATTATATAATTGTAAAAAAACAAAAAACAAAAACAAAAACAAAATATTGCCGATCACTGGGCAAATTAATAAAGGAAGGGAAAATACCAAACAAGTAACAAAGAAAATGAAAAAGAAAAGAGAACATCAATATTTATTCAATCTTTCCAATGTTCCGTCTCCAAACATAAACAATAACGAAGCTAATGATGAGGACATTAAGAAAACTAGTAAAAACAAATGAATAACAAAGGCAAGGTTTAAAATGGATTCAGCTTTTCGATTCTTCAAGCATGTCTTTATTTAATGAAAAAACAAAAAAAACAAACTCTTCTTACAAATAGCAACGGAATGAATTTCAAAATAGCACTGTAAAATTAAGAATATGTTTTACAATAAATATTGTCCAGTTTTTCTGACCAATCTGAAAGAAAATGTGGTATTTTATTAGATTATTTACGCTTCAAATGCTACAAAAAATTAATTTTTAAGCTTTATTGAATTAACTTTTTTAAAATTCTGAAATCATTTTCAGTATATTCACAAATTATATTGCATACATATTTTACTGAAATAATATCTTTGCGGATTTTTCTCTATATATTTGTAAAAAAAACATTGACGAACACACGGCAAAATAATAATTAATAATTGCAAATACCAATCTGTTACCAAAGAAAAATAAAAATTAATTAATTAATTCTTTGAGAAACAATTATCTCCTGAAAACTGGAAATTAAATTAATGAAGTATAAAAGCATAGCCCCAAATTTTTATGAGGGAATCAGGGTGAGTGCCATCCTTGATTTTAGTCTAATTCCAGATCACTGTTTCTGATTTGGAAAGCTTTAACTTCTGTCATATCATTTTGAACACTTCGTAGATGATATTGCTTTTCTGTTCAAGATCATTCTTATCCCAACTAAGATATGGGCATATCTCTATTCGCCATCAGTAGATCGGGCACAGTCGGGGTGGAATGCAGGGTTGTTGTCTTCTATTGGTAGACACGTTTAAGATGTGGTATGAAATGCTTAAATGGTCATGTCCATTTAATAACATTTTTGCTCGTAAACAAATCATATAGGAATATTCATCCAATAATTACAATGACCCGTCCCCAAACATAAACAATAACGAAGCTAATGATGAAGAAATCTATTAAAAGAACTAAGAAATAATAAAACATCAATTGACACTAAGGCTGGATTTTTGAAAAATAGATTACTTTGTCCCTGAAGTCAATAACAGGTTCCTCCATATTATAAAAGAAGTCTGGAATCTGAAATGCTTCCACAAAAGTGGCGTCTATAACGTTTTACTGCATTATAGAAACAAACATCCCTCAAGATCCTCACACAAACAGAGAGATCTCAATTGGATCCATCATAGGTGAAAGTATTATTGAAGGTTATATTTATTAGGCTTTCATCGTTTTATGAAACTAAACTCTTCAGGCTTTCGTTCTGGTAAGGGATTTAATGTTGGTATCTGTGTCATTAAACAAGTCCAAGAAATTACTTACCTTTCTAATTGGAAACTGCATACCTGCTTTTTAAGAACGTAAATAGACATCGTTTTCTGTTCTATTAGCAACCGCGCCTTCCAATCTCCGAATCCATCGAATGTATTGATCTACATTTTGTCGATCCTGATGAGAACCCCAAAACGGAAACATTTCAACATTTATTAGGAACATGACAATGAGGAAATGTGAGCCCCAGTCTATTAATCTCTCCTAGAATAGACCCTAGGAATTTACTATCACAAATCTTATGAATTATGCACTGACCATTTATGAATTCGATACCACATCTTAAACGAGTCTACCAACAGAAGACAACAACCTTGCTTTCCTCCCACCCACTAGCTCGATGTACTGATGACGTATCGGGATATGCTTATATCATAGTTGGTATAAGGATGATCTTGAACAGAAAAATCAACATCCTCTACCAAGCGTTCCAAAAAATAGGACTTAAACATTTCCAAAACAGAAACTGTGATCTGAAATCAAGGATGGCACTCATCCTGAATCCATCATAAAAATTCCGAGTTTAGAATTAGTAAATAGTAGACACTTCAGATTCCTCGAAGTATGGATCAGTTATGAAAAAAAAAATATCTATAGAATAAAATTAAATTGTACATAGAATAGACTGTACCAAATGTACAAAAATAATGTCGTTTTCTCACTTAGTAACATATGTGAGAAAACGACATTATTTTTGCACCAACCTAATAGTTTCTCCTGACATTTCAGATTGCTAAAAAAAAAAACAAAAAAAAAAAACATCAACATGAGAACTGGATTCATGTTCTTAAATAGTCTCATCGGATCGAGATATTCATTTGAGTGTTATGTATGGCACGAAACCTTATCAGAAATACATAAACTCTTAACTACATACAGCAGTTTTCTAAGATCATTGAGGAAAAATAAGAACAGCAGTTCTTGACAGTAGACCTTTTTGAACAATTCAGACTGGTACTACAGTTTCACATACAATAAAATTGTATAAAATCACAAAAAGCACATCAGTTGAGGACTACAAACTTCAGCAACTAAAATAGATAGCATATATAACCCGAAGGGAAAACAATATCATTATAAAGATGCTGACATTCCACACTACAAAAAACAAAGAGCTTAGGATGGAAACAAAGCAAAAGCTTAGGTTGGAAATCTCTATCAATACTTGAAAGAGCGATAGTAGTTACTGGTCCGGAAAAAAAATATTTTCCTGAAAAAATTATTTTAAAAGAAAGATTTTATAAATTTCATATGGAAGTTGTACTGTTTGCTTGTTCCATGAATACTAAATATTTCCTTGTGGTGAAAATGGCTAATATTAACTTTGGCATTAGTAATATATTTAGCAGAAAAAATAGGATGTTTTTTCCGTATACGAGAAAGAATTCTGATTTCTAAAATATTAAAAGTAGGTACTCCCAAAGAAGAATTCGATAAAAAATAGACTATTTTGGATGGTACCATTCGCTAATGGGACCAAATGTTTTGAAGGAAATCCGAAGAAATCATTACTATTATTATTTGCATTACTAATTTTTGACGAGTTATTGATAGGTGTGTCCACGTCATTGATATCTGTGTCCACGTCATTGATATCTGTGCTACGTCATTGATATCTGCATACAATTGATGTTTAATATTTTCGTATTTTTTTAACCTTATTTGTTTCACATAGAATTGTATGGACACGATTGGTCTTTAATCAAATGATATTTTCAAATATTTTCTTCAAATAAAACACATGAAATCCTAGGAAGTCATTACTATTATTATTTACATTATTAATTTATGACATTGATACCTGTGTCTACGTCATTGATATATGTGCTTACGTCATTGATATCCGCATACAAATGGTAAATAAATGAATATTTTCTTATTTTTTAACCCTGTTTCTTTCACATACAAATGTATACACACTGTTAGTCTTTAATTAAATGATATTTTAAAATATTTTCAAATGTTTTCTAATAAAACACATACAATATATATATATGTGTGTATTTGTTTTTTCAGTTTCTATCTATATTTCTGAGATGAGGTATTATATACACTATTTACATTATTCGAACTATTGTCCTCATCTTTGTCTCCATATTTATTACAACGTTTCGGCCGTTGTACGCTCCGGACTTCTTCAGGTGGTTGGAATGTCGGGCTGAAGAAAGCCGGGAACGTAGTAATAAATATGGCGCAAAGATGAGGACAATAGTCCGAATAATGTAAATAGTGTATATGTTTTTTATAAAAAATCAATCATAAAATATGCGAAAGGAAATATGTTTTGCAAGTAGATATTAAGAACAGGAGAACATCACACAAGACATTGTTGAGATCGCTATGAATTGAGTGTGAAATCAGAAGGTTTTAGTTGCTAGCGTGATGTGTTTGAAAGCATGTTCTTCAAATGAATCACCACAAATAAAAGCATAAGACGTATAAGTCGAATAAAACTCAATGCAAATTGAACAAGAAGCAATGGCGGATGTGCATTCAACTAGAAAATATCGAACATTTATATACAATTTTTACAAATAGAGAAAAGGTTGTGTATTGATGTTATACAAGTTGACGAAATTTGCATCAAGGATATTAAATGAATTATAGTCCAGCAAATGTTCAATTGTTGAGAAAATGTTCACATTGTAATACCAAGGGAGAATTTATCGAGAAGTAAATTTAAAAATAATGTATGTGAGATTTAAGTTGAATTTGTCAACCTTGTTCTGACAGAGTTGTTCACCCTGGACTGTATTTTCTTTTGTCTTATGCTAACATTACAATTTCTGTTTCGTAGTGTAATTAACACTTTTTAAGAAAGCTGTAATGGGGTTTAAAGAGATAGAATGATGTTGGTAATTAAGTCAGGAGTTGAAGCACGAAAAGTTCTCAAGTCAAAATATAGACACGCGATGATCTGTGTGGAATCTCTCTGAAGGCGAATTACTGACGATATTTAGTCCCCCCACCCACTGGGGCATCATGTGGCACAAGGCCGGTTATTTAATGTGAGATCTCTGAGCCCGTGGGATCTCCGAGCCCGTGGGCTCGGCCCAAAAATAGGCAGAGAGTTCAACCGAACAGTTGGTAGTGAACTACTGACTGACTCAAGGCAAATTAAGGACGATATTCAGCACCCCCTACGAGGGCATCATGTGGCACAAGGCCTTTTTAACGTGGGATATCCGAGCCCGTGAGCTCGGCCAAAAATATGCCCATTGAACCTGTATAAACGGGTTCAGGGTTGGTTTACCTCCCCGAAAGAAATTCCGCCCTTCGGCGTAGCCTCGTTCGGGTTCCTCCCCGCCCGAAGGTGGAGAGTTCAACCGAACAGTCTGTAGCGAACTACTGACTGAATCAAGGCGAATTACTGACTGGTGAATAGGGCTGAAATTCGTCCTTTTATTTGTTTTGGGAAACCAAAGTAGGCGCCTGGCGGGAAAACAGTTTTTTGAACATGGATACACATTCTGGGATCGTCTCGACCAATAACAAGCCGAGTTTCACAATGTGTGGTGTTGATTGGTCAAAGCTCTATTCTTATAGAAGAATCTATTTTTAACAGGGGTGAGTAGACAAACATGGACGATTCTATAACATGATTTATATATTATTAGGTTGGTGCAAAAATAATGACGGAATAATGTGTCACGTACGAAAAGAAATAAATAATTACTCACTTTAAAAAGTAAAAGGGGGAAAGGTGTAAGAAACATGAAAATGGCACCCATGTCTGAGGGTATTTTTGTTTCGTTTGTATCCGTCCATTCACCGACATTTAACATCACCTCTGCTTTTCTTTTCTGTTTTCTACTAGCTTTCTTTCTGGTTGCTGTCTACGTCATTGATATCTGTGCTTACGTCATTGACATCTGTTCAACGTCATTGACATCTTCATACAACCGATGTTTTTAAATAATTAAATATTTTCCGATTGGCAGAAACATCTGATTCACAGAGAAATATATGTCCACGATTGGTTTTTAATTAATTGATAATTAATTGATAGTTTCCCTGTCCTATACAAAACTAAAAGTTGAAGCATATTTAATATTTTTATACTACACAATTAACAAAAAGGTCATTTATTTAATGGTATTCTGTAGAAAGAAGGCGGAGTAACTGTTAACGGCTAGGATTGAGGAATCAGAGAGAAGTATGGAATTATCTCTTAAAATAGCAGGGATTACTGGGTTTTAGCCTTGGGTGGCCACCAGTATAGGAGAAGAAAACACTAACCATAATTTTATTAAGATGTCCTTTGAAAGAGAACATATACCAATATTTATTCAATCTTCACAATGTTCCGTCTTCAAACATAAACAATAACGAAGCTAATGATGAGGACATTAAGAAAACTAGTAAAAACAAATGAATAACAAAGGCAACGTTTAAAATGGATTCAGCTTTTCGATTTTTCAAGCATGTCTTTATTTAATGAAATAAAACTATTCTTACAAATAAAAAGTAAGAATATGTTTTATAATAAATATTGTCCAGTTTTTTTTTTCGATCAATATGAAAGGAAATGTCGTATTTTATTAAATTATTCACGATTCAAATGCTACAAAATTTATTTTTAAGTTTTATTGAATTAATTTTTATAAGATTCAGGATGAATTTTCAGTATGTTCACAAATGATATTGCATACATATTTTACTGAAATAATATTTTTGCCGATTTTTCATTATATAATTTCAAAAAAACATTGATTAACACACGATAAATTAATAATTAATAATTGCAAATACCAAACTGTTAACAAAGAAAATGAAAAATAAATTAATTATTTGAGAAACCATTATCTCCTGAAAATTGGAAATTAATTTAATGGTACCAAAACGCATAACCAAAAATCATAATAATATTATATTGTTAAAACCCTCACAGAATAATGTCCTAGTCTCAAACAACAGTTTGAATCATATTTCAACCCTAGCCATACTAAAATGTAGATATCCACAAGAATAGAACATATTCCAATATTCATCGAATAATTACAATGTTCCGTCTCCAAACCTAAACAATAACGAAGCTAATGATGAAGAAATTAAGAAAGCTATTAAAAGAACGAAGGACTAATAAAGCATCAATTGACACTAAGGCTGAACTTTTTGAAAAATAGATTACTTTGACGACACTTCGCAGATATCTCTCTCGAGTGAAACCCCCCCATAGAGAAGAACATAACAAAAGACTGTGTGTATGCTATCCTGTGCAGCTGTGGAAGGGAATATAAAGGAGAGACAGGCCGGCCTCTCAAGGTAAGGCTTCAAGAACACCAGAAAGCTGTAACGCGAGGGGAAGTAGAAAAATCAGGCGTGGCAGACCACATATGGAGAGAGATCACCGCCCTCTGTGGGATCATGTTGGGATCATAGACAAGGAAAACCATTGAAAATTTCGTAAACCTAAGGAATCAGCACATGTGCTAGGCCACAAAAATCTCCTGAGCCGACCAAGCATAGAAATAAATAAAATATGGGAACCAGTAATAAGGAGTGTCAGAGAAAAGCAATTATAACAAAGTTGCAATATGAGCTCTGGTAAAAATATGTATGGATAACTGCAAAATTGCAATATGATCACTAGTAAACTGGTAAAAATGGTTGCTGAAGACATTAAGTTTATAATATCCAGAAATTCATAATACCCGGATGTCCTGAAGGACACATGGCACCTGTGGATAAAGGCATTGGTTAGATCCAGTGAGAGGAAACCATAAAAAAAACGAACTCAAGATGGAATGGAGTCATAGATAATCAGGGAAAATACATTGTTGATTGTAATGAAATGTAACATTTGGTCATTTGTTTTCTTTAATCAAAATTCGGACTGAACTTATGGGATGATCTGATACACACACACACACATATATATATATATATATATATAGATAGATAGATAGATAGATAGATAGGAAGAGACAAAGATTATATATCTATATTTATCCCTCTCTCTCTCTCTCTATATATATATATATATATATATATATATATATATATATATATATATATACAGATAGATAGATAGGAAGAGACAAAGATTATATATCTATATTTATCACTCTCTCTCTCTCCCTCTCTCTCTCTCTCTATATATATATATATATATATATATATATATATATACAGATAGATAGATGGATAGATATATAGGAAGTGACAAAGATCAGATAGATAGATAGATAGATAGATAGATATGAAAAGACTGACGTAGAGATGGATGGAAGAGAAAATCGTAGATAAATTTACATTTTATTCGAAATCGAATAACATTATCAAACATCAGAATCTGTTTTAAAAAACTTCCTTGATCGGACTAAAAACTTCTCAGTAATTCCTCTTGTGAAGTCCTTCTTTTACTCAAAAAAGCTTCTTTATTTTTGTATTATTTTAAGCCATAGGCTACTAGGAATCGTTTCAATAAGTCAATCGGTACTTTTCCAACTCTATTGCAACTGGAATTATTGATGTCCTAATGTTCTTATATTGACCAACTCTATTATGCTGAGTTTTATATTCAGTTGGCACTAACTCTGTGCAATCGGATACAAGATGGGTAATTGTTTCTGGATATGTTTCTGCATTTGGAGGCATTTGTATTATTATTATTATTATTATTATTATTATTACTACTATTATTACTACTACTACTACTATTATTATTTCTACTATTATTATTACTACTACTACTATTATTATTACTACTATTACTACTACTATTATTATTATTACTAGTACTATTATTATTATTACTACTACTACTATTATTATTACTACTATTACTACTACTATTATTATTATTACTAGTACTATTATTATTATTACTACTACTACTATTATTATTACTACTACTACTATCACTATTATTATTATTACTACTACTACTATGATTATTTTACTACTAATATTACTACTACTATTATTATTATTATTCCTACTACCATTATTATTATTACTACTACTATTATTATTACTACTATTACTACTACTATTATTATTAATACTACTACTATTATTATTATTACTACTACTACTACTATTATTATTACTACTACTACTACTACTATTATTATTATTATTATTATTATTATTATAGTAAAAATGAAATCCAGATACTTGATTCAATAATATTAATAGATTTGACCATATTGTGACCTTTGATGTGTTTTCGTTTGTAAGGTTCACTAAAAATACTTTGTTTTTCTATGAAAGGAACCAGGAAATGCACTGCAAATGTACTGCTTTCTATTTCTATTTTGACTAGCCATTCTTTTCTATCCCATTGCTGCTCTCTGAGTCTCCTGTCCCATAAACAAAGGAATCATGGGAAATTTATGTCACCCAAAGTCTTCCCTAATATAAAGGTCAATACACATACAGAATCATGATAAAATTCATTTATACTTTCCATGGAACGTAAATCCTTTAAAGACAGGAATCGGAATTTCATCGGAATGTGGCGCAGGTCTTCATAGCTGAATTGTCAGAAGGATTATTCACAGATCTTGGCTATTTCTTGTTGAGGCCAAAAATGTCAATTAAACAAAAGTAAAAATCGTTATCAACAGCAATAAAATTAAATCCAGACATTTGATTCAATAACTGGGAGTCAGAGGGACATTCACAAAACCCTAATTTCGAACCTGCTCTTCCTAAACTAAAATGTCTCACATTTTGTTGAAACGCGAATGTAAGAATTTCCTTGCTCAATTACAAAACTGAGTTATTGTTGTACGTTCAAGATATTGGGACGGTACATAATTATCAGGCGTTTTTGTAGGTCAGTTATTTTCAAATATTTAAAAAATCCTTCTTTATTTAATTTTTTTTAATAAAAATATTATTTTATTTCAGGTTATAAAAATACGTGTCGATGATCATACCCTCTGGAATAATCGTTTAAAAAATGGTATTGTTGAATTTTTATGTTTCATTTTTCATTATTAAAATTGTTTGAAAAACGCCTGATAATTATGCACCAACCCAATATCTACGCTTCCAGGAACTGAATAGCTTCCGTTCTCATTATTCTGTACAATTAATTTAGCATTTATCTATTAATAATTAGTATTACTAAATGGTTATCCGGGTATTAAAGATGTATCAGGTCATCCCATAAGTTCTGTCCGAATTTTTACTTTTTGTTAAAATGAACGAAATTTAAAGAGCATTTTATAATGTCTAATCGAGCTGAACATTATTTTTATGTTTAGATATATTTAAACTGATCAAATGTTATTTCAGAGAACAATAAAATTAAAATTTGTTTGATTAAAACCCTGCTAACATGGAAGTACCCAAGAATCATTTGAGGCACATAATGCTTTATGAGTTCAAGAAAGGAAACTCAGCAGCCGAAGCGGCTAGAAACATTCACTCAGTTTATGGAGAGGGTGTGTGAATGAAAGAACTTGCAGAAAATGGTTTGCAAAATTCAGAGGTGGAGATTTCACCCTTGAAGATGAAGATCGAACCGCACTTTCAGTTGAGTTTGATGAAAAGCTTCTTGAAGCAGCCCTTGAAGAAAATCCTGCTTTATCAGTTGAGGAATTGGCAGTGGTTCTCAGTTCAAACCATACAACTGTTCATCGTCATCTTCAACAACTTGGAAAGTTCCTAAACTTGGAAAATGGGTGCCTCATGAATTGTCTGAAAACAACTTCAAATCCCTAGTAGACATCTGCTCTTCTCTCCATCCTCGCCAACTTGCTTCACCTTTTTTGGATAGACATGTGACTGGCGACGAAAAATGGATCTTTTATCGAAATGTTAAGCATTGTAGACAGTGGCTTGGTAAAGGGGAAGAACCCCAGCCACAGCCGAGAATGGAACTTCATGGGAAAATGTTATCCTTTCAATCTGGTGGGATCGCCAAGGAATAATCCACTTTGAATTCTTAACACCTAATGCAACAATTAATGCTCAAATATACTGTCAGAAATTAGATCGTTTGAACCAAGCTTTGAGGAAAAAAGACCTTCTCTAGTGAATCGAAAAGGGGTGATGTTTCATCAGGACAATGCGCGATCCCACACAGCAAGAATCACGTCACAAAAGATCGAAGAACTTGGTTAGGAGAAAATTCCTCATCCACCTTATTCTCCCGATCTTGCTCCTTCAGACTACCATTTGTTTCGTAGCTTGCAGAATCATTTGGAAGAAACAGCTTTTGTAACACAGGAAGAGGTTAAAACTGACATTTGTGAGTTCTTCAAATCAAAGCCCAAATAATTTTACAGTAATGGAATTAGTAAGCTTGTTAATAGATGGAAAGTAGTCATAGATAATCAGGGAAAATACATTGTTGATTGAATCTGTAATTAAACGTAACATTTGGTCACTTGTTTTTTTTATTCAAAATTCGGACAGAACTTATGTGATGACCTGATATTTCCGGAGAGCGTATTTTCATTAATGAGGTTTTTGAACAGGTAGGGGTGAAAAGGTCATCTCTGGAAGCTCATCTTGGACAAATTAAAGATCTCCTTTAATTTGGAACTTTTGGAAGAAGGAACTCCAGGTAATTAGTCTCTAAGTTTTGTGATATTTTCTAAAATGTCTGGAAATATGAAGAATGTTTGAGTTCATTGCGTACATTCCATTTATTCTTCGCTCACCCAAATTTGACACAATTTTACTAGCATGATTAAAAATTTAGGAAGAAGGAACTTCAGTAATAAGTGTCTAAGTCTTGTTATATTTTCTGAAATGTCTGGAAATATGAAGAAACGAATGAATTCTTTGCGTACATTCCATTTATCCTTCGCTCACCCAAATTATAGACAATTTCGGTAGCATGATTAAAAATTTTGGAAGAAGGAACGTCAGGTGATAAGTTTCTAAGTCTTGTTATATTTTCTGAAATGTCTGGAAATATGAAGAAGGATTAATTATTTGCTTACATTCCATTTATCCTTCGCTCACCCAAATTTTAGACAAATTTGCCAGCATGATTAAATCTTTAACTATTACTAAATCTAAATCTGGTCCTGAAGCTGGAAAACATTCCAAACCGCATTGCGGGAAACCTTCAAATTATTTAGCAGATATATAGATAAACAAAATAAAGACAAAGAGAAATTGTAAAATGTTTCAGACTGGAAGCTGTGGCGCGTCATGTTCACAACTCTTGTAGTGACGTGGGACATAAAAGTAGAAGTAGCCTATGAGCGAAGAGAATAAGGCTGAAGAGAGATTGTTGTCAGTCGTCGCAGACGGGAAGTTGTGGATATCCATGGTCGCAGGGACGTGAAACATAAAAGTATAAAAATTATCCTATAGATGAAGAGAATGATGAAGCAAGGTTGTAAATGGTCAATAGTTACAGACAGGAAGCTGTGGGGCGTCATGATCACACCCTTGCAAATCTGATTTCAGTTGTTATGTCTCCAGGTTCAGGACAGTTGCACATAAAACTGATCGCCAGTTATAGCCAATCATAATGGTGGTTAACAGACCAATTAGTAATTTTCAATATGTCTTCGTATATGTACACATACATATATATATATAGATACATATTAAACATTTATTAAATCAAAATATACAGAGAGAAAGCGAGAGAGTTTTATAGATATGAAATCAAAATGATTGTTATTTTTTACTTCTTTTTTATTGATCGATTTATTTTATTCCTTCAAAACACACACACACACATATATATATGAAAAAGATACTCAAACTTACGGCTTTACTTTGAAAAGAAACGGAGAATGATAAAAAAAAAACATGGAGACATTTCATTTTTTGAAGATCGTTTTTGAGAGGAAAGCCGGAAGCCAGAGGAGAATTCAAGATGACCTGGAAAGAAAGTCCACTCAAATTTTTTTAAGTACGATATCCATAGTTGGACGGAAATTTTGTTTCCAACCTAATATATATAATCAGTCTGACCTAGACAGAATGACAGAGAAGAAGAGAAATAAACAGATTTAGATCTATACAGGGTTGAGTCATGCTTTGGGGTCCACCCCTTTTTCATATAAGTGGACTCTACCAAGTGTACCTGGACTGCTGCCGTTAAATACCCAGAGTTACAGTCAGTGAGGGTAGTCGGTAGTCGGATGTCAGTCGATGTCGGACGACCGGCTGAACGGTTGAACTCTCTGCCTTCGGGCGGGGAGGAACCCGAAAGAGGCTACGCCGAAGGGCGGATTCTCTTACGGGGAGGTAAACCGGCCCTGAACCCGTTTATACGGGTTAAATGGGCATATTTTTGGCCGAGCCCACGGGCTCGGAAATCCCACGTTAAACCGGCCTTGTGCCACATGATACCCTTGTGGGGGGGTGACTAAATACTAGTCGGTAGTCGGATGTCAGTCGATGTCGGACGACCGGCTGATCGGTTGAACTCTCGGGGAGGAACCCGAACGAGGCTACGCCGAAGGGCGTAGTTTCGGTCGGGGAGGTAAACCGACCCTGAACCCGTTTATACGGGTTCAAAGGGTATATTTTTGGCCGAGCTCACGGGCTCGGATATCCCACATTAAACCGGCCTTGTGCCACATGATACCCTCGTGGGGGGGTGACTAAATACTAGTCGGATGTCAGTCGATGTCGGACGACCGGCTGATCGGTTGAACTCTCTGCTTCCGGGCGGGGAGGAACCCGAACGAGGCTACGCCGAAGGGCGGAATCTCGTTCGGGGAGGTAAACCGACCCTGAACCCGTTTATACGGGTTCAAAGGGTATATTTTTGGCCGAGCCCACGGGCTCGGAGATCCCACGTTAAACCGGCCTTGTGCCACATGATATCCTCGTGGGGGGTGACTAAATACTAGTCGGTAGTCGGATGTCAGTCGATGTCGGACGACCGACTGAACGGTTGAACTCTCTGCCTTCGGGTGGGGAGGAACTCAAAAGAGGCTACGCCGAAGGGCGGATTCTCTTTCGGGGAGGTAAACCGACCCTGAACCCGTTTATACGGGTTCAATGGGCATGTTTTTGGCCGAGCCCAAGGGCTCGGAGATCCCACGTTAAACCGGCCTTGTGCCACATGATACCCTTGTGGGGGGGTGACTAAATACTAGTCGGTAGTCGGATGGGCAGTTGGATAGTGTGAGGTAACCTCTTGTAGAAGTCAGTTACAAGCACGAAGACTCTAAGGAAGTCCTACTTCGAGACTGTATATATCTATCTGTATTTACTACTAACCACGTTCCTGGACTTACTAACAGTATTACTCTTTGTATGATTGTATAAATACATTTTATTTCTTATATTTAATTATTGCATTTGTCATTCCTTGGAGACCGAATTCATCTCGGAATCCACAATAGTCAAATGTTTTTTTCAGCATGTCAATATTTAATTAAGAGTTGGAAAAAATAACATATGAATGGAGTTTATGTATCCAAATATTTTCCATCTTGTCTGTTGCTAACGTCGTGTTAGAAGCTTAATTCTATTAGGTTGGTACAAAAATAATGACGTAACAATGTCGTTTTTTGAAGCTCAATTTCATGTTTATGGCACTTGGCTAGTTTTAGAAGCAAAGACAATTCCTGCACTCGATTTCAACCTCACCCACATTGCTGGAACACATAAAATATGACGATGATGATACAAGCTTTGGACTTTAGACAGGTTAAGGTAGTACTTCTGGCTCCCCAGGTTCCTCAGAAACGACTGGACAACAAGTTTGACTGAAACGCATAAATAAGAAAGATAGAAGATAAAGAATAGAAGGAGCATAGATAGATAAATAGATAGATAGATAGATAGGAACAGATTGAGAGATAGATATATATGAAGAGAATGAGAGATAGATAGATAGATAGATAGATAGATATGAAGAGAATGAGAGATAGATAGAAACAGACTGAGAATAGATAGATAGATAGATAGATAGATAGGAACAGATTGAGAGATAGATATATATGAAGAGAATGAGAGATAGATAGATAGATAGATATGAAGAGAATGAGAGATAGATAGATAGATAGATATATAGATAGATAGATAGATATATATGAAGAGAATGAGAGATAGATAGATAAATAGATAGATAGATAGATAGATAGATAGATAGATAGATAGATAGATTTGAAGAGAATGAGAGATAGGTAGAAACAGACTGAGAATAGATAGATAGGAACAGAATGAGAGATAGATATGAACAGAATGAGAGATAGATAGTTAGCTAGCTAGATAGATAGATCTGAACAGAATGAGAGAGGGATAGATAGATAGATAGATAGATATGAACAAAATGAGAGAGGGTTATATAGATAGATAGATAGATAGATAGATAGATAGATAGATAGATAGATATGAAGAGAATGAGAGATAGATAGAAACAGACTGAGAATAGATAGATAGGAACAGAATGAGAGATAGATATGAAGAGAATGAGAGATAGATAGATAGATAGATATGAAGAGAATGAGAGATAGATAGTTAGCTAGCTAGCTAGCTAGATAGATCTGAACAGAATGAGAGAGGGATAGATAGATAGATAGATAGATAGATATGAACAAAATGAGAGATAGATAGATAGATAGATATATAGATAGATAGATAGATAGATATGAACAAAATGAGAGAGGGTTAGATAGATAGATAGATAGATAGATAGATAGATAGATAGATAGATATGAATGAATGTACATAGAAAATTAACATCGCACTGATTTCTTTTTACTGCATCCTGTATACTTCTAAAATCAGAAATACATACTTATGGACACATAAATTCGCACGTGTTTCCTTTCTGCATGGACAAACCAAAGTTACATAAAATTTACATAAAATTTTTCTCTGCTAATAAATGTTGATATGATTAATAATTGACAAATTTTATTGTCCACTCGTAAAATCTGAAAAAAGTCATTCGTACGTAAATCGAGATTTGAATATCATTTCTATATCAGTATCAATAGGTTCATTTTTTTTCTCTCGATCGATATCAGGAATAAAACACACTCCTCAAAAATAATGGTCAAACCAGACTAGCTCGTTAACCATTACACCACTCTAAGGCAACCGTCCCATGTGAACTGTTTCCATACTGGATATATAAATATATATTATATGATATATAAAGAGAGGGGGAAATTAAATTAACGAAATTTACTGGCTTTTTAAAAATACGTTTTGTGTAAATAATCTATCCGAATAAATTTCCTTATTTTTATCACATTTGTGATGAAATATTTTCGTATTGTGATAATAGAACAGCCAAGAAAAGTGAAATGTTGTAAGAACCTGAACCAAATTTGAAGCTGGATGATCTGGCGATTAAAGTACTTTCTATACTATATATATATATATATATATATATATATATATATATATATATATATATATATATATATATATATATATATATATGGGTAAATTACATTCGCTTTTAATTAGAATAGCATTTTTAATTCAAACGTATCGTCAGGCATATCACGTTGAGCAACAAATGCATTCAGTGTCTTGCTTTGTAAAAGATCCATATTGTATTTCTATAACGATTTATTTAAATTTCTAGATGGTTTTACAGTGTAAACCTTGCGGCAATTATTACCGGTGATAGAATGAATTCCTCCTTCAAGTTTTAGCTGAATTTGTTCTGTATTTATTATGACTTTTATTAACTTGAAAGCAGTTTTAACAAACCTCTATCTATAAAAGGCAGGATGTGTGTGTGTTTGTAACGAATGCGCGGCCACAATTTTCGACGGATATGCACCAAAATTTACATGCACATTCTCCAAGTTAGTAGGAAGGCCAAGACCGACTTTCATTTCCCAACTCTGATCGATAGTGGAAATAATCGATTTTTGCATGCTTCTACAGCAGGTTTCTTGTAGTATTGGCCAGCGTGAGAGCCAACAACTGGCTGACACGAATGTTAACTAGCATGCAAAAAAAATCGATAGCTGCATTCGTCACAAGTGGGAAAAGTTTAAATCTGCATGACACTTTACTCCAATTAGCTCATTTGCTTGCTTAAACTCAACCTTGATTCTTATTCCGCAGAACTGGGTTGGTATGAAAAAGTATTTGTTGTTAACATTGTTTTTTCATTCGGTTTTTCCAGTTACGAGTCCTTTTTTTAAATCTGATCGTTTTGTGTTCATTTTGTTTAGTTCTTTTTTCGTAACAGATTTAATGTTTAGTATAGAGTTATGTGAGATAGGCAAAATCGCAGTGTGAGATGGGCAAGAAGTAAGGCATGTAGCAACATCAGCACGGCTAGGGCACTACTTTAAAGGCAAGGAAGGGTAAAACTATTTTAAGTCATGTGATAGCGATTGCTGTATGAGTCGTACGGTTTTTGAATCAAGCACGGGCAACGCCGGGTCATCCTGCTACTTTTAATTAAAACTGTTACCTGTCATGAAATGCTATTTTCCTATATTTCTTCTTGTAGGCAAAATGAAACATCATTTCTTCTTTATAAGTAAATCCAAGATATATAAGCCATAACAACATATATTGATTGACACAATATTCAATATACCTAAATAAATAATTTTGTTTATTATTTCAGATTTTATTATAGGCTCGTATGGAGGCTATATTTTGTAGCTTAATCTTTCATTCACTGATTTCGCTAAATCGTTTTTCAATAAAAACTTTAACACGACTTGTATAAATTTTTATTGCTTCTATGTGTGAATATTGTTTTTCATTATTTTTTAATGATGAGCCACACATTTTCTGTAGGATCAATGTCTGGACAGTCTGGGCGAAAGTTTAACAATGCGGTGTTATTTTGAAAATCTTTTCGCAATGTGAATAATACTGTGCTATGCGAATATTTAGGACTTTGAAAGAAGATACGTTCGCCGGTTTTGATATTTAAATATCTATATCTTTATAAAAAATGCTATCCAGTGATTGTTTCGCTGATCCTGCTTCTTGGAGAATTCACCTAGAAGGTTAAACAGAAAAGGATTAATGTTTGTAGGTACACGCCGATGGGCATATGTAAAACCAATGGGACTGGGCGATATTTACCAATAATAACAAACATGTATAATTGAACGTGTACTTAACAAATCTATCTCATGTCATACTTGCTAAAGACTATAATTAACGTATTTCATCTTCCAGTGAAGTATTGGATAATAACGATTGCTTTTGATCCTCCAAGAAGAGTCAAAGTTTGAACAGACTCAACAGAAGATCGTATCAGGAATTTAAGCTTTTACTATGGATTTCATCTGAACGTAAAAACAATGATCATATTGTAGTAAAAACAGAACCAGTGAATAAACTTCTACCAAAGCTTTATAGCACGTTACTCTGACTATCCGTCCACTGACGGATTTAAAAGGGTGCTTTTTATAACTCCTAGATCTTAAGATGATGTAACTAATGATTAGTACATTCTCTCCTACGTATAATAATCATAAGAAAGAAAGTCTCCTTGGTGTCCAGGCTCTTTATAGATTCTGTGAACGCCTGGGTAGTTCTTGCATTGGACTATTCGAGCTGGAAGATCTCTCATTTAGACGAGGCTGCTCTGAGTCTGAATATGGATCTTCCGGATCTGTTTCTGGATGTACTACCTTGATCGCTCATCAGGGTCGTCTGGAGTTGTCAGGGACTTGGATGTTAATCGCTCTGACATGTCTGATAGAGGCGTAACGAAAGCTGTGTCATCATTCTGGGGTAATGTATCGGCAGTGATTCCGGCACGGTGACCTCCCGATTGGTTTTCAGTGTCGAAAAGATCAGAGCTCCTCACTAGGATTTAGGATCTGGTTCATCTCTAGCAGGAGACAGATCTCTAAGAGAGACGGTAGTTAGCCTTCCATCTGGGTGTCGCACCAGTGCGTATTGTGGGTTTGTTTCTATTAGTTCTACTTCGTCTACCAGAGGGGGGGGTCATGTTTGGGAAAGCGAATGTGGCGTATCAGTTGAACCGTACCTGGTTGAGAGAGCCAAGTGGGAAGCGAAGTCCCAGCCGAACTCCGTCGTTGGCAGGGTAGAAATCTTTCGTGTGGGGTGGCATTGGTGGCTATACATAATAGCGATCTGATAGCATACATGGCTACTGGAAGGAGATTTTCCCAATTATTTATTAATCATTGGTGTGTTGAAACAGCCAATTGAATTGTTTTCCAAATTAAGCCGTTTTTCACTCGCATTGACCGTTATCCTGGAGGTTGTACGGTGTTGTCCGACTTACCGCCACTCTGCGTTCTTCTAAGAATTACCGACGCTGCTCGGACATGAAGGAAGCTCCTCGGTCTGAATGTATGTATGCCGGTACTCTAGAGACGGAAAATAGACAACAAAGGCATTGTATAATTGTAGTCATATCTGGACAGGAAAAAGCACAAAGAAACCGTGAATATTCGTCTACAATAGTTAGCATGTAGCGGTTTCGTGTTTTGGATGTTAACGGACCATTAAATTCCAGATTGAGTTTTTCAAATGGCTACGTTGCTTTTATAAGGACCTCAGTCATAGGTCTGTAACGTTTAGGTTTTATCTCAGCACACGTTCGACAGGAACTTGTATCTTTCCTAATGTCCTCCACTGAATAAGACAAAGTCCTACTCCTTATTTACTATAAGTTTTATGCCCAGGGTGGCGCAGTAAATTTGTATAGAGATTTCAAATTAAATATTGCATAAAGTCCAGTCTCCCAAGACGAGACGTTAGTGTTTGAATTGATGAAAAGACCGTATCAGGACATCTGAGCCTTTAAATTGAATTTTAACAGATGGCCAAATGAGTAAATTTGTATAGAGACTTTAAATGAAATATTGCATAAATGAAGTCAGCTTGGGGCCCGAGCTTATATTTCTGTGGGACCACTGGATTAATAATAAATGATCTAGAAACTTTCCCTTTCGATACAAACATCATTAAATGAGTTTTTAGGAAAGAATGTATTAAGCCAAATAGACGACTCAGAGACGCGGTAGTCCTTCGGTTTTTGAAGCAAGCCAGAATGCCAAACCCTGTTCAGTGCATTTGCTGTATCTAAAGCATGATAGACAAATTCAGTTATGGGCTTTAACATATCGCTGGTAGAACTGACAATATTGAAGCCATATTGTTTTGTTTTGTTTTTCCATAAGGAGGCTTTGTGAAGCAATATGCTTAACCAATACAACTTTGATTCGAGGCTTGAGCACTTTGCCAGAAAGAGTTAAAAGACTAATAGTGTGATAATTTGAGCAATTGGAAGGTTCTCCTAAGTTGTGGAGCTTCAGGAACTACAGAAGCAAACTTCCAACATGGTGTTAAGCCAGAAGCAACTCGGTATTTATTGGAAAGTTTAGAGAGAATAGGAGCCTGTTCAGGAGCATGTTTCTTTAGGACTCCTGCAGGTATACCATGGAATGCATTATGGGTATTTTGTTTAGAAATGATCGTAGAAACCATAGACAGAATTATGTGAATACCAATCAATAGAATCACCTTTTTATAGATAAGTCGTTTACTCTTTTAACCTTTACATTTTTGAAATAAGTGAATGATTATATATATTGTTGTAGCATACCTACGTACGATAAAGGATATGTCTTCATTAAGGAGTAAATACAGTAGTAGATACTGTATGTTGGTCTGCAGTTGGAGATTCATTGTGGAATTTATTTGACACACTTCTAGCTGTTGACTACTTCTACGCGCCACTGGCGAATCTTATATGTGTTGTTCTTGTCCAAAGTGTTATCGATTATTACCATCTCGTGTGTTTATTCTATTCAATAACATTCCCTAGGTTACGGCATATATATATATATATATATATATATATATATATATATATATATATATATATATTTGGTATGTGACTTTTGGTTGTTTTTTTTTTCATTTGAAAAAACACATTGATTTGGAAAATCTTGCAAAAATCAAGTACTTGTTGGATTTTAATGAAACCTTCAGAACTTATTCACAAATGAATTAAATTATTTTAGAAATTTTTGTCTTTTTGAAAGTCATGGTATAAATATTTCTTTTTTTATATCTGTTACACCCCTCGAACATAATTTTATGAAAACTTCAAAAATTTATTTTTTCAACCTGAATTTTTTTTTATTAAATGCACAAGACTGAAGATTCTAAATCTTCGATGTTTTGGTAAAAAAATGTGCAAAATTGTCCAAACTTTTACTTCAATTGTAAAAATACAAAACCCAATAAAACTAAGACAATATTTAATTAAAAAAGATTTTTATGACTTTTCTGAATAACATATACTAAGGTAATTTTTATCTGAAAAAAAAAAACTTTTGATGAAAAATGAATTTTTACAATGTTTTCATTTTCAATACACAATGACAAAATGTTGTTATATATTTTAAAATTAAGTTTCTTTATTCAACCTCATAGAAATGACATATTATGTTCTCTACTTTTTAAAGATCATAAATTTGAAAGCTTATTAAAATCTGACAACCGTTGATATTTTTAAAATAATTTTTTAATATTCCTTTGAAATAATGTCACATGAGGTAGACTTGTTTCTCTTGATAGAAGCAAGTTCTTTTTACTTCAGAAATTTTTCCTCAAACGTAAGGTTAAAAAAATTTGAAAGTGAATTTTTTTAAAAAATTTAGTAACCAGGTTTACTTAAAATTAGAACGAATTACATCACTTCTGCGCTACCGTACGATAAATTCCCTTGACGTAAGTTGTCAATATATTGACGGACATCAATTAACACCTCTCAATCACGCACCTAAGCAAGCACCACGGTTGGAAATATCTCAATTAAAAAATTTCTGCTTAAAAAGTAAGTAATGTTTCTTTCAAATTACATTAAGTATACTTTAATCATTGTAAATTTCCTAAGATAACAAAAGAAAAAGGTGTAACAGAATTTTACATGAATCTTGAACTGATTTTGATTTTTGTTTACAAACTCGGGCAGAAGTGCCCGTTAAGATCGAATTTACGAAATTTTTTTTTATTCGAGAAAAACAAGATTTTTAAATAAAATTTTTAACATTTATAGGAAGGATTAAAAAATCTGAAAAAAATAAAGCAACAACCCAGGAAGGCCGTCATTTCATCATTCAACTGCCACATGATCAAAATTTCCAAATACGTAGAGCATTACATTACAACCCCTAGCTAATGAAGTAAAATACTACATCAAGGATACAAGAGATCTACTAATCAAAATTAATCACATACAATCAGTGCCAGAAAATTCTATTCTAGTCACTATGTACGTTAGGTCACTCTATTCAAACATTAAACACACCGAAGGGCTAACCGCTCTTCAGGAAGCACTTACTAAAAGAAGAAAACAAGACCCCACCACATTTTTATCATAAAGCTCATGGAGGATATTCTTACATTGAATACTTTCAACTTCAATGGAGTACACTACCTGCAAGTAAGAGGCTGTGCCATGGACACTATTGCAGCCCCATCGTATGCTATAATCTTCATGGGAAAATTTGAGGAGACACATATCTATCCCCACATCGGTAGCGACTTCGTATTCTATGGAAGATATATCGATGATATATTCTTTGTATACACGGGTAGTGATAACAAACTTACCCAATTCCTTCTGACCCTAAACACAGTGCACGACTCAATTAAGTTTGACTATGCAAAGTCCACAAGATAGGTAACATTCTTAGACACCCACATTTACATAGATGAAAGCAGGAAACTACAAACAACACTACACACTAAAATGATCGACACCCAAAACTATCTACATTTTAAGTCTCCCCCACCAACTAAATACCCCAAAGACAACCTTCCCTATTCACAAGCACTTAGAATCAGAAAGATATGTTCCAACAATGAAGATCTATATAAACAAACTCAAAATCTGGAGCATCAATTCACAACACGTGGCTATAAACAACACCTAATCAGGGAACAAATAAAAGCAATTTCCACACCTAGAGAAGACACCCTAATGTACAAGATTAAACATAAACCAGCCGCATTCCTCTAGTAACCACTTTCAACCCCACTCTGCCTCCACTATCCCAAATAATCAAACGTCTCTGGGAAATACTACATCTCAAACCAGGCCTAAACAAATTGCCTTCTAGCATATCGTAGACCTAAGAATCTAAAGGAAATTATAGGTAGTAACCACATTTCAGAAGATAAGGTAATCAGTAATAAACCAACATAAAAAACAGAATTTTCCCAAACGTGTAACAAGAAAGGAGCTTATGCTGCAACCACATTAGACATACGAATTCATTCACTAGCTCAGTCACTAAATCTACTTTCAAAATCTACCACGATTCTAACGGTAGAAGTCATAAAATAATTTACTTTCTAGAATGCACACTATGCCAGAAACAATATGTAGGAAAATCTGAATGTCCCTTTCACTACAGAATCAATAATTATCGCAATCGAATTAAATCGAATCCCCATGAAAGGTTATTTCTTGTAGAACAACATTTCCGTAAAAAAAAATAACATAACAAAAAAATAACGATTTTAAAACCCATCCCAAATGGACTATAATTGACAGAATAGAAAAGTTCAAAGCAGATAGCATTAGAAAGATTTTAGAGTCCCATGAAAATAAGTGGATTCGGCGTATAAAAATGCACAAACCAGTCGGGCTTAATCACAAATTTAACAATATAGGAAGTATTAATATTTAACCCTACAAACCAGGACATACCCACATATCTCACCAACACAAGTGACATCCTTGGGGAGGTGTTGAGGCCTCACACACACACACACCCACACGAATATACTCCCCGACACATACACACTCATTCCTAATGAGCCAAATTATAACCACACCCATATTAATATACCTATACACATCATACTCACTCACTCCCTAAGAACCAAATAACACACAGACTTAACAGAGACATATCCCCTTTCCAGGCACCAATAAAAGGCTGACCAAAATTCATGGTAAAAAATAAAAAAAAAACGAATGAAAACTACAGACAAAAGTTCATTTTCTCCATCAAGACATTAATTTCTGTAGTTCATTGCTACCAGCAAGCAGAAAATATTTTGTTTCTTCTGATGATGGCCATATTGGCCGAAAGTAGTCGAGGAATCTAACTGAAATAATAAAAAAACGAAGAATAGTAATATACAACACATCTTAATATTTAATATTTTTATTGTTCAAAACATTTACATCATAAATAATACGCAGTTATCAATGACGTACGCACATAATTCAATGACGTAAACACATATATCAATGTCATTACAATAGTTTAGCTAATATTTGTAGAAGATAACTGAAAAAATAACTCTTTATAAAGTCAATGATGGATATGACACTGTAATTACGTTATAAACAGGACCCCATTCTAAATTGATAAAGATATTTTTATTTTACATTCTGAGAAATGTCCTTGCTTGAGGAAGGGAAAATGTATGCAGACATATAAACGTTATATTTTGCAAGAATTTTCCTCCTTTAATAAGCAGACCCCTCCATTTAAATGGTGTCGATTTGAACCTCTCCATCCCATAATAACTAGAAAAAAAAGCTCAGTCAAATTATTTCAGAGAGCCATCAATTATAAGACAACAGGCTTAAAATGGCCCATGTGATGCGGTTTGGACACACAGGAAATATATTTATATTTCTTCCTGTTTTGACTAACCACCATTTATGTCAAGTATTCTCAAAGAAAGAGAGCACCCCCCCAGAGATTAAGGGTTGGGGGTTGAAATCCAATCCGCGGATAGAATCTTTCCCTTACATTTATGCCGACTGGTGCTCTGAAGTAACACTGAGAGTCGAGGGGCAAAAGATAGGGACTTTCCCTTACTTTTATACCTATTGATGCTCTGAAGTATCAATGAGAGTCGAGGGGCAAAAGATAGGGACTTTCCCTTACTTTTATACCTATTGATGCTCTGAAGTATCAATGAGAGTCGAGGGGCAAAAGATAGGGACTTTCCCTTACTTTTATGCTGATTGATGCTCTGAAGTAACCATGGCAGTAGAGGGGCATGAGATAGGGTATTGCCCTTTCTTTTATAGTGATTGATGCTCTGAAGTAACAATGGGAGTCGAGGGGCAAGAGATAGGTTCTTTCCACTTTCTTTTATGCTGACTGATGCTCTGAAGCAGCGATGGCAGTCGAGGGGTAAGTGATAGGGTCTTTCCCTTTTTATACTGATTGCTGCTCTCAAGCAACAACTGAACACATATGATTGTTTTATTCTTAATAAATAATTTCTTGCAAATGTTATTTTTACATATTTTATGACATCAAACATATAAGAAAATAAAAATATAAAAATATTAATATTAAACATAAAACTATCTTTGAAGTAGAAAATCTACTTTTAATTTAGTAAAGAAAATAAAATTATTAATTCTCTTAAATTTCATAAACTCTTGCTAAATTTTCTTTAATTATCCTTTAGAAAAATTTGTATTCACTCTTTAATATTTCAAGATAATTTTTGTTTAATTTTTGTAATTAAAACTGTTAAAATACTCATTTCTCCTTTACCCCTTTGATCTTTTAATTGGTTGAAGCTTTATATTGTATTTGTTTTTCATTTGTATCAAGGGATGAGATTTATGTCGTAATATAGAGATTATGTCATAGGAATAACAAATCTAGAGACGAGAAATATCTGTTATGCTATCAAATCCTGAATCGGAAATTTTATGTGTTTATAAGTTGTAACAATGTAACAATGGCTCTCTTTTGAGAGAAGGGGTCTTCCATGCTGATTGATGCTCTGAAGTAACAACTGAACTCTTGTGATTGTTTCATTCTTAATAAGAAGGTCTTGCAAAAGTTATTTTTTACTTTTATAAAAGAACAGATATATACAATTTTTATGTGTTTTGTTTACACAAGTATTTACTAAATAGCAGAGACATAATACAATAAAAAATGATCAGAATAAATAGACAATCTACTGACATATATATATATATATATATATATATATATATATATATATGTGTGTGTGTGTGTGTGTGTGTATTACATATGTTTTATTTGCAGAAAATATTTTAAAATATCACTCAATTAAGGACCAAAAAACAAAAAACAATTTTGAAAAATTCCAAAATGTTTAACTATTTTAAACATCAATTGCATGCAGATATCCATGACGTTACGCAAATATCAAAGATATATATATATATATATATATATATATATATATATATCAATGATGTAAGCTGATATATACTGGATATTTTTTAATAGTCGTAGATAGATTTTTAGATAAAGATATATTTCAAGAAGTGAACAATGCAAACTGTCGGAAATGTAATATAGTATATAATAATCCGAGAACTTTCAAAATCGGAATAATTTATAAAACATATTGCGTGCCATTATATATTTGATGATATCAAACAGATAAGAAAAAACAAAAAAACAAAAACAATGTTTCAAAATCAAAAGTGATATTGAACTATTAAAACTATACGTGTAATATCGCAATCAAATTTTTCATAAAATCTTATAAAATAAAAATCTTAATCTATTGGTTAGAAAACGTTAACGATAATTTATTTTTAATCATAAATACTAATGTCTTGATTATAGCACTGTTGGTGTTTTATGTGTACTTAAGTTTTAGATTTGACAGTCCATTTTTTTAAGTCAGTTGTGCAATTATACAAGTTGTATTTTTAACCTTTCACTTCAAAGGCTACTGTACATAAATAAACATTATTTCCATTATAATTCGTTCAAATCGTAAGCGTTACTTTTTCAAAATCTAATTATTTAATCGATAAATTAACTAAATGACATCAAAAGATATTTCTAGCATAAATACTGGAAATTTAAATTTACTCTTCATATTTTTCGTTCATAACCAAGGTTCGATAATTCGATGAGTGACGATTGATCGTGCCAATTTTTGAAAAATCTCTTAAAATTTATTTTATTTGAAAAAACATATTCTATTAAATGCATTTATTATAAAATTTCGGACAAGCACGGGGCTAAAGTCGAAATGTAAGTTTAAAGAATACATTTAACTTATTTAATATTCACTTTTAGGATTTTCAGGATGTTTGTGGCGGTAAGTAGATATTTCCAATACGCATTGATTATGTTACGATCGAAGAACAACGATCTGAATGTGACAATAAAGAGAAGGTGAAAGAAAAACTAATCGGAAATTAAAAGTCCGAATAATAATAATAATAATAATAATAATAATAATAATAATAATAATAATAATAATGATTATTTTTTCAGGGCTTCTGTTCCAAATATAGGTCTCCTTTCGGAAAGCACCAGCCACAGCCACCGCCGCAGGTAATATTGATTATTTCATTGGAGGGAGAGCGATAAAATGAGGAAATGCTAGGAGCGCCACCACGGAAATCCCATGTCATCTGAGAATAAAAAAAAATATAAAACTTTAAATATATCAAAGTGGTATAAAGAATGTACACACAAATACATACCAACATATTTCCTCAAGAGGCGGAGAAAAATCCAACATCCACGTGTTATTCGTATTTTTATTTTATTAACATAAGCCTATCTTCCCATGAGAATGACTAGCCTAGCACAAAAAAGATGACTCCAAATCCAGTGTGTTCTAATACCTGATTGACCATATCTTCATATTTCTAACTCTTGATTGACCATATCTTCATATTTTTAACTCTTGATTGACCATATTTTTATATTTCTAACTCTTGATTGACCATATCTTCATATTTCTAACTCTTGATTGACCATATCTTCATATTTCTAACTCTTGATTGACCATATCTTCATATTTCTGGCTATAGCCGTATTCTCCACACTTGGGCACTTACGGATCGATGAGGCTGTTGAAATCATAGTTATACTTTCCGGAGACCGGTTTCCACCCCAAGCTATAGATTCCTGAATCCAGTTATTGACTAATAACTAAGGGTGAGAAGAAATTGATCTATAGATTTCTGAGGGGTATGTCCCCACTATTTCTCAATACTTTTAGCAGGTTTCTTTGGATTTAAAACCCTCTTTCCCACAATATGCCTTTTCCAAGCCCTTTTTCCTGACTTTCAGTATAAGTGCTTCACTATTTTTAATGAATTCCTTGTTGCTTACTCGATCTGTCTTTGGAATTCTCAGTATCCTTCTGTAGAAACACATTTCTACTGCAATATCTGTCTATATCTCTGGGATGAGCTATCATGATTATTTACATTACTAGAATATATATATTCATATATTAGGTTGGTGCAAAAATAATGACGTAATAATGTCGTTTTTTACGTTAAAAATACGTTAAAAAACGACATTATTACGTCATTATTTTTGCCCCAACCTAATAATTACATATAGTTATATACATACACTTACATATACTTACATATACATACATACATATACTTACATACATATACTTATCCAAATCACACAAATGTTCTTAAACACCAACATTATGCTTATTTTTATTTTATTAAAATATTCGTATGTTCCCATGACGATGAGTACCCAATCACAATAAACATGAGTCCAGATCCAGGGTGTTCTAATTCCTAATTGACCCTGTCTTCTGTGGTGTAGCGGTATTTACCACACTTGGACAATTACGGATCGAGTAGGCTATTGAAACCATAATTGCCACCCCAAGCTATAGATTCCTTTGTTCAGTTATTGTCTAATAGATACGTGAGGGGTGAGAAGAGTTTGATCTGTACCCGTCTGGAGAGCATCTTCCCAGTCTTTCTTAATACCTTTATTCATCGGATTTAAAGTCCCCGTCCATTCACACAAGCTCGTCATGTAAGTGGCCCTCCCCTATCTATCTAGCCCTCAATATGCCTATTCCAAGCCCCGTTTCTTTATTTTCAGTAAAATTGTTTCACTATTTATAAGGAAATCCTTGTTGCTTACTTGCGCCGTCTATGGAATTCTCAGTATCCTTCTGTAGAAACACATTTCTACTGCAATATCTGTCTATATGTCTGAGATGAAGTGTCATGATTATTTACATTACTCGAAGTGTTATCCTCATTTTCATTACCATATTCACAACGTTTCGACTTTTGTACGCTCCGGCTAACTTCAGTTGATTAGAATTTCAAACTGAACGCTTTATTTCATCTAGCGGGTTTGATTGTTTTACTTCTACGTCCCATGCCTCTTTTGGATGTCTCAGTTAATTCCCTATAACTCAACTGTCTAATTTTTTGGTTCAGCACTGCTGTAGCCGGGTATTGAACTCGCAACACTTTGGATCCTCAAGTATACGTGGCCCAGTGGATATAGACATTGGTTGCATTCAGTGACTAAACTGCCCCTTGTTTACTCTTCATCCGTGGGAAAAATGAATTCAGCTGTTCTTCTCATGGTTATCTTTTAATTAGTAAAACCTGTATGACTAAACTATTATTATCTAGAAAAACAAAATTTTTTAAATCTAAACATATTATCTGTCTTTAACTAACCCTCAAAGATGTTGGTGAGATCACATAGCAATATGCAACGCTAAAATGTTTAATCAACTGCGGAAGTTGTAAACATAAGATATGGATATGCTGCATCAATCTCACTGTTTCTATATTTTCACAGGTAAGGAGTGCAAGATGGGTCAAACTCTGAAAATTAGAGCTAAATGAAAAAGACATTCTTCCAAGGCAACGATTATGGCCGCTAAATTGCGTGCAGAACAGCTTTGAAAAGCGTTCAATCGACATATCGTTAAGCGTAATATTACCGAATAAGCAGACCATCGCTACCAACCCGGTCAGATGTGAGGCTGTTTAAGGCTACTTTTGGGCTTTCTTCTGGTCTGCTTAGTTAGATGCCTTCGTCTCTTCGTGGTTTATTTTATTAGCAGTTTTAATCGGATTTAACTCACTACCTCTAGTTTTCTACTCATCTGTGGGGAAATTGCATTCGCCTGTTCTTTACAGAATTTCGGGGATCCCCGAATTTGGAAGATCCCCGGAAGAGGGTGAAAACTTAGAGAGTCCTCACAGGGGTCTGGAGCATGGTAGATAGGTGGTGGGGCATAGTCGGGAAGGTCAAGAAATCAATCAAAACTCCATTATTTACCATTCAGTGTCCATTAAAAATAAACTAAAACAATTCTGTTCGGAGAAGGCCCCCATTTTTTGTCCTTACCTCAATAGAGCTTTAAAACTAACCTATCGCTGTCACATTGGTGGTTTTCTCCATCGATGTTTCTATAAAAACTGAGACAAGCCAGGCATAATCGGGAAAGGACGTCGGTCTACCTTCTCCAACTATTCTGTTTAAGACTACTTTTCGGGTTTGTTCTGGTCTGCTCAGTTAGATACTTGCGTCTCCTTCTGGTTTATTTTATTAGGGTGGTGTAAAAATAATGACGTAATAATGTCTTTTTTTGACGTTAAAAAATACGTCAAAAAAGACATTATTACGTCATTATTTTTGCACCAACCTAATATTAACAGTTTTAATCGGATTTAACCCACTACCTCATCTACTCATCTGTAGGGAAATTGCATTCGCCTGTTCTTTCCCATTTAATTAACAAGACTTGTATCACTAAACGATTATTATCTAGAAAAACAAAATTCTTAAAAACTAAACATATTATCTGGTTTTAACTAACCCTCAAAGATGATGGCGATATCAAATGGCAATATGTAACTCTAAAATGTTCAATCAACTGCCGAAGTTGTAAACATAATATATGGACATGTTGTATTAATCTCATTGTTTCTATATTTTCGCAAATACTGAAACAATTGCTTACCGATGGCGGAACAACTAATCCTGTTCCTCTCAAGTCGATCTGAACAATTCCTTTTCGTGGTTGACAAGAAAAATGCATACAATCACCAGCAGAGCCATAGTCCAGTCGAACAGAACATGTTGTTCCTGAATTCTGAAACGACAGTGGATCTGATATTCCCAGAAGACTCGGATCGCAACTGACGTTGGTAAATGTTCTATCCTTCGTTAATACCCGTAAAGTCTACAAAATAAAAAAAGACAGAAAGAAAAGAAAACTTGATAAAGAATTATTGAATGTTTTCAAACATAATGACAGAATTCAACTATATGAGTATATTCTATGTGAATGTTTTAAACAACATGTTTAAAGATCGCTTGTGTAAAAGAGGAGTATTGCTCGTAAGGAGGACATTGCTGGTGGTAACTTAACAAGTCATAATTGTTCTAGCGAGACAAGATTGCTAACCATTACACTGTCTCGAGGTGCCAAAATACTCGTCTCAGACATCTTAGAATAATACTCGTACTAATAGTACTTCGTATAGTGAAATAGTATAGAGAAGAAATAGCGGCTCGAATAGTAATAGAAGAGAGAGGAGTAAGCGAACACAGTGAAAGAGAATAGACTAGAATAACAAAACATGTAGTATATGTATAGACTAGAATAGCGAACAGAACTAGACGTCACCACAGCGTCCTCTACATATGCGTTTGTGTAAAAGGGGGGGGCATTGCTCGTAAGGAGGACATTGCTGATGATAACTTCACCTTTTATTTGAATGAATTCGTTTATAATTTGATTTTCAAAATCAAGAAAAACCAATAAATATCCCTTTTTAATATATATTATCTAACATTAGAGAATTTATATTTAAACATTTTGGGCTAAATCTTAAATCAATACCAGGCCCAAGTGCCACTCGATGTAGAGAATTCCTGAATGGGATCGTTGTAATGACGTAACAGGAGCGAAGTAAATAAAGGCTATAAGGATATGTAGGATATACAACTGCTTATTTTAGCTTTTGATGAGTTTAAGTATAGAGTGGACATGAAGATCAAGAGTCCTATAAGCTGTTTGTAGATACACCTTGTTATTTAGCCATGTACTGTAGCCGTGGCAAGAGTGGTGTGTCTTGGGCAAGAGTATATGATGGAACCCATTATTTTTTAGTTTCATGGTTGGAAAGCAAATGTCCTAATCATCGGATGGGAATGAAAGAGATAAAATAAATAAAAATAAATACGATCAACTTACGAAAAGTTCCAAACGAATCTTCTTGTAAAATATTACACCTGGTTGTAATGTGGTCCAAGATATGTTTGCACACGTTGCAAAAGCAATGGGAGGGAATAGTGAGAAATTTTCATGAATGAGTGTTATGTATTCTCGAGGATAATTTGTGTTCATGTCGTGACAATAAACTTTCAGCCAAGGTTTCGTACCCATCACCGGTTTGACCAGATAATGACCATCTGTGCTGGTGTTAGTGCAGATTTTGATATCCAGACAACTGGTTACTTCTAAGGAACAAATCATATTAGTATTAGAGGCAGATAACAATGCCCACGAATGACACAAAATATATAGTTTTACATATAAACATTGAAAACAAATGCAAGCAGGTTAAAGATGAAAGTCTCAAAGAAAAATGTGCAGAGACAAGAAAATATGTGCTCCACGGTAGGGTATATATACATCTAAATAGGGAATGTCACATAATAGAGAAATCGAGAAAACGTTAGTGGAGGGTACAATAAGAAAACTGGATTCAGGATGACAGAATTTGGCGATTGAGGATTAATTAGATTTACCGGCCTCAGTGTTCGAGAAATATCGGAAAAAATATGCGTTCTCCGACAGGAATCGAACCTGTATTCCTATACAGAAAACGTCCTTTGATCTGACGTGCTATACCATTCAGCTACAGAGAAGCGTCTGATTAGCAATGTCCAAAATACTTCGACGATTTTTCTCGATCGACCATGTCTACTCACTAAACGTATCTTAACGTAAACAATGATAACATATAAGGAAATAAATTAAGTCCGACATTTATTTTATAGATTTTCTGTTTATTTATTTTTATAGATACAATTTATTTAAGTAAATTCTTTGTTTTTAATTAAAATTTACCGGCCTGAATGTTCGAGAATTTTCGTAGAAAATTTGCTGTATGTATGAATGGGGAGGTACTGTCCAGTGCTTGAATTTCAAGTGCTTCAAAATATTATTAGGCTTACCTTCTTTTACACAGGTGTATTTATACTCCGTCGGATAACAGGCTTCACAAATTCCACATGGTTGGTTCTGGCAAGGTCCCATACCAATCGCCTAGAAAGAAACATATATATATACATATATATATATATATATATATATATATATATATATATATATATATATATATATATATATATATATGAGAGAGAGAGAGAGAGAGTGAGAGAGAGAGAGAGAAAGAATATGTGGTAAAATTATTGAAAATGGTGAAAAGAAATTCGTTGTTCAACATACAATCGTTATAATATTGTCGAGCCATCATGGAATGAAATGAATACATTCGATTATTCTCGTCTAAAGAATAGACGGGCATGCTCGGCTATTTAGATGTTCTCAATCTTACACACGGTTATTCCAAACGCACAAGTTAATTTTACTTTTCCCTTTTTTCCTCACATGTCTGTTTATTCCAAATTGTTTGTTTGAAATAAAAGGTTATGTTTTACAACCTATCACTTTCTATTACTTTCTATCTGCCTGTATCCTTCTAACGCCGAAAATTTCCAGCTATATTCTCTTTGATTGTCAACTATTCCAATCTCTTATAATGTCTATTATATTTTCCAATTATTTCTCTCTTTTCCTTTTGGCCTCTGAATTCTTCCAGCACAATATTAATGCTTTTGCAATAGACTAAATCCTCCAAACCAAATTTTTCTTTGTTTCTCTTGTTAATAATCGCAATTAATTAAAGTTGAATATAATAACCAAGTCGATACGTGTAAGACTGTAGAGAATGTTTGACGGAATAGAATTATTTTTGTGTTTCTCAAAAGCTTTGTTGCATGTCTCAATCCCTTGATCGTGATCAATATTTGGATGAAGACACAAGACATCCATAATAATAAAACACTTAAAATCAGTACGATAGTTCACCGACAAATCACTATAAGTCATTTTAAATTTCATGAAGGCAGAAAAATAGATATTTTCTCATCTATCTACCCGTATCATTGTGATCATGTCTATCTATCTCTATCCGACTATCATCGAAAATTGAAGGCAATATTCTCTTTGATTATCAACCATTCCAATTCCTGTGACAATGTCTGTTGTGATTTATAGTTTATTCTCCTTTTTAATTTGGGTCTCTGAATTCTTTCTCCACAATATTTATGCTTCGGTGATACACCAAATCCTCCAAACCAAATGTTACAAAATTGCGTGCTAGTGGCTTCCCTACTTGCTTGGGGTGAAATGCTTAACCCCCCCCCCAAAAAAAAAACTTATTTTCCCGATATTTTGCGTTAAAAATGAGGCGATAATAAAATCGCTTTTAGCCATTTTTTAGTGAAGGAAAATATTTTGTTATTCGTTTGTTATTTGGAAGGAGAATTTTGTTGTCTTTTTACTTACTATTTTCATATCGTTTGCTATTACATTTCCTATCAAAAGGCGGAAGACTTTGATGATGTTGTTTCCCTCAATAAGAGACACAATTGTTTAAAATTGAATATAATGTCACCGATAGATATTTTAAAATGAAAAATGGAGTGTTTAATAATTATTTCAATTTACAAACGTTTGCGTTGATCTTGTACGAAAAACTGATGAGAAGATTTCAGAATTCTATAATCAGTTGGGGATGTCTTAAGACATCATTAGAAATGATAATCTGACTGCTATACAATTTAACTGAAACGCGGGTGAAACAAGTGGATAATTTAAAATCGAACTTTAATGTCTCTGACAGTGCTCAGGGAGATGACCGAATTTGTATTTAGTGTACACATCAAGAAAGCCCAAATTTCGGACTCGCTATTAATATGCTAAAATGTTTCACAATTTGTGGAAAAGCGAATTCGTGTCATAAAGAGCTTTCAAGAATTTTCTTGCTCAATTCGAAAATTGAGTTATTACGTTCAAAATATTTAGGTCTCCAGTATCTGAAGGATTTTCTTTTTAATTATGCTGCGCAAAAAATTCAGAATTTATCCATTCGTAATGAGAATTTCGAATTAAAATATCGGATTACAAAGCTACTTCATCATTAATGAGATTTTTAAAGAGATATGGGAGAAGAGGCCATCTCTGGATGTTGATCTTGTGTCAGCCAAACAGTACTTAATCGAAGTCTAGGCTAAGTTGCACGAAATAAAGATTCCATATATCTTGAAACCTTTTGAAAGAAGGAACTCCAGGTAAAAAGTTTTTTTTTTATATATTTTCTAAACTACCTGGAAATTTGAAGAATTCATTGCGTACGTTTCAGTAATCTTTCACTCGGCAACATTTTAGAGAATTCTGGAAGAGTTGTTAAAACTTTAATTATTACCAAATCTAAAGCGTGTCAGTAAGTTGCAAAATATTCCAAACCGTGCAGCGGACAAACTTCAAATTATTTTCCCGGCATACACATGTAGGGAATAAAGGCAAAGGGAGATAATAAATTGTGAATAGTTGCAGAGGAGAAGTTGTGGAGAGCCATGATCACACCTCTTGAAGAGACGTGGAATATAAATGTAAAATTATCCTAGAGATGAAGAAAGTAAGGATGAAGGGAGATTGTAAAGGATGAATAGTTTCATAGAAAACAAAAACTGGAAAATGTGGAGAGCCATATTCACCTACATCTTGAAGGGATATGACATATAAAAGAAGAAAGAGAAGCGTATAAATGACAGAATAAGGACAGTGAAAAATGGTAAAGTATCAAGTGTTCCTTAGAGTGAAAATAGATCGGAACTTTTGGGCAGCCAGGCGTGAACCCCTGCTGAAGAGAGATTGTAAACGAGAGTAAATCGTAAACGCATTTTAAATAATGCAAATGATAAATGGTCTTACCTGATGCCAATCGTCAATGTTTGAATAAAGATAGTCATTGGATGAAATTAATCTAGGGAACGGCGAATCACTTCTGGCGTTGTTAAATTCACAGATTGCCGTATTTTCATTGTAGTTAAAAGAGCGACATCTACGTCGAAAGAAACACATCCTTGCGCACTGGAGAACATCGGGAACGTAAGTTGATTGGTAGTATTGGAATCCATTGAGGCGTTTTCCTTTTTGGAATATATTGTATTTGACTGACACTACTTTACATACGTCAGATGAAGTGCTGATAAAATTTATCAGAAGGCAGCAGAAACATAACAGCGGCAAGAGAGACATTTTGAATGTTTGATGTCGGTTGTTAGGTTTCCAGGTAAAGGTTTCTTGTTCAGAAAATTGATCGCGACGAATATCCAATCAGAATTGTGGTCAACAGACCAATTAACAATTCTCTATAATTCTGCTTATATATATATATATATATATATATATATATATATATATATATATATATATATATATTTATATATATATATATATATATATGTATATTTATATATATATATATGTATATATATATGTATATATATATATATATATACTTACGTATATATTTTTAATTGTAATTGTTGATTGTTAATGATTAATTTTCTTTATTTTCACAGTTGAAATACCACCTACAATATATATATATATATATATATATATATATATATATATATATATATATATATATATATATATAAATTGATCGTGGGTAATATACAATTAAATTTGTAATTTCAATCTGCCTTCACATATGTACATATATACATATATATACATAAATATTACAAATCTATTAAAATGATTGATATTTTTGTCTTTTTTGTAATGTCTTATTTATTTTTTTACATTCAACATAGAAACGCACACACACACATACACACATAAATAAAATAGCCAAAGTGGCAATCTGAAGCTTTGGACTTTAGACAGGCAGAACTTCTGGCTCATTAGGTTCCTTAGAAACGACTGGACATGTTTGACTCGAACGCGTAGATAGGAAGATAATGTAATGAAGGGGCATATATATATATATATATATATATATATATATATATATATATAATGAAGGGGCATATATATATATATATATATATATATATATATATATATATATATATGTATGTGTGTTTGTGTGTATGTGTGTGTGTGTGTATGTGTGTGTGCATGTGTGTGTGTGTCTGTATTTTGTGACTGACGGTAGCAGCTAGTGATATATATATATATATATATATATATATATATATATATATATATATCGATAAATAAATAGATCGATTTCTTTTCACTGAATTCTGTATACTTGTAAAATAAGAAATACATATTTATGTGCAGATATATGCGTTTGTGTTTCATTTCTGCATGGACGAACCAAAGTTGCATAAAATTTACAGAAAGATTTTGCTCTGGTAATAACTGAATGGCAAGATTAATAATTGACAAAATAAAATTTATTGTCCACTCGTAAAATCGTACTTAAATCGAGATTTAAATATCATTTCTATATACTTATCAATAGGCTCATTGTTTTTTGTTCAATCGATATCAGTAATAAAAAGACACTCCTCAATAATAATGCTCAAACCAGACTAACCCTGTAAGACAATAAACTATTGTCATATATGATATATAAATATATATTATATGATATATAAACAGAAGAATAACTGTTAATTTTAAATTTAAATTTGCTTTCTTTTAAAATTTTTCGTGTATATAATCTATCTGAATAAATTCTTATATTTTTATCAGATTTGTGATGAAATATCTTCATATTGTGATAATAGAACAGCCAAGAAATGTGAAATATTGTAAGAATCTGAACCAAAATGAAGGTGGATGATCTAGCACTTTCTTTCTATCTATCTATCTATCTATCTATCTATCTATCTATCATTCTATCTATCTATCTATATATATATATATATATATATATATATATATATATATATATATTTAAATGGCTTTATCTTGTAATAAGAATTGCGTTTTTAATTAATCGTCATGCATATTACGTTGAGCAACAAATGCATTCAGTGTATTATTTTGCAAAAGATTCCTATTATGTTCATATAATCATTTATGTAAATTTCTACTAATAAATCCTTCTGGCAATTATTACATGTGATAGATTAATTTCTTCCTTCAAGTTTTAACTTATTATTATTTTGTTTTGTATGTATTAAGTCCTTTATTAACTTAGAAGCATTTTTTAACAAATATTAATTAAAACTAACACCTGTCTAGAAATGCTATTTTGATATATTTTTTTTGTGTAGACAAAATAGAACATCAGTTCTTACTTATGAATAAATCCAAGGGATATAAGTCATAAGAACGTATATTGATTAACATAATATCCAATACAACTAAGTAAAAAAATTGTTTATTATTTCACATAATATTATAGGCTCGTTAATATTCTACAGCTGAATCTATCTTTCATTCATTGATTTCGCTAAATTGTTTTTGGATGAAAACTTTAACGCTACTTTCATGAGTTTTTATTGCTTCTTTGTGCGAATATTTTTTTTCATTATCTTTTATTAGGTTGGTGCAATAAAATTAAAAAAAAATAATACGTCAAAAAACGACATTATTACGTCATTATTTTTGCACCAGCCTAATATATGAGACAACATCGTCGTCATAAACACTCGCTGCCACCTATGATGGGGCATTTATTATGATATATCAACAAACATTGTTGTGAAAGGGTAAAATCCAAGCGTCCGCCAGTTACCTCCCCCTCTTATCCTTCCCTTTTGTTTTTGTCGTTCTTGTATGTGTTATATTTAATAGGAGTAGGTAGGCTTTCCTACCGCCCGGTCAGCACTCCTCTCCCTAATCTTGGACATGAGTTGAGGCTTACACCTTTTTTCTTGTTTAGGTAGGGGTTCTCGATACTCTCTCTCTCTGGCCTCTGTATTAGTGCAGCTCTGTTTCTCCCGTGATGTGTGCAGTCTGTGGCATTACCTCTTCATTCTGAGGGTACACGGTTGACAGTTCTCTGGTTGCTGTTTCCGACTGGTAGTTAGGAGCCCTAACTCTTGCGTAGGGTCTTGAGCGGCCGCTCCGATCAACAGTTTTGTAATGCCGGGGTGATTGTAGTGCCATGTCGCGCATGGAAAGGTGTCCCTGCAGTCACCTCCGGTGGGCAACCCTGAGGCCACATTATGATGCAGGCTGTGCCAACTCCTCTCTGCCCACGTCACGGTCGATAACTGTCTGCTTCTTTTACTTCGGGCCTTCTCATCTTCCAATCAAAATTCCACAAGACTTACAAAGACCGAAAAAGTAATCCTAAACCAGCCACTCAAAAATCACCTAAACCCCTCAACGTTTCGTTCTCCAACATCCGTGGCATTAGAACAAATTTCTGCAGTATGGAATCTTTCCTCACTGAAAACTGCCCGGATATACTGGCTCTCTGTTAGACCAATCTTGTCACGTCTATTCTGTCTTCTGATCTCTCGATCCCAGGCTACCTTCCTCTCCGCGGAAAAGGCTCTCTAACTCACGTGCACGGCCTTGGTGCCTACGTCAAGGACCATCTCCCTCTGGCCAGAAAGTTGTCTCTCGAATCGCCAGACCAGACGTACATGTGTCTTCCACTATCTCTTCTCAATGCGGTAAGCTATCTCTTCTTCCTTTAACGCTCACCATCCGCTCAAGACTGTGGGATACTCGATAGCATTTCTGACAGCATAGACAAGGCTCTCTCCCTCCACCCGTTTGCTCACATATTTGCTTTTGGCGACTTTAACGCCCATCATGCCAAGTGGCTTAAGAATGCTACTACTGACCACGCAGGCATTCAAACTCTTTATTTTTCAGTCTCTCAATCCCTCACGCAGATAGTTAACTTCCCCACTCTTTTTGCCTTCAGCCGGGAAGGTAAAGCCTCTCTTCTCGATCTGTGTTTTACCTCCATTCCCGAGGCTTGTAGCGCCACACAACTCTGCCCTCTTGGTAACTCTGATCATGCTGTAGTATCTGTTAACATCTCCTTCAACTTCACCCCTTGCAAAGAACCTCCTACCACTAGAACTTCGTTCTACTATCAACGAGCTTAATGGGACTCCGCGATTTCCCTTCGGATGTTGTCTTTACGCTCCCCGTCCAAGTATGTGCTTCTGAGGTCTTATCCTGGATTAAAGGTGGAATCGACGCTTTCATCCCCTCCAGGAAATATAGGTTCAAGTCGCGCTCCTCCCCATGGTTCTCCGCTGTTTGCTCAGCCGCCATTGACCATAGGAACCACTTCTTTCACCTATTTCGTATTGACATTTCTGACTGCAATAAACGTCTCTTTGCCTCCGGCCGTAATGAGTGTACGCGTGTCCACAACGATGCTAAGTCACTATTTGCTGCTTGGATGAAGGAGCGTATTGCATCTCGCAAATTTGGCTCCAAATATTGTTGGCGTCTCTGCAAGAGCGTATTGAACAATTGCAAACCCTCTATGTTAGACATTTTCATGAAAGCGTAGTTCAGGTTCGCAGTGGATATCGTAGCAAAGTAGCAGAGCGTAGTTCTTCCTTCTATCATCTTCGCCTGGTCAAGTTGGCACTGGTCCTTCCGGTAGGGTAAACAAAGATGGCCGCCTTTATACACGACGGATACAATGTTCTGCGGTTTCTGATTGGTTAAACTTCTATTGGTAGACTATAAAGGAAGTTAAGTCTTTTGGATCGTCTCACTAGTCATATATACATATATACCCAAAAAACCGTAACACTCTATACCTCCTTTGTTCAACCAGTTCGAAGTAATGATCTCCTCTCCCGACAAGGCTGAATGCTTTGCTCGGAAATGTTCATTCAACTCAACGTTCGACTCTTCAGGTGTACCCATACCCGGCTTCCTTCTTAGAACTGCGGTCCTATTGAGTGAATTACACATAACCCCGTCTTTGGTATTGGGAATTATCTCCAATTTAGACCCCAACAAGGCTAGTGCTGAAAAAGGGATACCAGCTATGGTCTTGAAGAAATACGCGCACCTGAACTGGCGCCCGCCCCTCTAAACTATAAAACTACTGCCTCAAAGAATCATTTTTTCCTGACTGCTGGAAGTCCTCTTCGATAGTTCCTGTCTTTAAGAACTCTGGCGACCCCTCTGACCCTTCTGACTACCGTCCTATCAGTCTCCTACCCCTCTTCGGCAAAGTCTTCGAAGCCCTAATCAATACCAAAGTGGTTAACAACCTTACATCCCATAATCTGCTCTCAGACAAGCAATATGGCTTGCGTTTTGGCGATCTACAGCTGATGTGCTTACGGCCATCACTAAAGCTGTCTACCAAGCGCTTCAAAATAACGGGGATCCTCGTGCCGTGGCTCTAGACATCTTCAAAGCGTTTGATAGTGTTTGGCATGCCGGCCTTCTTTGCAAGATCAAGGGTTATGGCATTACGGGACGATTGTTTGACCTAATACAACCATTCCTGTCAAACTGTGAATTGAAGGTCGTTCTCAACGGATTCTCCTCCAGTTCCTATCCTACGAATGCAGGTGTTCCTCAAGGCTCCATCCTAGGCCCCACTCTATTCTTTATCTACATAAATGACCTTCCTGATGCCATAAATTCCCAAGTTGGCATCTACGAGGATGACATCACAATTTACTCCTGCCTCAAAAACAAATCTAGTGTAACTGACAAAACTAACCTGGCCGTGCGTCTCGAAAAGGACCTCCAATCGGTTGTGAACTTTGGCAGGAATTGGTCAACATTATGCCTCAAAAACAAAACTGATCTCTATTAATCACCACAGAGACCCTTCCCTGCCCTCCATTAGAATGTCTGACGCTCAACTTCTCGAGAGCAACTCTCTGCAGCTTCTCGGTCTAACGTTGACTGCTGACCTGAGATGGAACGAATATATTGAGTCAATTACTTCGTCCACCGCAAAGAAAATTGGCTCCCTCAGCCGCGCCAGGAATTTTTTCTCCTCAGAATCGATCCTCCAGATATACAAATCAACAATTCGCCCTTGCTGCCAGATATGGTCTGGAGCCCCTTTTATATGCCTCGGGGTTCTTGAAAGGTTCCAGAGGCGGATATGCAATATAATTGGCCCTGTTTTGGCATCTCGTCTACAGTCGCTCTCTCACAGACGAGCCGTCGCCTCTCTCTGTCTTTTTTACAAATACGTTCATGGTCATTGCTCCGAGGAGCTGCATTCGCTGGTTCCGAGACATCATGAGTTCAAGCGGCCTACGAGGCTGGCATCCCGGTCTCACCCTTTCACTGTCGAAACTCCTAAATGTAGCCGTCACTTCTACTCCGATATCTTCATGTCTCGCACCTCTCGCCTGTGGAACTTCCTTCCCTATTCCAGTTTCCCTGAGAGCTATAATCTCCAACTATTCAAATGTAATGTCAATCGACATCTCCAGTTGCCTTGATCTATCCACTATTCTCATCCTTTCTTCTATCACTCCTATCTGATCTTGCTCCACATTTTCTGAAACCTTTGCGTCCTAGTAGCTTCCCGCCTTGCTTGGGGTGAAACGCCCGAAAAATATAGTGTGAATATAATATAGATAAATAATGATATAATATTAATAATAGACCTAATACAGAATTACTTATGAGAGGAATAATGAAAATAATAATAATAATAATAATAATAATAATAATAACAGTAATCATACGGCAGGTTCATATGAAGAAATGGTATTATTAGATCAGTTACAACCGATTCAAATATAGATATTCCTATGCATGCACACACACACACACACACACACACACACACACACTTACACAGATATATATATATATATATATATATATATATATATATATATATATATATATATATATAAAAGTGAACACTTAGAGGGGACAGTCTGTTTCCTGCTATATGCAATCGTCAGGCCACATGTACTGTTACTTTTTTCGGCTATTTATATATATATACGGGTCAGTGGTGCATTGTGGAAAGTCTATTATGGCGGTTGTTTTACCGGAAGTCGTTTATTTATTTATTTGGGTTAAATTATTTTGCTTGTTTTTATTTTTTTTTCCTTATTTTATTTATTTATTTATATTTTTGGAATCGATGTTTTTATTAACGTCGTAAAATTTGTTTATGTCACATATTTAATAGTTTTGTTTTGGTTTTAGAATTTAATTAAAGTTATTTATTTGATTTTGGGGTTGATTGTTCTAGGTTGTTCTAACTATTATTTTGGCAGGAACAGTTTTTTGTGTTAATTTGGGTTGATTATTTTTTTTTAACGGTAACTTTATCGGGATTGGTTTGTTTATTTATTTACTTGGATGAATTAGTTTACTTGTATATTTTCTCTTTTTCGGTTTTTCGATTCTTAAGCAACGTAGTATTTATTTATTTATTTTTTATTGTTATTATTACTATTATTATTTTTTATCGTTATATAATATATATATATATATATATATATATATATATATATATAGGTATTTTTCTTCCGATTATTTTGGTTCGACTTTTTAGTCTAACTAATATTTTGGTCATAATGGTTTGCTAATTTGATTATTATTTACTTTATTTATTTGTGTTCGTTTTTTTTTGTTAATATTATTATTCTTTTTGGTCTATTCTAACAGGTGAGATTTGTTAATTTGTTTGGATTACTTAATTTAGATTATTTTATTGTTATTTTGCTTATTTGTTTATTTATTTGTTTTTATTTTTTATTTTTTTCGTTTTCAATTTTTTAAGTAACGTAGTAAAAATGTCTAGATTTTGCTCGGATCTTTTATTTAATAATTTATTTTGGACTGGGAAAGTAATGATAGCTATTTTTTCCTCCAAGCAAAGTTTGCAAGTTTTTGATTGATTGTTGAAGGCTGATGATCTTTTCCTTATTTTCCAAGATATGTTTTGTGTGATGTGCGTTTTGTTTTTAATTCCCCAGATATACTTAGAAAGCATTGTATTGTTCGCATATTTGGTATATGTGAAAGATGTTTTGTGTGTATAATTTCTTTGCTTCAGGGTCCTTCAGTTACTCCTATGTATACTTTTTCGTCATTATCTGGTGATTGTATCGTGGCTTGGTATATTAAGTTGTTTCGTAAACAATTTCCGTTTAAGGGACATTCGTTCTTTATTCTGCAGTTGCACGTGGCTTTAATTTGTTCGTGTGGTGTGTTGGTAATCTTCCTGTTGTGCTTTTTTATTATTTGTGCCATGTTCTCGGTGTAGCTGTAGCTGATTCTAACTGTGTTTTTGTTGAATATTTGGTGTAGGATGCTTGATTCTGGGAAGTGTTTGTGTAAGAGTTGTGAATATTTTTCCTACGTTTGTTTTTACGTTTTTCTTTACAGCGGGTTGAACCATATGATATTTCTTTTCCTGTTGGCCTTTTTTGTGTTCTATGGTGAGTATGTGAGTGTTGCTGGGAATCCACTATCTTTTAGGGCTGTTTCATAGACTTTCTTAGCTTTGTTAAATATGGATTCATTGGAGGAATTGTCGGAAAGTCTGCGGTTGATCGATGTTGGTATCTGTTTGATTATAGAAGGCGGGTGGTTGGAAGATGTGTGTATGTAGAGTGATTTATCATTAGGTTTTCTATATGGTTTATATGTGCCTTTTCTTAGGTTGAAGGTGACATCTAGAAAATCTACTTCGTTTAGGTTAGTTTTTATATCTATGTCGAATCCGTTATTTTAAAAATCTTTATTAATTCTTTTCTAGATTTGTCTCCGTTTTGTTTGTTAGAGTTTCTTAAGATAACGAGACCGTCGCCCTGTAGAGTCCTGTGTCATTTCTATCTATTATTTTGCTCAGTTCGTGTAGTAAGTAAATACCTATACTGTCGGATGACCCAGCACCGTCAAAACTTCCCATATTCGGGTCATAAAAAAGTGTCATTAGCTCTGCACAAACCTTCATCACTATAATCAAATAATATGTCTAGGTGTGTGGCTGTCAGTTCCAAGGAAATGAGTTGCTTGACCCTCGTTCATCGCAAAGTATGGGCGGGTTCTGTCTGTCTGTCTGTCTGTCTCACTCTCTCTCTCTCTCTCTCTCTCTCTCTATATATATATATATATATATATATATATATATATATATATATATATATATATATGTACATATATACCGAAACACAAAATTGCCAGAGACATATGCTGTTTACAGTTTTATTTTGAAAGTGGGTGAAGGATTACATATATAAATTTTTATTTTTCAAAATGGGTGAAGGATGTACATTGCAAGAGATATGGTCTTTCCTTTACTTTTATGCTGATTGATGCTCTGATGTAACGATGTCAGTCGAGGGGCAAGAGATAGGGTCTGTCCCTTACTTTTATGCTGATTGATGCTCTGATGTAACGATGTCAGTCGGGGGCAAAAGATAGGGTGTTCCCCTTACTTTTATGCTGATGGATGCTCTGAAGTAAAGATGACAGTAGAGGGGCAAGAGATACAGTATTTCCCTTACTTTTATGCTGACTGATGCTCTGATGTAACAATGTCAGTCGAGGGGCAAGAGATAGGGACTTTCCTTTAATTTTATGATGACTGATACTCTGACGTAACGATGAGAGTAGAAGGGCAAGAGATAGGGTCATTCCCTTACTTTTATGCTGATTGATGCTCTGATGAAACGATGTCAGTCGCGCGGCAATAAGTAGGGTCTGTCCCTTATTTTATGCAGATTGATTCTCTGAAGTAACGATGTCAGTCGAGGTGCAAGATATAGGGTCTTTCCCTTAATTTTATGCTGACTGATGCTCTGATGTAGCGATGTTAGTCGAGGGGCAACAGGTAGTGTATATTACTTACTTTTATGCTGACTGATGCTTTGATGTAACAATGTCAGTTGAGGGGCAACAGATAGGGTCTTTCCCTTGCTTTTATGCTGATGGATGCTCTGAAGTAACGATGACAGTAAAGTGCAAGAGATAGAGTCTTTCCCTTATTTTTATGCTGACTGATGTTCTGATGTAACAATATCAGTCGAGAGGCAACAGATAGGGTGATTCCTTTAATTTTATGCTGAATGATGCTCTGACGTAACGATGAGGGATGAGGGACAAGAGATAGGGTCTGTTCCTTACTTTTATGCTGATTGATGCTCTGAAGTAACGATGTCAGTCGAGGGGCAACAGGTAGGGTATTTGACTTACTTTTATGCTGACTCATGATTTGAAGTAACGATGCCAGTCGAGGGACAAGAGATAGGGTCTTTCCCTTTTTTATGCTGATTGATGTTCTGGTGTAACGATGCCAGTCGAGGGGCAAGAGATTGGGTCTCTCCCTTCCTTTTATGCTGAATGATGCTCGGATGTAACAATGTCAGTCGAGGGGCAACAAATAGGGTCTTACCCTTACTTTTATGCTGATTGATGCTCTGCAGTAACGATGACAGTAGAGGGGCAAGTGATAGGGTCTTTTACTTACGTTCATGCTGACTGATGTTCTGATGTAATAATGTCAGTCGAGGGGCAAGAGATAGGGTCTTTCCCTTACTTTTATGCTAACTGATGCTCTGATGTAACGATGTCATTCGGGGGCAAGAGATAGGGTCTTTCCCTTTCTTTTGTGCTGATTGATGTTCTGATGCAACGATATAAGTCGATGTGCAAGAGATAGGGTCTTTCCCTTACTTTTATGCTAACTTATGCTCTGATATAACGATGTCAGTCGACGGGCAAGAGATAGGGTCTGTACCTTACTTTTATGCTGACTGATGCTCTGATGTAACAATGTCAGTCGAGGGGCAACACATAGGGTCGTTCCCTTACTTTTGTACTAACTGATGCTCTGATGTAACGATGTCAGTCGAGGGGTAAGAGATAGGGTCTTTTCCTTATTTTTATGCTGATTGATGCTCTGATGTAACAATGTCTGTCGAAGGGCAACACATAGGGTCTTTCCCTTTTATTCTGATTGATGCTCTGATGTAACGATGACAGTAGAGGAGCAAGTGATATGGTCTTTCCTTTTCCTTTATACTGATTGATGCTCTAAAGCAACAACTTAACACATGTGATTGTTTTATTCTTATTAAATAACTTCTTGCAAATGTTATTTTTTGCATATTTTATGACATCAATCAGATGAGAATATATAATATATAAAATATTAATATTAAACATAAAACTATCATTCAACTAGAAAATCTACTTTTAATTTAGTAAAGAAAAATAAAGTTATTAATTTTCTTAAATTTCATAAACTCTCGCTAAATTTTCTTAAATTATCAATGAGAAGAATTTCTATTTATTCTTTAGTATTTGAAGATAATTTTTGTTTAATTTTGGTAATTATAACGGTTAAAATATTATGTCAGTACCATTTTCATTTTTGCGTCATTTAGACGACAATTCATCCATCGCACCCTGCACTCCCTTGAGTCTCATTACTCCTTTACCCCTTTGATCTTTTAAAATGGGTGAAGCTTTATATTGTATTTTTTTTTTCATTTGGAGCAAGTCACGAAACTTATGTCATAATATATAGATCTTATAGTAATAAACAAATCCAGAGTGAGGAAGACTGTATTAAGCCTTCAACTCCTGAAAAGGAAAGTTTGATGCGTTTTACAGTTGGTGGGACAAATAACAATGGCTGTCGAGGGTCAAGAAAAGGTGCCTTACCGTGTCTTTCATGCTGATTGCTGATCTGAACTGCACACCTGTGATGGTTTCATTCTTAAAAAATAACTTCTTGTAAAAGTTATTATTTATTTCATTTTTTTTTTACAAAAGTGATTTAAAAAAAGAACAGATATATACAGTTTTTATGTTTTTGTTTTAAGACAATTTTTAAACAAGTATTTTCTAAATAACAAACACACATAATGCAAACAAGCATCAAAATCGACTGATACATATATATATATATATATATATATATATATATATATATATATATATATATGTACATATATATACTTACATACACATATATAATTATATATACATATATACATATATACACATACACACACACAGACTTAATATATATATATATATATATATATATATATATATATATATATATATATATATATATATATATACAAACACAAATACACATATTCCTATATATATATTAAATATAAAGTATTATTAAACATAGCTGGCTACATTATTTTTTCAAAAGCATATAGTTGGCAACATTATTTTCCCAAAAAAACCTTTAGCTGTCAATATTATTTTTCCAAAAAACCTATAGCTGGTAACATTGTTTCACAAACGCATACCTGGCAACATTGTTTCAAAAACGTATAGCTGGCAACATTATTGTTTCAAAAACGTATAGCTGGCAACATTATTTTTCCGAAAACATTATCTGAAGCCTTGTTGTTGGACGTATTTTATCGTCATACCCCGGCCGCGGATGTAGTTTGTAGTTTATCGTCTTACCCAGGGCGCGGATGCAGTTTATCGTCTTACCCTGGTCGCGGATGTAGTTTATCATCATACCCCGTACGCAAAACGTAGAGCTGGCAACATTTTTTCCAAAAACGTATAGCTGGCAACATCGTTTCAAAAACGCATACCTGGCAAAATTATTGTTTCAAAAACGTATAGCTGGCAACATTATTGTTCCAAAAAACTTATAGCTGGCAACATTATTTTTCCGAAAACATTATCTGAGGCCTTGTTGTTGGACGTAGTTTATCGTCATTCCCAGGACGCGGATGTAGTTTATCGTCATACCCAGGACACAATATTCAATTATTAAAAACATTAATTGTATGCAGATATCAATGACAATGCACAAATATCAAAGACATAATTATCGGGGAGTGTGGGTAAGAGAAGGGGACCTTTCCTTGTCTTCCATGCTGATTGATGCTCTGAATAACAACTGAACTCTTGTGATTGTTTCATTCTTAATAAGAAGTTCTTGCAAAAATTATTTTTTACAGAAGAGATTTATAAACGAACAGATATATACAATTTTTCATGTGTTTTTTTTACACAAGCATTTATTAAATAGCAGAGACATAATACAATAAAAAAATATTTTATTTGAAGAAAATATTTCAAAATATTATTAAATTAAAAAAACATTTATATAAGAAAATAAACAAAGTTGAAAAATTTGAAAATGTTTAACTATTTATAACATCAATTGCATGCATATAACAATGACGTTACACAAATATCAAAGATATATATATATATATATATATATATATATATATATATATATATATATATATATCAATGATGTAAGCAGATATATACTGGATATTTTTTTAAAGTCCTAGATAGATTTTGAGATAAAGCTATATTTCAAGAAGTGAACAATGCAAACTGTCGTAAATGTAATATAGTATATAATAATACGAGAACTTTCAAAATCGGAATAATTTATAAAACATATTGCGTGCCATTATATATTTGATGATATCAAACAGATAAAAGAAAAAAAACACACCTATAATCTCGCACATCAGTTCAAAACATGTGGCTATAAATAGCACCTAATTAGGGCACAAATAAATAAAGTAATTTTCACACACAGAGAAGACACCCTAATGTACAAGATTAAAAATAAACCCAGCCGCATCCCTCTAGTAACCACTTTCAACCCCACTGTACCTCCACTATCCCAGTTAATAAAAAGTCGCTGGGAAATATTGCATCTCAAACCAGACCTAAAAAATTGTTTTATGAACCTGGCCTTCTAGCATATCGTAGATCTAAGAACCTTAAAGGAATTATAGATAGTAAACCACATTTCATGGGATAAAGTAATCCGTAATAAACCAAAAGGAAAAAAAAAGAATTTTCCCAACCATGTAACAACAAAAAGAGCTTATGATGTAACCACATTAGACACACCAATTTGTTCACTAGCTCAGTCACAAAATCTACTTTCAAAATCTACCACAACTCTCACTGTAGAAGTCATAACATCATTAACAATTATCGCAATCAAATTAAGTTGTCTCCCCATGAAAGGTTATTAGCTGTAGAACATTTCCGCCTAAAAAAAAGGGATTTTAAAACCCATACAAAATTCACTTTCATTGAGAAAATAGAAAAGTTCAGAGCAGATAACATTAGAAAATTTTTAGAAGACCATGAAGATAAGTGGATTCTGCGCCTAAAAACGCTCCATCCAGACGGCCTTTATCACAAATTTAAAAATATATCAATATATTACCACATAAATCAAGACTTACCCACATTTCTCACCCACACAAGACAGAGCTGCTTGCGGAGGTGTTGAGGCTTCACACTTATACACACACACACACATGAATATACACACTTACACGCATCATACTCACTCACTCCCTAATGTGCCAAATGATAACACACACTCATAGTAATATACACGCTTACACACATCATACTCACTCACTCCCTAATGAGCCAAATAACACACACACACTTAACAGAGACACATCCCATTTTCAGGAACCAATAAAACTGTCAAAATGACCAAGAGAATTCAGAGCAACATGAATTCATTCAGCCCTTATCTTAAATAACAACTTAAAAGAGACTCTTTGACCACACAAGGACTGTCTAAAATTTATGATAAAAAAATAAAAAAGAACAAATGAAAACTACAGACAAAAGTTCATTTTCTCCATCAAGACATTCATTTCTGTAGTTCACTGCTACCAGCAAGCAGAAGTTTTTTCTCCTGATGATGGCCATATTGGCCGAAACTAGTCGAGGAATCTAAATGACATAATAAAAATGAAAGAATATTAATATACAACCCAGTGTGTCTGAAGATTTAAAATTTTATTTTTTTAATTTGTTAATATTTTTTATTGTTTAAAACAGAGATAGATAAATAAATAGATAGATAATAAAAAAAAACTGAAATAGATAGAAAGAAAGAAACAAAAAAGAAACAAACAAACAAAAAAAGAAGGAAAAAAAGTAAGAAATTTTAAAGTATCAACCAAACCAAAATTGTCGAAGCAAGGGAGATTACTGCTATACTACTGATGACATAGTCAATCAGGAGTTGTTTTACTTGGGTAGTCATCAACATAGGAACTTTATGTTCATGTTAATATAAAATAAACCATTACAAAGACAAGCTTCATGTCGGGTTTTGGGTAAATGTATGATTGTGTGTGTGTATGCTTGCGTGATTGTGTGCGTGTGTCAGTGCTCTGTGTGTATGTGCGTGTGTCAGTGTTCTGTGTGTATGTGTGTGTGTCAGTGCACTGTGTGTTTGTGTGTCTACGTGTATGTGATGGGGGTATGTGTGTGTGTGCGTGCGTGTATGTGATGGGAGTATGTGTTTCTTTATGTGTGTGTGTATGCGCGTGCGTGTATGTGATGGGGGTATGTGTTTTTAAACCACTTTAATCTTTTCAGTCTTGTTATTTTTTTTCCTTCTCAGGTATCATGGACTAACAGTGGTAATAATTCTCGCATTGACACATTTTATCGATCCCCCTCCAGTGAAGTGATCACAGTGGTCTGCGGTAGTCACTGTGGGTGGTGCCATCCAAAAGGAGGCCTACGTTTGAACCGGAAAACCTAATAAATCCTTATTATTATTATTATTATTATTATTATTATTATTATTATTATTATTATTATTATTATTATTAATAATAATAATAACTTCCGATGAGGTTTCTTTCATCTTCATTTTATTGTCGCATTCAGATCGTTATTCTACGATCGTTAAATAAGCAATGTCAATAAGTAATAACTACGTATTTTTGCAGACTTCCTGAAAAACCGAAAAACGAATATTAAATAAGTGAAATGTCTTCTTTGAACTTACATTTCGTTTTCAGTCAAATGATAATCTGAATTAAATGAAAAAAAAATAAAGAAATAAAGGTTTTAAAATCAATTATAATAATTCAAGTTTTAGACATTTTAAAACATTGTCACTATACGAAAAATGTATACAGCACATTTAAAGGTCTCTTAAAAATCTAATATTTATCCTAGAGATATTTTTCAAGGTTATTTCATAAATCTTTTAAAATAAATATTGTCTATTTTTTCTGTCCACTCTGAAAGGAAATATCGTATTTAAATAAATTATGCAAATATCAACTGTAAGAAAACTTTTAAAAAAGTTTTATCGAATTATCTCTCTCTATAAAAGTAATATTGAGTGTATATATATATATATATATATATATATATATATATATATATATATATATATATATATATATATATATGTTTTTTTTTGTACAACAACCGAGCGAACTCCCTGTACCAAATCCTTTCAAATTCGGACGAGCTACGGGAAAAAAAAAAAACGGAAAGAAAAGACGCCGGATCATCAGATACCACTTCCAAAAGATGAAACGAAAAACGAAATGAAAATTTACACTTTTGATGGGTAGGGTAAGTTTTTGTAATTTAACAGAGAGGGTAATGAGGAGTAGTTTGAGAGACATGGTCGAGTTTAGAGAGGGTTTGTTTTAATATTTCTTTCAATCATACTTAGTATTGAGAGACCACACCTGAACCTATTTAAACGGTTAACTTAACTGAAGTGATATATTGAAATGGGAGGGGAGAAGAGAGAAAAGAAAAAAGGAAAAAGCAAAAAGAAAGAAGGGGGAAGTAAGAGAAAGAGGCTGTAAATAGGTTTTACAAATAGAGGAGAGGGGTGGTAAGTTTTAGCAATTTATGCAAAAAAATAGATTTTAATGTTTGATAGTAATTTAGATGTCGCAAAAAATCCACGAAGAAATTAATTTGATGCTTGCTAGCAATTTCAATATTAAACTCTTTTACAAATAATTTAAGGATTTAATATAATTTAAATACTGTATTTATTAACACATTCATAGAGAACACATTAAATTAAAAAAAAAATAACAGTTTACCGACAGTACTCTTTTAAATAATATATATATATATATATATATATATATATATATATATATATATATATGTTTGTTTGTATAAAGACTGAGGGGTCGTCTTTTTAATAACCCCCTTGACCGACTCCTTTCAAATTCGGATGAGCTGTGGAAAAAAACGGAAAGAAATTCACTCGCCTAAGTTAAAAGAAAACTTTGATTTCAAAAAGATTGGACGGTGAGCTGAAGAAAAAAAAGATAAATTCGTGAGCCTATGTGAAACGTTCTTTGGAGCAATGAAATGATTGTGTTTGTATGTCTGTCTTTATGCATGCTTGTATGTATAACGACAGAGCGTACGTCTTTTTATAAAGCAAAATTTGTGGAGAGCAGTAAATGGTTTATTAAAAAAAATAATTTAAGAAATCATCAAAATTAAAACAAAATAATAAAGGATAAAGCGCAATAAAAAAAAGAAAAGACATAAATAATAATAATAATAATAATAATAATAATGAGAAGGAGAAGAAAAAGAAGAAAACAACCTAAAATCGAACGACCAGTTACAGAAAATCAGCTCTGAATTGTAAAATACAAAACCCAATAAAACTCAAATATTATTGAATTAAAAAAACTTTTAATTGATTTTATCAATAATGTATGTTAAAGATAATATTGACTGAAGAAAAAGATTTTCCCGATGAACAATGAATTTTTACACGAATTATTTTATTTTTTTTTTACATTTTTATCTACAATAATTCATAAATTTGTTAAAATTCAGTTTCAATGTACTGTTATTTATTAAAAATATTTTTACTAAACTTAAATCTAAAACCTTAATACAATCTGCAAACAAGTATTTAAAAACAGAATTTTACATTAAGTTTCCATCTGTATATACATGACATTTTTTTTATATATACGGATGTTCATAGAGGACATTATCTTTAAAAAGTTGAGTGTTTTAAGTCCTGTTTGAAATTTCCCGAGATAATATAAAAATTAATAATAAATAAAATACAATAAAATATCTTAAAAGATGTGTGTAAATATATAGGTGGCTCTCTTATTTAATAATATTTATATTATATTAATTTTTATATTATCTTAGTTATGCAATTTTAAATTCATTTTATTGTCATACAGTATTTTAAAATGTAATATTATTGCTCCAGAAAGTATCTTCAGGCATAAAACTATAAAGCTAAAAGTTGCTAAAGTACTTAATTAATAAAATATTAGATTGCTTAAAATATTTGTTAATTTCTAAGTTACTGGGTACTTAAATAAGTTCACTTAAAATTCATAATATTTCTGACTTCTGTTCATCCATCCGATGACTTCGCCTGACGTCAGTTAACAAAGCCATCGATCAAAACTAGACAAACGAGTCACCGTAGTTAAGAAATGCTTTTCTTATTTTCTACAAAACTTTTAAGAACTGTTTGTTTCAGATTAGTTTAAGAAAATTTTAATTTTCTAATTTAACTCAAATATCCCTTGAAAAACCTATATATTTACAAGACTTTTAAAACAGAGATTTTACCTTTTGTTTACAAATGTCTCAAAAGTGCAAAATTTGGTATTTATAAAGTATTTTAATTACTTGATATAGTATATTTATTTCTTTACCTTTGATTTAAACATACAAAGAAAGCTTCAAGAACGATTTTTCATTTTCAAAATTAATTTTAAACTATAGGTATGTCATTTTTCGGTAAATTATTGGATATCCCTATAAGGGTATAATATACTCTTCAACAAAAAATAACTTAGAAAAGGTCATTTATTCATAAAAATGGATAACGAGTGAGTTTTGCTAAGTCTATTAACAAAGCACAAGGCCAGACTCTTATCATTTACTGAATTACTGTTTCTCATATGGTCAGTTGTATGTTGGTTGCTTACGCGTGGGAACTAAAACCTATTTGTTTATGCTCCATAAGGAAAAACAAAGAATACAATTTACCAAGAAGTATTGTAATGTAAATATTGTTTAAAGATATTTTTGTCTTTGAATAAATTAACGCGAAGTTATATTTTTTATAGATTTATTTTTAACTTTTTCAATCCTTGGCAACGCCTGGTAACTCTGCTAGTATATTACACACACACACACACACACACACACACACACACACACACACACTTCTTTGTATGTGAATACGTAGTGCCAGTCCTTATTCTTCAAAGAAGCCTCTACTGCCAAGAGCCGATGTTCATTTTTTTTTCAATCAATGATCTTAGAAAACTGCTGTATATAATTAAGAGTTTATGTATTTCTGATAAGGTTTCGTGCCATACATAACACCCAAATGAATATCTCGATCCGATGAGACTATTTAAGAACATGAATCCAGTTCTCATGTTGAGGTTTTGGTTTTTTAACCATTTGCGATGCTAGGAGAAACATTTAGTACAGCCTATTCTATGTACAATTTCATTGTCTTCTATAGATAATTTTTTTTCATAACTGATCCATACTTCGAGGAATCTGAAGTGTCTACTATTTACTAATTCTAAACTCGGAATTTTTATGATGGATTCAGGATGAGTGCCATCCTTGATTTCAGATCACAGTCTCTGTTTTGGAAATGTTTAAGTCCTATTTTTTGGAACGCTTGGTCGACGATGTTGATTTTTCTGTTCAAGATCATCCTTATCGCAACTATGACATGAGCTTATCCCTATTCACCATCAGTACATCGGGCACGTGGTAGGAGGGAGCAGGGTTGTTGTCTTCTATTGGTAGACCCGTTTAAGATGTGGTAAAGAGTGCTTAAATGGTCTGTACACACTTCATAACATTTGTGATAGTAAATTCGCAGGGTGTAGTTGAGGAGAGATTAATAGACTGTGGTTCGCATTTCCTCATGGTCGTATCCCTGATAAATTTTGAAATGTTTCTGTATTGGGATCCTTGGCAGGATGCTGAAAATTGACACTCTGTAGATTAATGCATTCGATGGATTCGGAGGTTGGAAGGCGATTGATAATGGAACGGAATTTTTATTAGGGATTCAGGCTAGTTACTGAACTACTCTTTCTCTTATGGTCAGTTGTATGTATGTTGGCCGTTCATGTGGGAGAAGTAAAACCAATTTGTTTTAGTCGTTGATTTGGAATGCGACCTGTGCGGATACATTTTCGGCCGGTAATTTGATCAGGTCCGCGGTTGAGCCGTGATCCGTCGCCGGACGCAGAGATGAAAAAATAGTTAAATATTCTTCTCTTGCTGATAGATTGTTTTTACTCCTGTGGCAGTGGAGACTTCTGGGGTTATTGGCTCTCGTTCGATGGTGTTCCTTTGGAGGATTGCGTCTCGATTAAGGGACGAGCCTCGCGAAACGGAGTGGCTCTTGAAGGGTGTCTCTGGCGATGGTTCGAGGTAAAGCTTTCTCCATCATTGCGGCTGGCAGAGGAGAGAAAAATTGTTTATAGTTACGCTGTTCTGGAATTTTCTTTCGCGTGTGTAGCCAATAAACACTGCGATGACTTCAAGTTGGTAAAGTTAAGCGCCAATAATTTTCAAAGCTTTATTTTCGTCCAGAAATATATCGTTCGAATATGTTTTGGAAAACTTTAACTTATGTCATATCATTTTTGAACACTTGGTAGATGATATTGCTTTTCTGTTCAAGCTTGAAAACGAAACCGACGTTTATTTACAGCAAATTGCCGAAGATTGTCAACGTTTCGTGAGTGTCAGAGAGGATTCGAAAAACATTTGTTTGTTTATTTTCTATAAGGAAAGACAAAGAATATTGTCTGCCAAGAAGTATTGTAATGTAAATACTGTTTAAAGATATTTTTTTCAATAATGAATGTGAAGTTATATTTTTATCATGAATTAATTTTTAACTTATTAAATCTCGGGCAACGCTGGGTAACTCTGCTTGTAATTTATAAAATTTTGGGCGAATTTTCAGTAAATTCACAATTGATATTGCATACATATTTTACTGAAACGGATTTACGGATTTTTCATTATATAATTGTAAAAACAAAAAAAACATTGACGAACACTCGGCAAATTAATAATGAATAATTGCAAATACCGAACTGTTAACAAAGAAATTGAAAAATAATTTAATTAATCTTTGAGAAACCATTATCTCCTGAAAATTGGAAATTAAATTAATGAAGTATAAAAGCATAGCCCAAAATTTTTATACGGGAATCAGGGTGAGTGCCATCCTTGATTTTAATCTAATTCCAGATCACTGTTTCTGTTTTGGAAAGCTTTAACTTATGTCATATCAATTTGAACATTTGGTAGCTGATATTGGTTTTTTGTTCAAGATCATTCTTATCCCAACTATAATATAAGCATAATTCGATTCGTCATTAGTACATCGGACACGGGGTGGGTGGGATTTCAGGGTTGTTATTTTTATTGGTTGACTCGTTTAAGATGTGGTATGGAATTCATAAATGGTCATGTCCATTACATAACATTTTTGCTTGTAAACTAATCATATAGGAATATTCATCCAATAATTCCAATGATCCGTCTCCAAACCTAAACAATAACGAAACTAATGATGAAGAAATTAAGAAAGATATTAAAAGAACAAAGCATCAATTGACACTAAGGCTGAACTTTTGAAAGAATAGATTACTTTGTCCCTGAAGTCAATAAAATGTTTCTCAATGAAAAAAAAACAAAAACAAAAACAAAAAAAAAAAAAACAAATCAAAAAATTGACGAACACTCGGAATATTAATAACGGAAGAAAAATATGAAACAATTAACAAAGAAAATAAAAAAAAAGAAATTAGTTAATTCTTTGGAAACCACTATCTCCGGAAAATTGGAAATTAAAATAATGGAGTCAAAAAGTATAGCAAGAAATCATAATAATATAATAAAACAATAAAAAAATGTCCTAGTCACAAACTACACTTTGAATCACATTTCAACCCTGACCACATTAAAATGTAGGAATAGAACATATTCATCCAATAATTACAATGTTCCGTCTCCAAACCTAAACAATAACGAAGCTAATGATGAAGAAATTAAGAAAGCTATTAAAAGAACGAAGGACTAATAAAGCATCAATTGATACTAAGGCTGAACTTTTTGAAAAAATAGATTACTTTGTCCCTGAAGTCAATAACAATTTTCTCTATATTATAAAAGAAGTCTGGATTCTGAAATGAGCCCATAAAATTGGGGTCTATAATGTTTTAATCCATTATAGAAACAAACAATCCTCATGGCCTCATACATACAGAGGTATCTCAATTAGATCCAACATTGGTGAAAGTATTAATGAAGATTATATTAATTAGACTCTCATTGTTTTATGAAATCAAACTTCTCACGGACAAGTTTGGTTTTTGTTGTGGTAAGGGATTCAGTGGTGGCATATATATCATCAAACAACTCCAAGAAATTACTTAGGTTTATCGACATCAGATCATCATATGAGAATGTAAATAGAGATTTTTCGATGCGCCAGGATGTGTTTCTTTAGACGCAGAGGTGTGATCATGGCTCTCCGCAACTTCCAGTTTTTGTTGTCTACGAAACTATTGACCTATTACAAAATCCTTTCATCTTTCTTTTCATCTAGAGGATACTTCTACTTTTATGTTTCTCCTCCTTTCAAGAGGTGTGATCATGACTCTCCACAACTTCCAGTTTTTGTTGTCTACGAAACTATTGACTCATTACAAAATCCTTTTATCTTTCTTTTCATCTAGAGGATACTTCTACTTTTATGTTTCTCCTCCTTTCAAGTGGTGTGAACATGACTCTCCACAACTTCCAGTTTTTGTTGTCTACAAAACTATTGACCTATTACAAAATCTTTTCATCTTTCTCTTCATCTATACGATACTTATTCTTTATGTTCCTACTCCTTTCAAGAGGTGTGATCATGACTCTCCACAACTTCCAGTTTTTGTTGTCTACAAAACTATTGACCTATTACAAAATCTTTTCATCTTTCTCTTCATCTATACGATACTTATACTTTATGTTCCTCCACCTTTCAAGAGGTGTCATCATGACTCTCCACAACTTCCAGTTTTTGTTGTCTACAAAACTATTGACTCATTACAAAATCTTTTCATCTTTCTCTTCATCTATACGATACTTATACTTTATGTTCCTCCTCCTTTCAAGAGGTGTCATCATGACTCTCCACAACTTCCAGTTTTTGTTGTCTACAAAACTATTGACCTATTACAAAATCTTTTTATCTTTCTCTTCATCTATACGATACTTATACTTTATGTTCCTCCTCCTTTCAAGAGGTGTCATCATGACTCTCCACAACTTCCAGTTTTTGTTGTCTACAAAACTATTGACTCATTACAAAATCTTTTCATCTTTCTCTTCATCTATACGATACTTATACTTTATGTTCCTCCTCCTTTCAAGAGGTGTCATCATGGCTCTCCAAAACTTTCTCGTCTGCAACTATTGACCATTTACAATCTTTCTTCGTCCTTATTCTCTTCATATGATAATAGTTAAAGTTTTAATGATGCTGCCAATATTGTCTAAAATTTGGGTGCGCGAAGGATAAATGGAACGTACACAAATAATTCATTCGTTTCTTCATATTTCCAGACATTTTAGAAAATAACAGAAAACTTAGAGACTAATTACCTGGAGTTCCTTCTTCCAAAATTTTCAAATTAAAGGAAATCTTTAATTCGTGCAAAATGAGCTTCCAAAGATAGCCTTTTCACCTCCATCTCTTCAAAAATCTCATTAATGAAAAATACGCTCTCCAGAAATACATCTTTAATATCCGGATTACCATTTAGTAATTCTCATCATCTTACTTATTATAAAACCAAGGTGGTGTGTGTTACGTTTATATATGGGATCGGATTTCCTACATTTTTCAACCGATTTCAACAAAACTTTACAGGACTACGTAAAATTACCCTGCGGTGGTTCTGACAGTGCCAAAATTGGAAAAACACAATTGTTTTTGCACAAAATCAATTTGAAAACACGATTAAGAGGCATCGTTGTCGAGAATGAAAGGAGGGCAACTCATATCGAGTTATACATATTATAAAACCCAGGTTGTTTGTGAGTGTGTGTCTGTGTTCGTTTATATATGGGATCGGATTTCTTACATTTTTCAACCGATTTCAAAAAACTTCACTTTTTTTTGGCAGGTACTGTTTCTTATTGTCTTGCACACTTTTTTCTCTTTATTTTTACATTCAGAATGCTTTAAAAATTCAATTTACAAGACAATCGTTTATAATAAAATTCTATTCAATCGGATGACTCATAACGATTGAAAACATTGTTTTTGTTTGAGTTTGGGTTTGACCAATTCGTAAAAAAAAAGACATGTGTGTGCGCCAACCTTAAACAATAATCTTTGCCAATTTTATTTTTAGGTCTTTATGATGGTCGATACTTGATCTATCTCTTACTGTTACATCCCCGGCAAAAGCCGGGCTCTACTGCTAGTTAATAGATAAATGCTGAATTAATTGTACAGAATAATGAGAACGGAAGCCATTCAGTTCCTGGAAGCGTAGATATTGGGTTGGTGCATAATTATCAGGCGTTTTTAAACCATATTTATAATGAAAAAAAGAAACGTAACAATTCAACAATAACATTTTCAAATGATTTTCGACACGCATTTTTATAACCTGAAAAAACGCTATCAAAAGATGTGATCATGACGCTCCACAGTTTCCCATCTGAAACTATATAAAATTTCTCTTTGTCCTTATTCTCTTCATTTATATAACGGGGAAATAATTTGAAGGTTGCCCGCTCTGCGATTTGAAATATTTTCGAACTTCAAGACCCTATTTAGATTTGCTAATAGTTAAAGTTTTAATGATGCTGCCAAAATTGTCTAAAATTTGAGTGCGCGAAGGATAAATGGAATGTACACTAATAATTCATTTGTTTCTTCATATTTCCAGACATTTTAGAAAATATAACAAAACTTAGAAACTTATTATTAGATTGGTGCAAAAATAATGTCGTTTTTTGACACATTTTTTAACGTCAAAAAACGACATTATTTTTGGACCAACCTAATACCTGGACTTACTTCTTTCAAAGTCTTTAAGTTATCCTTTTACGATTTAATCTTCCTTTTTTTTTCCTTTGCTGTCTTACATCTGAACGGATCCGCTGACGACTGTTCAAAATCTCTTTTTTTCGCTAAGACTTACACTTGACACTTTGCCCATTAATTTATGTTTCTCTTCTTTTTTTAATGTCCATTCAGGAATTGAGCAAAACATGACTCTCCACACCTTCCTATATTATATTGCGTGGAATAACTGAATCCTTTCACCCGAAGCAAAGGAAATAAAGCCACTAAGACGTGTGTTTGTGAGACTATGAGAAAGAAATGGCATTTATGTAGATGTCGGCCATTTACTCCTTTTCAATTCACCCCTGCCTTGTTGGCTGAAACTCTAAAATGAAACTATAAACGCGATATTCGCCTGGGCATCTAGCATTGCTTCATTTATTTTGACCATCGATGCTTGCGTAGCAGTCGATGGGGAAAAGAACAGTGCAAAAATCGTAAATTTTAAACAATATGATCACACACAAATATATATTTATACAACATAGATGTATACATGTTTGTTTATGTCTATGTATATATGTGTTTTGCCGTGTATGTAAACAGAGAGATAGATATATAGATAGATAGATAAACAAAATAAAATCTACCACTTTATTTCAAAGTCAGGAAAAAAGTTAAAAGTAAACAAAAATATATACATTCGTCTGTGTTTATGTCTGTATATATCTGTGTGTTGCTGTGTGTGCATATATATTTTTTTCACACACACACACATATATATATAATATATATATATATATATATATATATATATAAACCAAAATAACAAATTACCCCTTCATTTCAATGCCAAGAAAAGAGTGAAAATTAAACATATATATATATATATATATATATATATATATATATATATATATATATATATGCGTCTGTGTTTATGTCTGTTCATAACTGTGTTGCTGTGTGTGCAAACATCTGTCTATCTATCTATCTATCTATCTATCTATCTATATATATATATATATATATATATATATATATATAGATCGATTGATCGATAGATAGATAGATCGGCAGGGTAGGATAGATAGATAGATAGATAGATAGATATTAGGTTGGTGCAAAAATAATGACGTAATAATGTCGTTTTTTGACGTTAAAAATACGTCAAAAGACGACATTATTACGCCATTTTTTAAGATAGATAAAGCAAAATAAATGGGTAGGTCAAAAGATTTTACCGCTTTATTACATGGAAAAAACTGGAATTAAAAAAAAAAAACACCTGTCTGGTGTAACAGAGGATGCTTTTGAGACCATCTAAATCTAAATAACCGGGTAGATCCATATATTCGCTCCTCTCATTTTATTCGATGATAGTTCGACCATTTTGTTAAGGATTATAGACTGGCTAAAGAATTGTTTTGATCCTTTTGGTATAAATCATTTCGACAGGTTTGATCGATTAAGTAACACTTACATATACTCACTCTTTCTTTAGTTGATTGGTGTGGGACATTGCCAGGACCAACCATGCGGGACATGTGAAGCCTGTTACCCCACAGAGTTCAACTACACCTGTGTTAGAGAAGGTAAGTCTAATGGCATTTTATAAACACTTGAGTTTCCACCACCTTTGCATCAGAACAAAAAATGCCTGATAACACTGAGAGAAGAGGCTGGGATATTTTTGTCTTAATCAATACGTAGTGCCTGTGCAAATCTACATTAAATAGGACATTTTTGTGCATTTGACTTCTGGGAAAGCAAATCAATGACTCACACCGGTTTTTGGTTGGGATCAATCGTGTTTAGTATTCAGACAAGACACGACACAAGTGGAGATTTCGACTGCACGGTAGCACTTAATGCAGTAATTTTACTAGTTAGTCGCGGATGGGTTAATTAAAAACAAGTGAGACTTAGCTGTATTTACCGTTATCAACAAATAGATATAGTTGGGCGTGTGCACAGTAAATTCACCTTGCGCCATACTTACCGAAGTTTATAATTACTCTCCTTCGTCTTCAAATGCAGCGTTGAATAAAAGAAGAGTGCCTGATTCCCCAAGATGAGGCATCAATATTTAAATAGACTTAATGGAATAATTCTAGTAGGTTTGGTTGATCCTCCCACCGAAGATGATACGTTAATGTTTATTTGTAAAATAAATGGTCTAGAGTTTTCTTACTTCAACAATTATCATTATGGCCCAAGAAAGGAAAGGAGCCGGAATTTTTATCAACCCACGTGTTAACTACCTTTTCCTATAGTGAGAATATCACATGTTTGTTTGTTTATATGAGAAAAAGTGGTGTTGACTCTAATTCGTTTAGAAATGATAATTATAATTGTTTCGTCCTGGGTATGACGATAAACTACACCCGCGTGCTGGGTATGACGATAAACAACATCCGCGTCCTGGATATGCCGATAAAATATATCCGCGTGCTGGGTATGCCGATAAACTACATCCGCGTGCTGGGTATGCCGATAAATTACATCCGCGTCCTGCGTATGCCGATAAACTACATCCGCGTCCTGTGTATGACGATAAACTACATCCGCATCCTGGGTAAGACGATAAACTACATCCGTGTCCTGGGTATGCCGATAAAATACATCCGCGTGCTGGGTATGCCGATAAATTACATCCGCATCCTGGGTATGCCAATAAATTACATCCGCGTCCTGGGTAAGACGATAAACTACATCCGTGTGCTGGGTATGACGATAAATTACATCCGCGTCCTGGGTATGACGATAAACTACATCCGCCTTCTGGGTAAGACGATAAACTACATCCGCGTCCTGGGTAAGACGATAAACTACATCCGCGTCCTGGGTAAGACGATAAACTACATCCGTGTCCTGGGTATGCCGATAAAATACATCCGCGTGCTGGGTATGCCGATAAATTACATCCGCATCCTGGGTATGCCGATAAATTACATCCGCGTCCTGGGTAAGACGATAAACTACATCCGTGTGCTGGGTATGACGATAAATTACATCCGCGTCCTGGGTAAGACGATAAACTACATCCGCGTCCTGGGTATGACGATAAACTACGTCCAACAATATGCTCTCTGATAATACGTTTTAGAAAAAATAATGATGCCAGATGTACGTTTTTGAAAAAATAATATTACCTGCTATACTTTTTTTTTTTTAAAGAATAATCTTGCCGGATATACGTTTTTGAAAAAATATTACCAGCTATACATTTTTGAGGAAAAAGAAAATAACAGAAATAGATTTTTGACAAAACAAAAATATTACCAGGAAAAAAAAGTAGTCGGTATTAAATGACCCATTGAGTTTGATATACCGTAAAACAAAACAAACCACACCTATAATTGTTAATATAATTATTTTGACACTATAATTCATTTCTATTTATTTTTTATGGACACGACAAAGGAACAGTATAATTAATTTTAATTAATTTATTTTTATGGGCATGTCAATATTAACCAATTTGAATCAAGCGTCGACAAAGCAGTCTACAAGATGAAACTTGAGAATGAGTTTTGATTGACATTCAAATTAAGTATTGGGTAAAAGGATTGCTTTTGATCCTCCAAGAAGAGAAGTCAAGGTTTGAATTGACTCAACAGAAGATCGTATAAGGAATGTAAGCGTTTATTATGGATTTCATCTGAAGGCAAAACAACGTTCGTATATTATTCAATTTTCTGATTTTGCTCATTTTTTCTATTATGAGACGATCCCTTTTTAGATTTATACATCCTGCCGTAGAGCACGTATTTTTTTCTTTTCTTCTTTTATGAATGCTAGCCATATCCATGTTGCCATATCCATCTTCTGTCTTTCTCAAACCTGTTCTCTTATTGTCCTTTGTCCTCACTCATATATTCTCATTTTCTCTATTATGAGACGATCCCTTTTTAGATTTATACATTCTGCCGTAGAGCACGTATTTTCTTCTTTTTCTTTTCTTTTATGAATGCTTGCCATATCCATGTTGCCATATCCATCTTCTCTCTTTCTCAACATGTTCTCTTATTGTCCTTTGTCCTCACTCACATATTCTTATTTTCTCTATTATGAGACGATCCCTTTTTAGATTTATACATCCTGCCGTAGAGCACATATTTTCTTCATTTTCTTTTCTTCTTCTATGAATGCTTGCCATATCCATGTTGCTATATCCACCTTCTGTCTTCCTCAAACCTGTTCTCTTATTGTCCTTTGTCCTCACTCACATATTCTCATTTTCTCTATTATGGGACGATCACTTTTTAGATTTATACATCCTGCCGTAGAGCACATATTTTCTTCTTTTTCTTTTCTACTTCTATGAATGCTTGCCATATCCATGTTGCTATATCCACCTTCTCTCTTCCTCAAACCTGTTCTCTTATTGTCCTTTGTCCTCACTCACATATTCTAATTTTCTCTATTATGGGAAGATCCCTTTTTAGATTTATACATCCTGCCGTAGAGCACATATTTTCTTCTTTTTCTTTTCCTCTTCTATGAATGCTTGCCATATCTATGTTGCTATATCCACCTTCTGTCTTCCTCAAACCTGTTCTCTTATTGTCCTTTGTCCTCACTCACATATTCTCATTTTCTCTATTATGGGACGATCCCTTTTTAGATTTATATATCCTGCCGTAGAGCAGGCATTTTCTTTTTCTTTTCTTCTTTTATGAATGCTTGCCATATCCATGTTGCCATATCCATCTCCTGTCTTTCTCAACACTGTTCTCTTATTGTCATTTGTCCCCACTCACATATTCTCATTTACTCTTTTAAGAGACGATCCCTTTTTAGGGAAGAAATACGTGCTCTACGGCAGGATGAATAAATGAATATCTGTGCCTACGTCATTGACATTTATACAACATCATTGATATCTTCATGCAATCGATGTTTTAAATAATTAAATATTTTTAAATTTTTATACCTTGTTTTTGTCCCAGAGAAATATATATATGCACGAATGGTCTTTAATTAAGTGATATTTTCAAATATTTTATTCAAATAAAACATAAAATACATATATATATATATATCTTTTTGTTGTTTATTTCAAAGAAATCTTCTTGTTAAATATGTGGGCAAAACCTGTTTTGCATCAAGATAATTAAAAATTGAAGAATATCATACAAGAAATATTTTATCTATTACTACGTATGGTTTTTATCCCGTCCTAAAAGAAAAAAATAATTATATAATGCTTCACTAATTTTAAAAAGTCAAAGGGTGAAGGATTAATAAAAATTCAAAAAAAAAAAAATATATCTGATGGTGTTTTTGTTTAATTCGTCTTCGAATTTCTTACCTGCTTTTCTTTTCTTTCTCTATTCGCATTCTTTTTTACTTTCCTTCTTAATTCCTATATTCTTTCTCCAGTCTCCATTTTGTATACTAAACAAAAAGATTGAATGATATTCAATATTTTTATATTACAGAATTACGAAGAAATCATTTATTCAATGGTAATATTTTTATATTACAGAATTACGAAGAAATCATTTATTCAATGGTAATCTCAAAACATTGAATTCAAACCAATTTTTGCTTTGTATGTTTTGTTCCTTTAGGCAAAAGCTAGAAGTTAATTAAAAAAATAAATCAACTTCAAAAAATAAAATAAATCTACGGCAAGGTTTAACAATATGGATGAGGTTGCAAGCGAGTGGAGGAATTTTCTTTGCCTCTAAACCAGCCAAATACCATAAACGTGGAATTGAGCTTCTGACAAAACAATGGCAATAGACAATAAAATAAGAAAGGATATATTTTAATGAATAAACCCCATTCATATGTAATTTGTTTAAACTATTAATTAAATGTGATCTGGAATTGATTTAAAAAGGCACGGGTAAAACCAACACTGAATCCCTCGAATAGTATTTAATATTATTATACTACAGAATTAACGAAGAAGTCATTTATTTAATGGTAATCTAGGAGAAGAAAATACCGAATTCAAGTTTGGCTTTCGTTCCGGTAAAGGATTTAATGGTGGCATCAATGTCATCATACAACGTCAAGAATTACTTAGCTCTATAATTGGAAACTGTATACCTGTTTTGTCGACATCACCTCATCATATAAGAACGTAATTAGAGACTTCCTCTTCTCATCTATTAGAAACAGCCTTCCAATCTCCGGATCCATTAAATGTATCGATCTAAACCCCATTTTCTCCTCCTTTTTGATTGGTTCTCTATTCGCTTTCTTTCTTACTTTCCTCCTTAAGCCATTCCCATATTCTTTCTCCAGTCTCCATGTTCTATACTAAACAAAAAAATTAAAGAATATTTAATATTTTTATACTACAGAATTAACGAACATATAATTTATTTAATGGTAATCTAAGAGAAAAAAATACTGAATTCAAACTACATCCTTCTTTGTATGTTTTGTTCCTTTAGACAAACGGTAAAAGAAGTTAACTTTAAAAATAAATCCACCTCTGCAAGGAGGAAGGGGATAATCTCACCATCACCGGCAAGTCATTACACATATTTAATATTTTTTTAAAAATCAAAGAAGTCATTTTTAATGGTAATCTGTAGAGGCACGGTGGAGGAATGGTTAGCTACTCGGATTGAAGAATCAGAGAAATGTATGGAATTATGTCTTAAAATAGAAGGAAATACTGGGTTCTATAACCAGTCTTAGAAGCAGAAAAAACTGAATTCAAACTATCTGCTACCTCGCAGGTCGTGTCCCTATAGACAAAGTTTAGAAGAAGGTAATTTCACAAACAAATTCACCTCTGAGAGGATGGATGGTGGGAAACCTCAATAACTCTGTGTAAAAGTAACTGTCAAGCCATTACACTATTCTCTCTTGTCTGATACCATGAACCACAATTTTTAGAAATAGTGACCATAGCGGCGCAAAATCAATGAATGGTAAACTAAGCTAAAATTTTTAAATAGCTTTATAGAAAGAAAAATACAATTTACTCAAAGAAAAATTACATTCATGATGAAGACGAATAAAATTTGGATAATTAAACTATATTTCCAAATTGATTACAATTACCTGCAAAAACATTTTTGAAAGGTGTATGTAGATTTGGAGGTTCTCACTTGGCGTTAAGTGAGGTCTCGCTTAATATCTTATTAATTGTGTGGTCAATTTTTTGTCCTGGAAATTTTGAAGATATGAGTTTGTGAATGTTGTAATTTAAATCACAAAGCAGAGGAATTTGGGAATTTTTATTATTGGCTTCGTTGATTAGAAGATTATTTTTAATAAGTTTCGAAGTCTTAGTGATTGATAGATTTAAGGAGATCATTTCTAGCGAGAATTTAATTAAATAGTTGTCCTATGAGTTATTCTCATCGCCATTTTCAGAACAGATATGTTTTTTGCGTAAACACTGACTATAGATTTTTTTATTTTTTTTGAGGTTCACAGGGTGGTAGCTATTACAATTTAAGTAGCAATGATCATCTGTAAGTATAGAATGATGTGGCGATGTGATTGTTATTTAGTCGGACCAGAAACGGAATTGTGAGTTGGAGGGGAGTAGTGACCACTAAAAAAAAGTGAGGCTTAGGGTGATGAAAAGAAGTGGTTGTTGTTTAGACGGACCAGAAAGGAATGAAAGGGGACAAATATTCCATTGTGAATTTGATGGTGGTGTGAAAATTACTGAATTTTCACACCACCATCAAAGTATTGTATGGAGAGTGTTGTCACCATGTATCCACATAAAAAAGATACCGTCTGTGTATCTGTGATAGTGAATAGGTTCTAGGTGGTATCTACTTTACATATTTCTTTCCAGGGCACCATAAAGATATCTGTATAGCTGAGCGCCATTTTAGTTCGAATCTCTGTACCTCTGACCTGAGTAAAATGGTAGCCGTTGAACTCAAACTTATTATGAGTGAGTATAAATTTTGTATACCAAGCGGATTTAAACTCATATAAAACATGAAGGTCTTCTATTGAATTCTCTTTTCATTCTAATCATCTTGTTGAGAAATATGCCATTTTCTTCTCTTCCTGAATAACAACCGACATTTAATTTTCTCTACTTGAAGTCATTTCGTATCTGTCTATACTTCTGAGATGAGTTATTATTTACATTATTCGGACTATTGTTCTCATCTTTGTCGCCATATTTATTACAATGTTTCAGCCTTTCAGTATTAGTCTATATTTCTGAGATGAGGTATTATGTACACTATTTACATTATTCAGACTATTGTCCTCATCTTTGTCGCCATATTTATTACAACGTTTCAGCCATTCAGTATCTGTCTATATTTCTGAGATGAGATATTATGTACATTATTTACATTATTAGGAATATTGTCCTCATCTTTGTCGCCATATTTATCACAACGTTTAGGCCTTTCAGCATTTGTCTATATTTCTGAGATGAGGTATTATGTACATTATTTACATTATTCGGACTATTATCCTCATCTTTGTCGCCATATTTATTACAATGTTTCGGACCTTCAGTATCACTCTATATTTCTGAGATGAGGTATTATGTATATTATTTACATGTTCTCCACTGCCTTAATCGTATATTGAATTCACACTCTTTGGGTCTTGTCACTGGATCTAACCAACGCCTTTATCTGTAGGATCAGGTTGAGATCATATACAAGGAATACCATTGGAAAATTCGTAAACTTAAGGAATCAGGACATATGCTAGGCCATAAAAATATCCTGGGCCGACCAAGCATAGAAATAAATACAATATGGGAACCAGTAATAAGGAGTGCCAGAGAAAAGCGATAATAACAATAAAGTTGAAATATGAGCTCTGGTAAAAAACATGCAATGATAACAGCAAAATTGCAATATGAGCAGTAGTAAAAATGTCTGCTGAAGACATTCGGTTTATAATACCCAGAAATGCATGCACAGATGTCCTCAAGGACACGAGGTACAGAGGATAAGGCGTTGGTTAGATCCAGTGACAGGACCCAAAGAGTGTGAGTTCAATACCCGGTTAAGGCAGTGGAGAACTTGGAGAGGGGAATTAACAGGAGATAACTGATAAATGACATCCATTATACATAGCACTAGAACAGTCTACCCCAGTGAGCGAAATAAAGGGTTCAGTTCGACATTCCAACCACCTAAGGAAGGCCGGGGCGTACAACGACCGAAACGTTGTAATAAATATGGTGACAAAGATGAGGACAATAGTCTGAATAATGTAAATAATTTATTTGCTAGCTTGCAGGTTGATATGTTTGGATTTTGTTGAAGTCTTGGTTCCTTTTGTCATGTGTATTTTTCTTCAGAACTTTCGGACTCCTCATATGTTTGGTTCTCTGTTTTAGCTTCAGAGTGAGTCTTTCAGCCTCTGATTGGGTATCTGATTCAGCCTCTGATTGGTTCTCTGATTAAGCTTCTGATTGGGTCTCCGATTCAGACTCTGATTGGGTGTCCGGTTCAGCCTCTGATTGGGTCACTGATTCAGACTCTGATTAGTTCTCTGATTAAGCTTCTAATTGGGTCTCTGATTCAGCCTCTGATTGGTTATCTGATTAAGCTTCTGATTGGGTCTCCGATTCACACTCTGATTGGGTCTCCGGTTCAGCCTCTGATTAAGTCACTGATTCAGACTCTGATTGGTTCTCTGATTAAGCTTCTAATTGGTTCTCTGATTCAGCCTCTGATTGGGTCTCTGATTCAGCCTCTGATTGGGTCTCTGTTTCAGCCTCTGATTGGTTCTCTGATTAGGCTTCTGATTGGGCCTCCGGTTCAGCCTCTGATTGGGTCTCTGATTCAGCCTCTGATTAGTTCTCTGATTCAGCCTCTGATTGGTTCTCCGGTTCAGCCTCTGATTGGGTCTCTGATTCAGCCTCTGATTGGGTCTCTGATTCAGCCTCTGATTGGTTCTCTGATTAAGCTTCTGATTGGTTCTCTGATTCAGACTGATTGGGTCTCCGGTTCAGCCTCTGGTTGGGTCTCTGATTAAGCTTCTGATTGGTTCTCTGATTCAGCCTCTGATTGGGTCTCCGGTTCAGCCTCTGATTGGTTCTCTGATTAAGCTTCTGATTGGTTCTCTGATTCAGACTCTGATTCGGTCTTCGGTTCAGCCTCTGATTGGTTCTCTGATTAAGCTTCTGATTGGTTCTCTGATTCAGACTCTGATTGGGTCTCCGGTTCGGCCTCTGATTGGGTCTGTGATTAAGCTTCCGATTGGTTCTCTGATTCAGCCTCTGATTGGGTCTCCGGTTCAGCCTCTGATTGGTTCTCTGATTAAGCTTCTGATTGGTTTTCTGATTCAGACACTGATTGGGTCTCCGGTTCAACCTCTGACACGAAAGCTGAATTTGTTAATGTTGTTGAAGGTCATTTTTCTACTTTTGGTCGGATGAATAATTTTGGAACTTTCAGTCTTTCCATCATGACCTTTGATTTCGATTTGAAAATGATTTAACCATCTATCCTCACTACACAGTCATGTAACCTTTTCTTTTTTGATGTCAAAATTTCTATTCAATGACTCATATTTTTTCTCGTTTCACACATTCATCGCAGGTATTCAGCACTTGATTCAGATCTGCTTGCATGACTTGAGGTGATAAATCTGGGAAATTTAATTTCTTTAGCCATACATTTCTTTAGCGATTTCCCTCATAGGCTTCTTCTTCTTCACTTTGATGGATGCTCCAAAGTACTGATAGCGACCAACAATTTGCATTTAGATTAGTGGCCTGCTTTTGTCTTCCAGTGCGTGTTCTTATAGTAGCACAGTTCTTCTTTTCTTCTGTCATTCTCTAAATCTTATGAGATATCCGTTCATATGTTATTTCTTTCAGTGGTGGAAGCAATTTTGTAAGAGACATTATGGTTAATAATGGATACTTGTAGATATTTCTGCAAATCAATCAATGTTGCTCAAACAAGAAGCTTATATACTCTAAAACAAAAAAAAACAAACCCAACACATTTTCCGATTAGCTTTATTTAAACTACAAGCCAACCAGCTCTCAGGATTATATAATCCTACAAAATACACGTCATGAATTTCCAGGAGCCTCTAAAGATATTATAAAAAGCTTCAAAAACTTATCGAAGGTTCCATAAAGTCATAGAAGTCTGCAATAATTTCAAGCAGGCTCCAGAAAGTTCTTCAGAATATTATAATACAATTATACCTATATACGATTTCTTTTATACGCTCTGTCCTACCTTTAATGGCTTCAGTAAATAATATATAAATATATAGTGGATAAATGTATTTGAAATCGACGGAACATTTTTATTTTTACTTTAGACAGTGTGTATTAAGCGTATCGGTCCGCGCACAGACAGCAGTCTTACTTGAGTGCATTTCTGCTGTAGAAACCCGCATTTGATCTGGTGTAATTTACGGCTTATCTACTATGTGATAATTTTCTTTCATATTTATATTCTCCCAGCAATTATAATTTTGCATGGCACTGATAAAATATAGGGCTGATAATCCGTAAAAATTAAAAAAAATCAAAAAACGAATCAATCAATTCACCGATGATGATTTTCAAATACTGCTATTTTTGCTGATTATAACAAACAACAGTGCTACATTGATTATTTAAGCTAAAATGAAATAATGGATAATTTATTTTTATCACCACAGCATTTCGACCGTTGTTTTCCCCTGCCTTCTTCGAGTTTCTGCCGATACAGAGAAACCTGCAGAGACTAGACTGTTCTCGTTCCATCGATGATGACTACGATCAAATCACTGAATATATTGCAACTTGTTCGACCACCGAAGTTAAACAGCCTCGATCTTCGTTAGTATTTGGATGGGGACTGATTGTGAATCTCGGTTACTACTATAAGCAAATTCTTACATTTCGAAATATGTTTCAACGTTAAATTGCTCACAAAGGGTTGATAATCCGTAAAAATAAACAAGAGATAAGGCGTCGATATTCCGTAAATAATAAAAAAAGAAAATCATGCAATCCATTGAAAAATGTCTCGGATTACCTCGCCTTTAAAATACTACACAATTTTGATTCGCCTGAATCTCAATGGCGCAGGTATTGAACTCACAATCCAATTCTGTAGCACCTAGGGTGCTGATCTTATTCACTTGATTGTTATTTCTCATTCCAGTGTTATATGATCTGCTTCAAATTAAATATCTTTTTGGTTCTATCCGCAGATTGATCGAACATCGAATCTGGCCCCGAAAGCCAATTTACGTCTGAAACATAAAATACAATACAAAAGTCGGAACAAACAAAATGGCGGCAAGAGCGCCATTTTAAAATGGCGCTCTTGCCGCCATTTCATTTTGGTTGTAAAGTTTCCAGGTTCAGATCTGTTGTTCATGAAATTGATCGGTGTTAAAATCCAATCAGAGTTGTGGTTAACGGACCAAGTAATCCTTTTCGATCTGTCTTCATAAATGAACATATACACACACGGTTATTGTTAATTATATTATTATTTCTTCTTTGATAACGATTCATTGATTTTCTTTTATTTATACGTACAACCCCCCCCCATATATATATATATATATATATATATATATATATATATATATATATTATAAATATATTATACCCTACTTAGACTATTATAAATATATTATATCCTACCTAGACTTTTGAACGTAACTCATAATTGATACAATAACAGTTAATAAAGAAGAACACGCTACCGGTCCTGTCTAAATGATTGCTTTTAAAACTCAGTAAATTTTGAAAGAAGTTATTCCAAAATTCGCTTGAAGATGAAACAGAACTAATGCTTTTAATTTAATATAATTGATTTTGAAGTTTTTGCTGCCTGTTTTTGAAACATAGTAAGTCCCGAAAAACGATGAAATCATATTTTTAAATCAGTTAACTTATAATATAAAATACGGTAATTCTAATAAAAAACAGATGAAAATCTATTCTGCTTCAATGTTATCTTCAGTGAAAGAAGAATCTGAAATGGTATTGGTCCTGACCTGGCATCTCGGGTACTCACAACTGCATAGTAGCTTCTCTCTGGCTTTTTAATAAATATTTTCATGGTAATTGTTCTGTGGAAAATTTCTCTCTTTAATTTAAGCGTAGTACTAGATGTACATCATGGTCTCATCATTGTGAAGTTAATTTGTGTTATGGTCCGATACCTTGTACCACGGTGATAGTCCAAGGTAGAACCAATGAAGAACTCGTACACAGGTATGGAACAACACAGATATATTACAAACAGGAATATATACAGAGAGGGAGAAAGTGTTAGTACGAACAATCAGGTTTAGTAGTAATTGACTGAACGTGAATCTGTTTCGGACTGTCTCTGACTGGACTGACTGACTCGCTCGCTCTGACTGACTGACAGACTTCTGACGGACCTCACTCCAGACATCAGACTGAACAGTATTTATCACCCCCTCACGAGGTCATCATGTGGCACAAGGACGGTTTAACGTGGGATCTCCGAGCCCGTGGGATCTCCGAGCCCGTGGGATCTCCGAGCCCGTGGGCTCGGCCAAAAATATGCCCTTTGAACCCGTATAAACGGGTTCGGGATCGGTTTACCTCTCCGAAAGAGATTCCGCCCTTCGGCTTAGCCTCATTCGGGTTTCTCCCTGCCCGAAGGGAGTGAGTCCAACCGATCAGCCGGTCAGCCGGTCCCCCGACTTCGGAGTGAACGGTATTTATTCACCCTCCCTCGAGGGCATCATGTGGCACAAGGCCGGTTTACGGGGATTTCCAAGCCCGTGGGGTTGGGCAAAAATATGCCCTTTGAACCCGTATAAACGGGTTCAGGGTCGATCTAACACCCAGAAATAGCCTCCTTCGGGTTCCTCCCCGCCAGTAGGCAGAGAGTTCAACCGATCAGCCGATCAGCCGGTCGCCCGACTTCGGACTGAACTCCCTGCTTCCTCTTGAGGCGCATTATGTTATTATGGGTAAGGTCCCATAACAATATGAAAAGATGAAAACGTAAATTCTTTGCTGACGACTTCTTCTCCCGCACATCTCGTTTGTGAAACTCTTTTTTTTTTCAAGTAACAATGGTTTTAGTGAAACACTTCTTAGTAATTAACCTATTGTTGTAGGATGTAGAAGATGTGTATTAATACTATACCTAAGTGTATTTGTGCAGAAATGTATATAACAAAACCGACTGAAATTGGCAATTACGAACTATTATCCATGACGTCCCACGCACATCCAAGCCTACAGGTACTCATATTCCGAAGCACCCAATCCTCTATAGATACTGACCAGGCTCAACTTTTGCTTGAATGCAGTGATCGTATGAGAACTGGGTTTTAGACGTGATAATGCCGTAATCGTAATTTAGTCTTAAGAGGAAGCATATTTACATTATGGTTCGCGCTATATAATATCTGAGAGACACCCAAGGTAGAGCATTCCTGGATGAGCTAGTTTTACGGGTGTAAAATAAGCAATTAAGAAGAATTATGAGTATAGGCAAGATAGTTAACGGTTGACCTCGACCTGAAGAAGTCAGATTGTAGTGATCTGGAGCATCCATTTGGGAATCTGTTTCACAAAGCAGCAGCTCTTTCAGAGATGGTACCCGAATGGTACTTCTTCCTTAACACTGGAATAGATCATTTGCTGGTCATAGGGCATCGACTGATGTTCTGTTTTAGAGTACGATTTTCAGTGTCCCAATTCTGATTAAGGCACTTTCTGATATCACATGACGGAAGTCCCTTTCTTGGTATATATATATATAAATACTAGAAGTGCTACCCTCAACTCATTTCTTTCATTTTATTTTACTTATCTAAGTGAAGATTTCTTTTTTTATCGACTTATGACGAAAGAAAAGCAAGAATTATTCGAGCGACACGTTGATAATTATAACGTCCATGTATGTTGTCACCATGAAATCAAAATTAAAGGTCTTGATATTAATGTCGGAGGTACATTAAATTAAATAAAACCGACAAGACACATAATAATAAATATATAATTCGTGTATTGGTCACATTACAACTATCATTTCATGTAAACTAACAAGCAATTTCGCAAACCAGTTTGCTATACGTAATATCTGAACGGGTCTCACATCGTTAATAACGTAAGATATGTTTGTAAATTATAGACATACAATTAAGAGCAATGAAACTGCAACATGCTGAATATTTGTTTCAATTTTCTTTAATTTAAACAGATGTAAATCGCTGGATTATTGCAAATGATCATATATACAGATCAGTACATACATTGGTCATATTACAATTATAATTTCATGTGGACTAACAAGCAATTTCGCAAACCAGTTTGCTATACATATATTGTCTTAATGCGTCAGTTTGCGATACGTAATATCTGAACTGGCCTCCCATCGTTAATAACTTAAGATATGTTTGTAAATTATAGACATACAATTAAGAGGAATGAAACTGCAACATACTGAATATGCTTCAATTTGCTTGAATTTAAACAGTTGTAGTATCGCTGGTTTATTGCAAAAGAACATATATACAGATCAGTACATACATTGGTCATATTACAATTATAATTTCATGTGGACTAACAAGCAATTTCGTTCAGGAGTTTGCTATACATATTGTCTTAATGTGTCTTGCATAGCTAATAACGTAAATAATATGGTTGTAAATTACACCGATACAATTAAGAGAAGTGAAAGTTGCTTAAATTTAATAGATGTAATAATACTAGATTATTGCAGGTGCACATATATACAATCATAGGATCTGGTGTCGCAAAGAGGGTCTCAAAGTGTAGCATTTGTGTTGTGCATATTTTCTATTACTGTGTTTTTAATGCATGTCTCTTTCTTCACGTAACCTTTTGTTCGAGTCTTTCCATACAGTATTATTGATTAGCAATACGTGCGATACAGGATCTTTATAACAAAGGAAATAAATAAAATCTTTTTAACAGAAGTTTTTGATTTCATATCTATCTATCTATCTATCTTATATATATATATATATATATATATATATATATATATATATATATATCTTTGTGTATTTGTGTGTGTGAAGACAGAGCGAAACTTACTACATGATCTTTCAGCCATTGTGATTGGATATTACCAATCGATTTTCTGAACAAGAAACCTCTACCTGCAAACCTAACAACTGAAATCAAACATTCAAAATGTCTCTTTTGCGGTTGTTCTGTTTGTCCTGCATTCTGATAAATTTTATTAGCACTTCCTCTGACGTTTGTAAAGTAGTGACAGTCGAAAACAATATATTCCAAAATGGAAAACGCCTCCAAGGATTCCAATACTACCAGTCATTATTCGTTCCCGATGTTCTCCAGTGTGCAAGGATGTGTTTCTTTCGACGTAGATGCCTCTCTTTTAACTACAATGAAAATATGGAAATCTGTGAATTTAACAACGCCAGAGTCGACCCACCGTACGTTATATTAAACACATCCAATGACTATCTTTATTCAAACATTGACGATTGGGATGAGGTAAGACCTTTTCACATTTGCATTATTTAAAGACGTTCATCATTTACTCTTCTTTTTTCTCTATTTCATATTCGTCTCCCTTCAGAACGGGTTCGCTCCTGGCTGTCCAAAACCTTACATCTTTTTTTACTTTAAGTGACACTTGACCCTTTGCCATCTCTGCCTATCCTTATTCTCTCATCATATTCTTTTATGTGCCATAGACTTTCAAGACGTAGATGAGCACGGCTCTCCCCAACTTCCCGTATTTTATTGCTCCATCCAACTACTGTCCATTTACAAACTCCCTGCATCCATATTCTCTTCATCTATATGCTGCTACTTCTATTTGTCTGTTCCAGTTCTCTTTAAAATTTATGTGATAATGGTTCTCCACAGCTGCCATTCTTCTCTTACTTTATGTTGACATTGACCATTTACAATCTCTCTGCACTTTTATTCTTTTCATCTATTTCTTTTACTTTTATGTTCCACATCCATTCAAGACATATGTGATCACAGCCCTCCACAACTTCTTATCTGTAACTATTGACCCTTTAAATATCTCTCTTCATCTATATGCTGCTACTTATACATTTATATATTCATGACGTATGGAAAATTTGTTGCTCTGACTAACTTTTGATCCAACGTTTTCCTCATTTGTTTCGTATTTAATATAGATGTTCCTTCAAGAGGTGGGCGAACTGGCCCTCCATAACTTCCTATATTTTGGTACTTTAAATGATCCTTTTCTCAATCCAATCCAATTTCACGAAGTCATTAAGCACGCTTCTCTAGTCTTCCATGTGTCTTTTAAATACACTCCTGATCAAAAATTTAAGACCACTTAAAATATTTTTATAAGAGACTGTTTGTCATGGCTACATTATAAACTTTTTCTTACTTGAGGTTACTAAATATAATCTAAAAGTTTATGTAGACAAAAAGTTATAATCCAATCAATTTATTCAGAAATGGACATTTTTATAAAATGAGGCGTTTTACACTTGATCAAAATTATAAGACCAGGGGGTATAAATTGTTAGATTTAGGGTAATTCCAGTGTTTTTAGTTCAGTTAGAGATTAGCAATCACTGCGTAAAGGTATCACCATATCTAAAGCAAACTTACCGAAGTTGAGCGTACTCGAATTCTAGATTTCCATAATCAAGGTTTGTCACAGCGGACAATCGCAGCTAAGGCTAATCGCATTAAAACTGTGATTTGCAACTTTCTAAAGGACAGTGCGAATTATGGAAACACAAAGTCTACTGGTAGGCCCCCCCAAAATTTCACCGGCATTGGGTAGGATAATAAGACGGGTTGTTGTGAAAGCCAGTGGACTTTCTTCTAGTCAAATTAAGGCAGCCAAAGATGCTGATTGCAGTCCAGTAACCATCAGACGACCCTTACGATAAAAAAGGCATGGTAAATAAAAAGCGCAAACAAATTCCTCCGCTGCTTCCATGTCACAAAGTGAACCCTTTAAGGTTTGGTCATGAATAACAAACATGGCACATTGAGAAGTGGAAGAAAGTCCTGTTTTCTGATGAGAAAAAATTAAATCTAGATGGTCCTGGTGTCTTCCAACGCTATTCGCATAACAAGACATAACATCTGAAATTTTCTCCACACGTCGTAGTAGTGGAGGGTCTCTAATGGCGTGGGGTGACTTTTCTTACAGAGGGGACGATGGAGCTCCAGGTTGTCAGACAGCGGCTGGTTATGTTAGCATGCTACAAAAAGCATAATTGGTGACGGTGGGCCATCGTTTGTGTGGGGATGGATGGTTATTCTAACAGGAGAATGCTGCAATCCACGTTGCATGCTGGACCTTGACCTTTCTAGAAAAAAATGGGGTCCATCCCTTGAGACATCCTGCATGCTCACCGGACTTGAACCCAATTGAAAATGTTTGGGGATGTATGGCAAGAAATGTTTATCGAAATGGCAAACAATATTCAACAAAAAATGAACTTCGTGAAGCTATCTTCAGAAGCTGGAGCAATATTCCTCGCAGCTAAATGGAAACACTAATTTCTAGCATGCCCAATGAATTTTGAAGTCATCAAAACCAGTGGAGGTAGAACTCATTATTAAATTTGTTTGTTGGATATTTTCGTACACTTTTCGTACAATTTCGTAGAATTTTTTTCTCTGGTCTTATAATTTTGATCAAGTGTAAAACGTCTCATTTTATAAAAATGTCAATTTCTCAATAAAATGTTCTGATTTTTGTCTACATAACCTTTTAGATTATAAAATTAGTAACCTTATGTAAGAAATGTTTAAAATTTTTCTGTGAAAAACAGTCTTTTTAAAAAAAAATTCAAGTGGTCTTAAATTTTTGATCAGGGGTGTATTTGATTTTCAAAGCCCTCTTTCCCTATTCATGACCCTGACGAGAAAATCGCTTGACATTATAAATACTTCGCCTCTCAAGAGGTATGAGGAGTTTATAAGACGAGGAGAGATAATTGAGAGCATATTGTAAGGATATTGGAATAGTGATACTTGTCGAAACAATATAGTTTCACTCTAACAAAATCTGATAGTCATTACTAATACTTCTACTTCTTTGTATTATATTTCTGTTGTAATATATCTTTGTATTCTATACTTGTGTTCGTGTTATTCTTTCATTGGTCTAATCTTGGACCATCACCGTGGTACAAGGAACTTGGTCCATAACAACAACCCTGCAAGATTTATTTCAAATCAGATTAATTATCATTTGAGTCAGCCAATAGTTCCCAAATAATGTTTCAGAAAAGTATATTTTATTTTTGAAGGATTTTTAAAATAAATAATATTACATTGCGTTGAAATACGACTAAAATAGATATACACATATATGTTTGTATATGTACGTGCCTCTGTGTGTGTGTGTGTGTGTTGTGTGTGTGTGTGTGTGCGTGCACTCAACTTAATACCATGTAAAATTAACGATGCATCCAACATTAAAGCAGCTGTAGTCCAATCGTTCACGTCAACGTATGTCAATTTACGTCAATTCTTATGTCAATTTCGACAAGAAAAACATTGTAATAATAACAACCAAGGTTTTATTAGTCCACATGAAAATAAAGTAAATAATGATACATCCTCATCGTCGACAAAAATATATTTTCATATGGTTTAAATTCGGGTTTACAGCAGGCTACTCTTATGAATTTTGATCATTTTGAGCATATCACATTTGATGCGTTGAACAATTTTCTTTTGATCATTTTGAGCGAATGTATGTACACTTTTGAACGAATTTCATTTGACGTTTTTTAATCTATAAAAAGTTTTCTTACGCAAATGGATTTCTCTTTAATCATTTGAAAGAATTTTGGGAGACACTTTTTAATGAATTTCTTTTGATCATGTTTATCGAATTTCTGGTGACACTTGATCGCATTTTGTTTGACACTTTTAACGAGTTTTTGATAATTTTGAAATAATTTCACTTGATCATTTTGAATGAATTACTTGTGACAGTTTTGAACGAATTTCGTCTCACACTTTTGAACGAATTTCATTTGATCATTTTGAACGATTTTCGATTCACCCTTTTGAACGTATTTCGTTTGATCATTTTGAACGATTTTCGTTTCACCCTTTCGAACGATTTTCGTTTGATCATTTTGAACGAATTGCGTTTGATCATTTTGAACGATTTTCGTTTCACCTTTTTCAACGATTTTCGTTTGATCATTTTGAACGAATTTCGTTTCAAACTTTTGAACGATTTTCGTTTGATCATTTTGAACGATTTTCGTTTCACTCTTTTGAACGATTTTCCTTTGATGATTTTGAACGATTTTCATTTGATCATTTTGAACGATTTTTGTTTGATTATTTTGAGCGATTTTTATTTCAGCCTTTTGAACGAATTTCGTTTCACACTTTTGAACGAATTTCGTTGGATCATTTTGAACGATTTTCGATTCACCCTTTTGAACGATTTTCGCTTGATCATTTTGAACGATTTTCATTTCAACTTTTTGAACGATTTTCGTTCACCCTTTTAAACGAATTTCGTTTGATCATTTTGAAAGATTTTCGATTTACCCTTTTGAACGAATTTCGTTTGATCATTTTGAACGATTTTCATTTCACCTTTTTGAATGAATTTCGTTTAACCCTTTTGAACGATTTTCATTTGATTATTTGAAACGATTTTCGATTCACCCTTTTGAACGATTTTCATTTGATCATTTTGAACGAATTGCGTTTGATCATTTAGAGCGATTTTCGTTTCACTCTTTTGAACGATTTGCGATTGATCATTTTGAAGGATTTTCGTTTCACCCTTTTGAAAGATTTCCGTTTCACACTTTTGAACGGATTTCGATTCAACCTTTTTAACGAATTTCCTTTGATCATTTTGAACGATTTTCGATTCACCCTTTTGAACGATTTTCATTTACTTATTTTGAACGATTTTCGATTCATCCTTTTGAACGGTTTTCATTTGCTCATTTTGAACGATTTGCGTTTGATCATTTTCAACGATTTTGGTTTGATCATTTTAAACGAATTTCGTTTCACCCTTTTGGACTATTTACGTTTGATCAACTTGAACGATTTTCGTTTAAACCCTTTTGACCGATTTGCATTTGATCATTTTGAACGATTTTCGATTCACTCTTTTGAACGATTTTCATTTGATTATTTTAAACGAATTGCGTTTGATAATTTTGAACGAGCTTCGGTCCACGCTTTTGAACAATTTTCGTTTCACCCTTTTGAACGATTTTTGTTTGATCATTTTGAAGGGTTTTCGTTTCACCCTATTGAATGATTTTCATTTGATGATTTTGAACGATTTTCCTTTGATCATTTTGAATGAATTGCGTTTGATGATTTTGAACGATGTGCGTTTCACCCTTTTGAACGATTTTCATTTGATCATTTTGAACGATTTTCGTTTCACCCTTTTGATCGATTTTCATTTGATCATTTTGAACGATCTTCGATTCACCATTTTGAATGATTTTTGCTTGATCATTTTGAACGATTTTCGTTTGATCATTTTGAACGATTTTGTTTCAACGTTTTTGAAAGATTTTCGTTTCAGACTTTTCAAAGAATTTCGTTTCACCCTTTTGAACGAATTTCGTCTGATCATTTTGAACGATTTTCGATTCACACTTTTGAACGATTTTCGCTTGATCATTTTGAACGATTTTCATTTCACCCTTATGAACGATTTTCGTTTGATCATTTTGAACGAATTACCTTTGATCATTTTGAACGATATTCGTTTCACTCTTTTGAACGATTTTCGTTTCACCCTTTTGAACGATTTTCGTTTCACCCTTTTGAACGATTATCATTTGATTATTTTGAACAATTTTCGATTCACACTTTTGAACGATTTTCATTTGATCATTTTGAAAAATTTCGTTTCACCCTTTTAATCGATTTTCATTTGATCACTTTGAACGATTTTCGTTTGATCATTTTGAACGATTTTCGATTCACCATTTTGAATGATTTTCGCTTGATCATTTTGAACGATTTTCGTTTGATCATTTTGAACAATTTCTGTTTCTCCCTTTTGAACGAATTTTCTTTCATCATTTTGAACAATTTTCAATTCACCCTTTTGAACGATTTTCGCTTGATCATTTTGAACGATTTTCATTTCACCCTTTTGAACGAATTTCGTTTCACCCTTTTGAACGAATTTCATTTGATCCTTTTGAACGATTTTCGATTCACACTTTTGAACGAATTTCGATTGATCATTTTGAACGATTTTTGTTTCACCCTTTTGAACGAATTTCGGTTCACCCTTTTGTACTAATTTCGGTGGATCATTTTGAACGATTTTCGAATCACCCTTTTGAACGATTTTCGCATGATCATTTTGAAAAAATTTCATTTCACCCTTTTGCACGATTTTCGTTTCACCCTTTTGAACGACTTTCGTTTCACCCTTTTGAACGAATTTCGTTTGATCATTTTGAACGATTTTCATTTCACCGTTTTGAACGAATTTCGTTTGGTCATTTTGAACGATTTTTATTGCACCCTTTTGAACGATTTTCGTTTCACCCTTTTCAACGAATTTCGTTTCACCCTTTTGAACGAATTTCGTTTGATCATTTTGAACGTTTTTCGATTCACCCTTTTGAATGAATTTCCTTTCACCCTTTTGAACGACTTACATTTGATCTTTTGGAACGATTTTAGATTCACCCTTTTGAACGATTTTCATTACATCATTTTGAACGAATTGCGTTTGATTATTTTGAACGATTTTTGTTCCACCATTTTGAAGGACTTTCTTTTCACCCTTTTGAACGAATTTAGTTTGATCATTTTGAATGATTTTCGATTCACCCTTTTGAACGATTTTCGTTTGATCATTTTGAACGATTTTCGATTCACCCTTTTGAACGATTTTTGCTTGATCATTTTGAACGATTTTCATTTCACCCTTTTGAACGAATTTAGATTCACCCTTTTGAACGTATTTCGTTTGATCATTTTGAACGTTTTTCGTTTCACTCTTTTGAACGATTTTCATTTGATCAATTTGAATAATTTGCTTTGATCATTTGGAATGAATTGCGTTCGATCATTTTGAACGATTTTCATTTCACCCTTTTGAACGATTTTCATTTGATCATTTTGAACGATTTTCGTTTGATCATTTTGAACGAATTGCGTTTCTTCATTTTGAACGATTTTCGTCTCACTCTTTTGAACGATTTTCGTTTCACCCTTTCGTGCGATTTTCGTTTCACCCTTTTGAACGATTTCGTTTCAACGTTTTGAACGATTTTCGTTTGATCATTTTGAACGATTTTCGTTTCAGCCTTTCGAACGATTTTCATTTGATCATTTTGAACGTTTTTCGTTTGATCATTTTGAACGAATTGCGTTTATTCATTTTGAACTATTTTCGTTTCACGCTTTTGAACGATTTTCGTTTGATTATTTTGAATGATTTTCGTTTCACCATTTTGAAAGATTTTCGTTTCACACTTTTGAACGTTTTTCGTTTCACCCTTTTGAACGATTTTCGTTCCATCATTTTGAACGATTTTCGTTTCACTCTTTTGAACGTTTTTCGTTTCACCCTTTTGAACGGATTTCGATTCACCCTTTTTAACGAATTTCCTTGGATCGTTTTAAACGATTTTCGATTCACCCTTTTAAACGATTTTCATTTCATCATTTTGAACGATTTTTGTTTCACCCTTTTGAACGATTTTCATTTGATCATTTTGAACGATTTTCGTTTTACCGTTTTGAATCATTTTCGTTTCACCCTTTTGAACGATTTTCGTTTCAGACTTTTGAACGAATTTCGTTTCACCGTTTTGAACGATTTTCGTTTCACCTTTTCAACGTTTTGATTTGATCATTTTGAACGATTTTCGATTCACCCTTTTGAACAATTTTCGTTTGATCATTTTGAACGAATTGCGTTTGATCATTTGGAACGATTCTCGTTTCACCCTTTTGAACGATTTTCGTTTGATCATTTTGAACGTTTTTCGTTTCACCCTTTAGAACGATTTTCGTTTCACCCTTTTGCACGATTATCATTTGATCATTTTGAACGATTTTTGTTTCACCCTTTTGAACGATTTTCATTTGATCATTTTGAACGATTTTCGTTTCACCCTTTTGAACGGTTTTCATTTGATTATCTTGAACGATTTTCGTTTCACCCTTTTGAACGTATTTCGTTTGATCGTTTTGAACGATTTTCGTTTCACCCTTTTGAACGATTTTCATTTGATCATTTTGAACGATTTTCGTTTAAGCCTTTTGAACGATTTTCATTTGATCATTTTGAACGAATTGCCTTTGATCATTTTGAACGTTTTTCATTTCACCCTTTTGAATGATTTTCGCAAGTACATTTTGACCGATTTCCTTTTACCCTTTTGATAGAATGTCTTTTGATAATTTTTTATGGAATTTATGTTTATTCTTTTGAAAGAATTTCGTCTTGAACAAATTTCTTGTGGGACCTTTGAACGAATTTCGTTCATCATTTTGAAAGAATTTCTTTTGATAATTTTGAACGTTGTCTTCGTTACAGTTTTAACCAAATATCCGTTTTAATATTTGCTCGATTTCCTTTTGAACATTTGAACGAATTTCTTTCGTCCCATTTTAACAAATTAGAAATTTTAAAATTTACAAATTCTTTTGATAATTTTAACAAAGCTATCGTCACACTTGACCAAATGTCCTTTGTATTTTTGATCGATTTTCTTCTGATTATCTTGAACGAATATCTATTTAAATTTCTGAACGAATTCTTTTAACAATTTTGATCAATTTGAAGGCATTTCTTCAACACTTTTGAAACATTCTGTCGCTCTTAAAGATATTCTCTCTTTGCATTTATTTAGGCGATTGGTATGGGGCCTTGCCAGAAGCAACCATGTGGCATATGTGATGTATGTTATCCGACCGAGTTCAAATACACTTGTGTCAAAGAAGGTAAGCCTCATGAAACTTTCGAAGCACTTGAGATTCAACCACAGGAAAGTATCTCCACTTTGCATCAAAAATTTAGAACATGGGTTTTTTAATGTTTTTATCCCACTAACAGAAGTGTTTGTGAAATTTTAGAGATTTCAGTATCGAAAAGTCAAAGATGTAATCAATGAAATATACGACAGTGGGGAGATACCGGAAGAACATTAGAAGATCCATCTTGGTAGCGCTGATTAAGAAGCCAGATGAAAACGAAAATGAGACTAATGGGGAAAATATTGAATCTTTTTGCTAGAGCTTCTGTAGAGTCTATTATCACAATTAGGACGTCTTTAGTTCTAGTAAAAATGACAAGGCTGGCCAACTGATAGCTTGCATTCTTGATACTGTGTTATCTTCCGGAAATAACATATACGCACAAAACAATTTATGTACGTATAAATATATTTATTCCTCAAGTATTATGAATACAGTGCTCAATATATTTCCATCTCGAGTATTATGTTTGTTATTTGATGTTAGTATGATATTTTGTCAAAAAATAAGAATTACCCCCCATGTTTTTTGTTTACATTTGAGTCCAAATTTAAATTAAATTAAAATAATTACTTTTTAAAATTATTTACTTTAATATTTCTTCGACTTGCGAACATATAAATTCAAATGATATAAATTATTATTAGTTAATTCTAATATTTTAGGCAGCAAAAATTAAATAAAGATATTTAATGTCGAAATCTAAATATATTGCAAACAATTTTATGGCTCCAATTACATATATTTTGTATACAATTTTATTCCTTCAACAACAAATATTTTGTACATAATTCTATACTTTCAAGGTAAACGTACACACACACACACACACACACATACACACACACACACACACACACACACACACACATATATATATATATATATATATATATATATATATATTGGTATAAACATATTTCTTTAATTTGGTTGCTTTTGTTAGCGGCATGTCAACCACAACGAGTTATTTAATGCCGGAATCTAAATATTTTGTACACATCTTAACAGCTTCAACTACATATATATTTTCACACCATTTTATACTTCCAGGGCAAACGTATGATTTATAGATTTTAGATAGTCGTTTGTAGGTGTTATAACACCTACAACAGTTTTGTTATGGAACTCTTTCTTTAAGGTAGGACATTATGGTGTCGTTTCCAGTATTTTCAAATAGTTTACTTATGTCGGTGTCCTTGCAGTATTTGTGACTTACAGGGTCTAAATGAGTACATTCAGTTACAATGTCTTTCAACGTCATGTCAACACATGTATCTAAACCTGCATGGTACCTTTCGCCTGATTGCATTTATTTTGACATTTGGATTTAAAAATAAATATTTTGTGCTATTCCTTGGCTTTGTTTGCAGTTCCTAACATATTTTTTTTTGTTTTTTAGAATTAACCAGCTGTCGGGATATTAAAATATGCACAAACGCCAGCTCAGACGGTCATTATATGGTCAAGCCGATGATGGGTATGAAACCTTGGCTGAAAGTTTATTGCCACTACATGAACTCAACATATCCCCGGGATTACATAACCCTAATTAACGAGAATTTCTCAAAATACCCGCCTTTAGGTCGTCCAACTTGTAATGCCGTCAATTGGACATTAAGGAACCCAGGTGCTATATTTTATCACAAGATTCGTTTGGAACTTGTAGTAAGTTAATTGCCTTTATTTATTTTTTTATATTTGCTTTCTTTTGGACAAGTCACATCAGTGGTCATGAGAAGATTCATTGTGATGTCAACTCTAATCTCAAAATCTAGCGCGAACTGTTTTCTATCCTACATATCCTCATAATCTTCATTGACTTCCTCCTATTATGTTCATACAATAATCCCATTCAGTTATCGTCTACCTCAAGCGGCTTTTAGGCCTTAGTTTCATTTAAAACTTAGCCAAAAAATTCTCCAATGTCTGATTATATATATATATTGTTTCTTTGTTTTTTTTTTAATTTTGCAAAATTAAAATTTAAGAAATTACTTCAAATGAAATATAATTGTCTCATCAACAATTTCATTATTACGAGCAATGATCCTCTTTTCTTCTTTCAACCCGATCAGTAAAAGATTCCCATAGAATATACATAGACGTTTCCTGACAGTCAAAGTTGGCCATATTTGAATATATTAAATAAGTCTTTATCATGTTTTCTTTCTTTCTTTCTTTCTTCCTTTCTTTCTTTTTTTTCTTATCTTTTGTAGACTTTACGTGTAAAAGTGAAAGATAGAACATTTACCAACATCAGTTGTGAGCCAAGACTTTTCGGAATATCTGATACATTGTCGTTCCAGAAGTCAGGAATAAATTGTTCTGTTAAACTCGATTATGGCAAAGCTGGTGATTGTATGGTTGAAAGCTGTAATCCACGAAAAGGAATTGTCCAGATCGACTTGCAAGGAACAGGATTAGTTGTTTCGCCATCGGTAAGGAGTTTGCACAAAATTTTCGAAAAATATAGGAGCCATGAGAAAACCAAAATAAATATTAGGTTGGTGCAAAAATAATTTCGTTTTCTAACATATGTTACTGTGAGAAAACGAAATTATTTTTGCTCCAACCTAATACAATTAAAACTGTTAATTTTTGCATTGGATACATTTAATGAAAAAAATATTAACACCAGAATTGTAATTATAAATCAACACAAAATATGTGTACAATTTTTAAAAGGTTAATCAATAAATAAGTCTTTACCTAATTGTTAGGTCATAATAAAAAAAAAAAAAAACAAACAAATTTTGCCAGCATCAGTTGTGACCCAACACTTCTGTGAATATAAGATCGATTGTCGGTCAAGAAATGAGGACAACATTTTTCTGTTAAGTTCGAGTATGGCGGAACTAGTAATTTTATAGGTTTTATGTCTTATCACCGAGAAGGGGTTCTCAAAATCGACCTGCAAGGAACAGGATTTGTTGTTTCGAAATCGGTAAGTAATTCTCTCAATATTTTCGAAAATATAAAACCAGTGAGATAACACCAGTTGTGAGACGAGTCTTTTCGGAATATCAAATCCATTGTCGTTCTAGAGTCCAGGAGAAATATGTTCTGTTAAACTCGATTATGGCAAAGCTGGTGATTATATGAATAAGATATGTATTCGACGTGGAGGAACCGTCCTGATCAACTTAAAAGGAAAAGGATTAGTTGTTTCGCCATCGGTAATTAATTCGTTCAATATTTTCGAAAATAAGTGAGATAACACAGTTTGATCATAAATTGAGTATACAATGTGCATAGTCTATTGTCGTCTATAGCTATGTGATCTCGATTCACTTTTCCGACAGTGAATATTGACCACAGAGGTACAAAAATTAGTGGCAGCAAAAAAGTGATTCTTTAGAATGATACTGAAAATATAAAAGCGGTGAGATAACACTGTGCACTATTATGTGTACAATTATGTTCATAGTTTATTGTAGTCTATTGCTATGTGATATCCATTCACGTTTCCAGCAGTGGATATTATCCACGGTGAAATATAACAAATATTCTACTGAATAAATAGTGTAGAATGCTTCACTTATAAAATAATTAGGTAAATTTCTTATATTAAATTGGTGCAAAAATAATGACGTAATAGTGTCGTTTTTTGAAGTATTTTTTAACGTCAAAAAACGACATTATTACGTCATTATTTTTTGCACCAACCTAATATTTACACGAATTAATAAATTTAAAACGATATTTTCTACTGTAGAATAATTTTGTCTTTTCCTTTTTTGCATAATTCTCCGGTCAAATTTAACGTATTGTTCTGAAAATTAAGTTTTATATTCCTTTCTTTGTGCTTCTTAACATATCAAAAACCTGCCATCATTCGTACATTAGAGTCTGAGAATGGATAAAAATATTCAAAATTGATGTGTGAACGAATAATTTCGACGTTGACTGTATATATATATATATATATATATATATATATATATATATATATATATATATATATATATATATATATGACTAAATAGCAGGACAGACCGGTCCAGGAGAAGGACCACTATGAATACAAAACCTGCAGAGAGGGATTTGGGGACCTTGTGGCACACGGTGCAACAGGTCCCTGTATTCGGCTTTTCAAAAAGCGTGGTTGGTCCTGCACAAAGCCTTCACGACTATAATCAAATTATATGTGCAGGTGTCTGGCTGTTGATTCCTAGGAATTTGCTTGATCCTCAAACATCGAAAAACCGACGAGAGAGTCCAGAGTAAACACACACACACACACACACACACACACATATATATATATATATATATATATATATATATATATATATATATATACAGGGTTTTTAAAAAAGAATAAGCCAAAATCATTACGCTGTTTTTTCAGGTCTATAGCATTGAAGTGGACTGAATCAGTGGTTATTTGATAGAGTAGTTATCAAAGTTTGATTGGGTGTCAGTTTCACCGCTTCTGGTGCAGCTGAATTGTGGGAAGATCAATCAAAATGGCGACTCCTCAGCAGAAGGCATCATGCGGGCTTGAGTTCGCGAAACCAAACGCCATTGTCACGGTGCAGCGTTCTTTCAGAACAGAATTCGGCATTGATCCGCCCCATCGTGAGAGCATTCGACGCTGGGTTAAACAGTTTAAAGAGAGTGGGTGCCTGTGCAAAGGAAAGAGTCCTGGAAGACCACGTGTTACAGAGGAGCAAGTGGAGAGGATTCATGATGCATTTGAGAGCAGCCCACGTAAGTCCTTACGTCGAGCAAGTCTTCAGCTTGCCATCCCTCATACCTCTGTCTGGCGTATGTTAAAGAGACGATTACTCATGAAACCATACAAACTAAGCCTCGTCCAAGCACTTACTAATTATGACAAGGTGATGCGGAGGACATTCTGTGAGTCAATGCTGGAGATGGAGGAAGGTGATGAAACACTCTTTTCACGTATAGTTTTTAGTGACGATTGGCTGTGCCTCTCAAATGGAAATTCCCATTTGAGAGGCACAGCCAATCGTCACAACAGAGCACCCAAAACTGGCTATTCACTTTACTGCAAGCAGATTCGAATGACTTCATTTTTCAGCAAGATGGAGCACCACCCCATTGGCATCTCGGGGTTAGAGCTTATCTGATTGAAAACGTACCTCATCGATGGATTGAGAGGAGAGGCGCTAAAGACCTTGCACTCTGTGTTTGGCCTGCCAGATCCCCGGACCTCACTGTGTGTGACTTTTTCTTGTGGGGGGGTATGTTAAAGACCAAGTTTATGTTCCAGCACTTCC
>OZ010612.1:61743840-61771340 GCA_963932145.1 Acanthosepion lycidas
TAATCTTCATTAATACTTTCACCAATGATGGATCAAATTGAGATACCTCTGTCAGTATAAGGCTCATGAGGGCTGTTTGTTTCTATAATGAATTAAAACATTATAGACCCCACTTTTGGGGGCGCATTTCAGATTCCAGGCTTCTTTTATAATATAGAAGGACTTTTTATTGACTTCAGGCACAAAGTAATCTATTCTTTCAAAAGTTCAGCCTTAGTGTCAATTGATGTTTTATTATTCCTTAGTTCTTTTAATAGCTTTTTTAATTTCTTCATTATTAGCTTCGTTATTGTTTAGGTTTGAAGACGGAACATTGTAATTATTGGATGAATATTCCAATATGTTTTGTTTACAAGCAAAAATATTATGAAATGGACATGATCATTTAACTCTGTATGTTGTAGTTGGTGTAAGAATGATCTGGAACAGAAAAACAACATCTTCTGCCAAATGTTCCAAAAAGGAAGACTTAAGGTAAAGCTTTCCAAAACAGAAACTGTGATCTGGAATTGCACTGAAGTCAAAGATGGCATTCATCCTGAATCCGTCATAAAAATTCCGAGTGTAGAATTAGTAAATAGTAAACACTTCAGATTCCTCGAAGTATCGATCAGTCATAAAAAATATATTAAAGAAAATGAAATTGAACATAGAATAGGCTGTACTAAATGTTTCTCCTAACATCGCAAATAGCTAAAAAACCAAAACATCAACATGAGAACTGGATTCATGTACTTAAATAGTGTCATCGGATTGAGATATTCATTTGGATGTTATGTATGACACCAAACCTTATCAGAAATATATAAACTCTTAACTATATACAGCAGTTTTCTAAGATCATTGATGAAAAATAAGAACAGCAGTTCTTGACAGTAGACCTTTTTGAACAATTCAGGCTGGTATTACAGTTTCACATACAAAATGATTGTATAAAATCACAAAAAGCACATCACTTGAGGACTACAAACTTCAGCAACAACTGAAATAGATAGCATATGTAACCCATAAAAAAAAACAATATCATTATAAAGATGCTGACATTCCACCCTACTTCAAACAAAAGCTTAGGATGGAAATCTCTATCAATACTTGAAAGTGCGATAGGATTTAATGGACGCGAGAAATTTATTTTCCTGAGAAAAAAAAATTATAAATTTCAAATGAATGTTGTTCTGGCTGCTCGTTCCATGAATACCAAAATTTTCCTTTTGGGGAAAATGGTTGATATTGACATTAGCATTAGTTATATTAGGTTTTTGCAAAAATAATTTCGTTTTCTAACAGATGTTACTATGTGAGAAAACGAAATTATTTTTGCACCAACCTAATATATCCAATTGGAAAAAGCAGAACTTTTTTTTTTATTTACAATGAACGTTATTTCTTTATATGATAAACAATTCTGCTTTTTAAAATATTTAAAGTCGGTACCTCCAAACAATTCGATAAAAAAGAGATTATTTTGGATGGTACCATTCGCAATGGGACCAAATATTTTGAGGGAAATCCTAATTAGTTGCATCCTAGTGCAATTATTATATTTTCTTCAAATAAAACAGATGAAATGTATATATATATGTTGATTATTTAAAATGAATCTTCTTGTAAAATATATGAAAAGAAACCTGTTTTGCAAGTAGATATTAATTAAAAATTGAAGAAAGGAGTAATTTATATTTTACTACGTAAGGTATGATAAAATGGTAGAATTGATTGTAGTACTGGTGGTGGAATGGTAATAACAATAATTCTAATTATTATGATGGTAGTTTGAACTAGAAAATAATTGATGGTATTATGGTGTCAGTGGTTTCTCTTCTCGTGTTCATAGGTTCAATGGTGGTTTATGTAGCAGTGTTGGTTTTTATTTATTTTTTTTTATCCGTTTGGTATAAATTGTGATAATAGGTATTTGTTTTCATGTCTACATTGAGAAAATATTTCTGATCTTATGTCTCATAATTTTGTTTGTTGTGTGTGGAAAATTATTGCTACCTTTTCGCGCTTCTGTGATCTTCTCGTTATTCATATCGACGAAGGCTTAGACCATCTCTTCTACAATCTGAAATGCCTCTTTCTTTAAAAGATCGAAATTCGTTTCAAATTGGATAATATATAACATTCTTTAGCCGACAGTTAAAATTCAGTTTAAACGCTCAGTTGTCCTAATATGGTCTTCTAGTTAATCATTTGAAACGTATTTTACTAATTCATTTGTTTCTTCTGTCCTCTTGTCGTTATTGAAATCGACAAAGGCTTAGACCATCTCGACTACAATCTCAAATAATTCTTACTTCAAATCAACATTCGTTTCAAATTGAATAATATATGTGCACTGATACATCATCAGTTACCTCCCGTTAAGATCTAGAAGGTATAAAAAGCGCCCTGTAACATCCGTCAGAAGACGAGTAGTCAGAGCAAAGTGAAATAAATCTTTGCTTTATGTTAATTCACTGGTTCTTTATTTAATGCAATTTCTTGCACTTAAAATGGAAGTTTATATGCGGCCAGAACGATTTACCTATGACTCAGAAAGCGAAGCAGCAGATAAACGCTGGAAACTCTGGCTTGAAACTTTTACGAAATTCGTTGAAACTCTACTCCTTGACTAACCAAATCGGCTTATTAACAAGCGTGCTCTTCTATGTGTCTCACTCAATCAATCTCACTTAATCTGAACGACGGCATACAGCGATTGAAAAAAAAGCCTACGCCATAGTCGAGGCGTTAAGAAAATGGAGACACTATTTAATCGGACGTCACTTCAGATTAGTTAAAAAACCAAAAATCTGTTTCGTCCATGTTCAACTCAAAGGCTAAGCAAAATGGAGAATTGGACTGTCTTGTTTCTCGTTCGATATTACTTACCGGCCCGGCAAGGAGAACTTGACATCGGACGCCCTGTCAATAACATGCAGTATAACTCCAAGTCCAAAAGAACTCCAGACACTACACGACGAACTGTGCTACCCTGGGCATAACACGGATGGTTCACATGGTAAGGAGTAGGAATTTGTCTTTATATGAACGTTGGTTTACCTGCATTTGAAATTCTTAAACACTTACATTCATGATACGATCTTCTGTTGGGTCTGTCCAAAATCTTCTATCTTCGGGGATCAGATACGGTCCGTTATGCAATACTTCCTAGAAGATGAAGTATGGTAATTGCTGACTTCAGTATGTATGACACAAATTCGATTAGTCATGTACACATTCATCTATACATGTTTGGTAATAATGGTAAATATCGCTCAGTCCCACTGGTTTTTAATACCCGCAGCGTAGCTACTTATATTAATCCATTAAGTTCGATCTTCTATTTGAAATCTCCAAGAAGCAGGATCAACGAAACTCTAATTGAATAATATTATATATATATATATATATATATATATATATATATATATATATATATATATATATGTATGTACGTAATAAATACTGCGCCTCAAGATGAAGCAGAGAGTTCAGTCTGAAGTCTGGAGTGAGGTCCGTCAGAAGTCAGTCAGTCAGAGCGAGCGAGTCAGTCAGTCGAGTCAGAGGCAGTCCGAAACAGAGTCGCGTTCAGACAATCACTACTAAACCTGATTGTTCGTACTAACACTTTCTACTTCTCTGTATATATTCCTGTTTGTAATATATATGTGTTGTTCCATATCCGTATTCGAGTTCTTCTTTATTGGTTCTACCTTGGACTATCAACGTGGTACAAGGAACCAGACCATAACATATATATATATATATATATATATATATATATATATATATATATATATTTATAAATTTCACAATTTATTACATTGGAATCGTAAATAACTCCGGGAATAAAACTTCTCTCTGTTAAATAGTAATCCCGACCTTCATCTTTAGACCTTCGTGTTCTTCTTTCGTCTGTTATCCTTCTCTATAGCTTTCATTTACTCTCGCATTCGTCCCACACTCTCATACATACACTCTTAATAAATTTTAAATTTTACTTTTTTATTCCCGGGGTTATTTTTTTCTGATTTCTTTTTGAATTTGTAGGTCTGATGAATTGGATCGTATAAATTATGACCATGAAATACTAGTGTTTAAGCCTTTTTATTATATATATATATATATATATATATATATATATATATATATATATATATATATATATATATATATATATATATAACCTAATTATTACTCACATTTCCAAAAATAGCACTTTATATAAATGCGACCCAGAATGTCCATACATTGGTCCCATATAAAATGTGTGGCTCTTCATTAAAGATAATGAAAAACAATATTGACACAAAGAAGCAATAAAAACTTATAGCAATAAGTAGTGTTTTAAGTTTTCATCGCAAAACGATTTAGCGAAATCAATGAATGAAAGATTGATTAAGCTATATAATTTCAATCGTCATTGTGTTTCATGCGAGGTCCATAAAAGAAGAGGGCTTCTGTTGGCATAGACTTAATCTAGTCTAATTCTGTTTCTATATGAAATATACATACATATATACATACATATATATATATATATATATATATATATATATATATATATATATATATATATATATATATATATATATATATATATATATATATGTAAGCAAATATAAATGGATATAAATCCGACAGAATGGAGAAAAAAAAATATATATATATATATATCAGACTAAGTGAAAAGGACCTGAAATGGTAGTTGATTTCCATGCATAATATATGAACGTTGATTTAACTTCAATTGAAATTCATAATAAACATCTATATTCCTGATACGGTCTTCTGTTCAGTTTATTCATACATTCACTTCTCTTGTTGAGTTCGCATTCATTGGCACCTCGTTGGATTCTCCAAGAAACTCTCACTGGGTAAGAATTTTGATAAAAACATTTATATCTATATGTAAAATAGAGGGGAGACAAACTAAAAGTGTCTTATTTCAAAATCCTTCAAATTCTTAAAAGCACACGATTATTCACATTGCCACAAAATAGCACATTATATAAATCTCATCCAGACTGACCAGAAGCAATAAAAAACTTATACAAGAGTGTTAAAGTTTTCATCGTAAAACAATTTAGCGAAATCAATGAATGAAAGATTGATTAAGCTATAGAATATAGCTTACATACGAGCCTATAGTATTAGGTTGGTACAAAAACAATGCCGTTTTCTCACATATATTACTATGTGAGAAAACGACATTTTGCACCAGCCTAATAAAATCTGAGATAAATTAAATTATTTATTTAGGTATATTGGATATTTTGTCAATCAATATATGTTGTTATGTCTTATATATCTTGGATTTATTTATAAATTTAAAAAAAAAAACTGTGTTCCCCTTTGCTTAAAAAAGTGTACGATTGATAAATTGTCGTTTAAATTACGCAAAAATGAAAATAACAGATATCTTTACCATAATAAATTTAAAAAAAAAATATTCAAGAATGACATTTGAAACTCTTTTACTGGGTAAGAATTTGGATAAAGAGATTTATATTCATATTTAAAATAGAGGAAAGACAAGCTAAAAAGTATCTTATTTCAAAATCCTTCAGATTGCTAAAAGCAGACTATTACTCACATTGCCAAAAAATATCACATTATATAAATGCCAGCCAGACTGCCCAGACATTGATCCCATAGAATATGTGTGGATCATAATTAAAAGATAATGAAAAACAATATTCATACAAAGAAGCAATAAAAACTTATACAAGTAGGGTTAAAGTTTTCATCGAAAAACAATTTAGCGAAATCAATGAATAAAAGATCGATTAAGCTATAGAAAATCAATGAGCCGATAATAAATAGTAAATCTTGATCTTGATTCCCGTCCTTCTCTTTACCCTTTCCTCAACCTTTCCCTCTTTTCTCTTACTTTCACTTTCACTCTCTGTAACCTACTGCGTGCTTATCGGTTAATTTCTTAAATAATTAAAATGGATAGTGTGTTTTTAATGTCTTATACCCAATGGATTTATTTATAAATAAATAACGATGCTTGATTTTGATTAAAAAGAACTATATCAAGATAAAATGTCCGGATATGCGTTACGTATAATTAGTAACAGCGTTGTTCATAAAATGAACAACAGACGTTTGATTAGAAATATATGATGTAGTGATAGTGAAATAGTTTTAAAATTTTCAGCGAAATTAATGAATGAAAGATTGATTAAGCTATAGAATATCAACCGGCCTATAATATTATGTGAAATAATAAACAACACTATTTATTTAGGTATATTGGATATTGTGTTAATCAATATGTGTTCTTATGGCTTATATCTCTAGGATTTATTCATAAATAAGAAATGATGTTTCATTTTGCCTACAAAAAAGAAATATAGCAAAATAACATTTCGGAACAGGTGTCAATTTTAATTACAATTTATTAAAACTGTTTCTAAGATAATAAAACACATAATAAATACTAACAAAATAATAATAATCTATATATCTACCTTGATTCATTCATATCTATCTATCTATCTATCTATCTATCTATCTATGTTCATTCATATCTATCAGTTCTTTTTCATATCTATCTATCTATCTTTCTATCTATCTATCTATCTATCTATCTATCTATCTATCTATCTCAGTTCTTTTTCATTATCTATCTATCTATCTATCTATCTATCTATCTATCTATCTATCTATCTATCTATGTTCCCGTCCTTCTCTTTACCATTTCCTCAACCTTTCCCTCTTTTCTCTTACATTCACTCTCTGTAACCTACTGCGTGCTTATGGGTTCATGTCTGTCTATCTATCTATCTATCTATCTATCTATCTATCTATCTATCTATCTATCTATCTGTATGTATTTATGTATGTATGTATGTATGTATATATGTATGTATGTATATGCGCGCCTTCAATTCATTATCTTTATATCTACGCAATTCAGTCATTTCACAGTAGTAAGAAATTTTACTTACAGTTGAACACAAAAGTTTTGTCGTCGATAATAATGAACGCTGCAATATGTGCCTTGCAATAAACAACACCCTGATGATAACATTGTGCTATGTCAAAAGTATTTGGAATAAATAAATTTGTATTTACTCAATTCTCCACAAGGTTAGGTTGCGAGACAAGGTTGGTTTAATGTTGGGAGCTCGAGCGAGTACACCTGGGCTAGGAACAAAAATTGTCGGAATAAATAAATAATATGTATGAACACATCGTTATTCAATAACGACACCAAAAAGCTTGTCCGTGTATATGAAAGGATGCAATTGAAAATAAGTAGACAAAATTTGTCTAAATTATTCAGTGAAACATGTGGCAATGATAACATGTTGCCAAAATATACACATGTATGAACCTGAGGAGACGTGTGTTTGCAGCGTCATCCTGCCTAAAGTTCAAACCTTATCCCATCAGCTATGCCACATTTTATGAGTTTCATCAACGTGGATGATTTTGAAATTGAGTTCAGCGATTTCATTTACCTCGACACCAGCCAAATGCCATAAGAGTGGAATTGAGTTTCTGAAACAAGGATTGTAACAGACAATAAACTCGGATGGGGAATATTTTGTAAAATAAGAGCTTTTTGTATTTAATTTTTTTGAATTATTATTGAAAGATTGGAATAAGAACAAAAATACATGTTTTAATTAATTTATTTATTGTCATGGTAACGGTCATGAATAATAGGAACTGTGGGGCGCTAAAAGCTACATGAACAACCTGGAAATTGGTGCAGACTACAATATAGTTTGGCCTAAGGTTTGACCACCGGAAGTGCTTGTATGGACACCTATCTATGTACAACATGTCAGTGCTAGATCTCCGATATTATGCAACTGTTGATCAGAATAGCATCTCAAAAAGCTATAGTAGAATCCAGTTTCATTATTAACAGTCGGGATGCCACAACCAAAATAAATCCTGATTTCTTTTCTCACAATTTACGACAACTGATAACAGAAAACCGATTAATAATTTTGCCAGAAGAAATTATCATATTTATTTTGAAGTGAATTTGGTCGATCAAGACAAATCGTGAGGACCACATATTGTCTGCAAAGCATGTCAGGTGCAATTTACGCCAGTGGGTAAGGGGTAGTCGGACATCAATTAGGTTTGGCATTCCGATGTTTTAACGCAAAAGAAAAAAAAAGCCAGACATAAGTGCTGTTATGATTTATATTGCTACTTAATTTTTAAAATGAGTGAATCATTACATATACGTTTTCAAATATGATAAAAAGTTTTCTCATTTGATGTTTTCTTATTTTTATTTAATATATTCTTTCAAAGCAAAATTCAAAGAAGTTTTCTTTTAAATAACTGTTATGTTGTGGTTTCACAGTGGATGCTTGTATTTGTACTAAGTCGGTCCTAAAATAGGTTCGACGTACAAAACGTTCTTATTTTCATTTAATATATTCTTTCAAAGCAAACTTCTTTTTACGTATTTTCAAAGAAGATTTCTTTTAAATAATCAAGAAACAAACATATACATTATATTAGTTTTATTTGAAAAAAAAATTAAAAATGGAATTTAATGAAAGAACAATCGTATACATACAATTCTATGCAAAAAGGCAAGGTTAAAATTCAAAAATGTTCAATTATTTACAACATCAATTCTATGGTTATCAGTGACGTTGCACATATAATAATGGCGTAGCCGCAGATAACAATGGCGCTGGCACATATATCAATGACGTAACCACAGGTATTTTTAAACAAATACTGAAAAGATATCTTTGTGAAGTCAGGGATCAATTTAAACCTGTGTTTACGTTATGAACAGGACACCCATTCAAAACTGATAAAAATATTTTATTTCAAATTCTGATAAATCTCTTGGGTTTAGGGATGTATGATGAATGCTGATGTACAAACATTATTTTCTCCAAATCCTCCCTCTTTTATACGAGCTGAGCAGTCTATTTAAATTCCTCTATATACCATAATGAATAGAAGAAAAAAAAACAAGTCACTTTTATTTTAAGTAGCTATAAATGTATGTCAATAGACTTTATGTGGCTTGCATGATTCTTTTTGGTAACAAAAACAATATATTTATATTTCTTTCTATTATGACAGGCCATGATTTTTGTTTGAGGTGTTCTCACGGAAAGAGAACATCACCAGATGATAAGGGTTTGGTATTCAAATCCGGTTCTGGTTTTTAGCGTTATTTCCGATCGACGTTACTCATATTATGATCTGTTAATCAACGCTGTTAATATAATGATTTTTGAATGAACCTTGCTCATATAATGATTTGTTAATCAACGTTGCTCGTAGCATGATCTATAAATCAACGTTGTCATATTGTTGTGGAGTTATTTCGCAGTGGAGGCTTGGATTTGTACTAAATCGGTCCTAAAATAGGTTCGACGTACAAAACGTTAGGAACTTGATATAATAGGTATTACGCAGAGTAATCTTGTTGTGGTCGCTCACTACTTTCTTATTCGACTACTGTCGTCCGACATCGACCGACCCTCGTTTCTTTTACTACTCTTACTTATATTAGGTGGGAGAGTCTATTAACTATAGAATAAGTGTGTTTCACCATAACACCCCCCTCCTAAAACTTTACTCCGTAGGAGTAAAACAGTTTTCTTTATTTATTTATTTTTTTTTTTGGTAACAAACAGAATATATTTATATTTCTTTCTTTTTTGACAGGCCACTATTTTTAAAAGGAGTGAATCATTACATATACTTTTTCGAATATGATAAAAAGCTTTCTCATATCATGTTTTCTTATTTTTATTTAATATATTCTTTCAAAGCAAACTTCTTTTTACATATTTTCAAAGACGATTTCTTTTAAATCAACAACAAACAAATATATAAATTATATATGTTTATTTGAAGAAAAAAAATTGAAGATAACATTTAATAAAAGAAAAATCGTATACATTCATTTCTATGAAAAAATTGAAGATAGCATTTAATAAAAGAAAAATCGTATACATTCATTTCTATGAAAAAATTGAAGATAGCATTTAATAAAAGAAATAATTATACATTCATTTCTATGAAAGAATTGAAGATAGCATTTAATGAAAGAAAAATCGTATACATTCATTTCTATGAAAAAAAAACAAGATTAAAATTCGAAAATTATTTACATCAATTCTATGGTTATCAATGATATTTCAGAGATAACAATGGCGCTGGCACATATATCAATGACGTAAGCACAGATATTTGTAAACAAAAACTGAAAAGATAACTATGTGAAGTCAGGGATCGATTTAAACCTGTGTTTCCGTTGTAAACAGGACCCACCTCTTAACTGATAAAAAAATATTTTATTTCAAATTCTGATAACTCTGCTGAGTTTAGGGATGTATGATGAATGCTGATATACAAACATCATTTTCTCCAAATCTTTCCTCTTTTATACGAGCTGAACAGTCCATTTAAATTCCTTTCTATCCCATAATAATTAAAAAAAACAGTCAAATTTTTTTAAGGAGCTATAAATGATTTGTCAATAGACTTTATGTGGCTTACGTGATTCTCTTTGATCACATACACAATATATCTATATTTCTTTCTATCTTGACAAGCCACCATTTTTGTTTGAAGTGTTCTCACGGAAATAGGGCAACCCCAGAGGATAAGATTTGGTTGTTCAAATCTGGTCCTGGTTTTTGGCGTTATTTACGATCGACGTTGCTCATATAATGATCTATGAATCAACGTTGCTCATATAATGATCGATGAATCAACGTTGATCATATAATGATCTGTGAATCAACGTTCCTCATATAATGATCACTGAATCAACGTTGTTTATATAATGATCTTTTATATAAAGATAAATCCGTGAAGATGTTATTTCAGTCACAAAAGTATGCATTATCAAGTGGAACACACTGAAAATTTGTCCAGAGTTTTATCTAAAATTATTCAATCATATAGTCTACATGGATGGTCCCAATATATTTGCCAAAATAATTACCCTCAATACATGGATTGTAAAGCCTTTGATAGTGTAACACACTCCTGAATTCTTAAAACTTTGGAAATCGATAAAGTTTCCTCGGTGATAATAAATTTCCTTAAACACGGAATGCGAATGTAGCAATGCCACATTATACCTATTTGCCACCAAAGGCACTGCCATTTCCAATCGCCTGAATATCCGACGTGGAATCTTTGAAGGAGATTCCCTGTCACCCATTCTGCTTTGTTTGTCCTTAATCCTTCTTAAATATGAAGGAAAGAATAATATTCAATCACCTACATGGATGATCTCAAACGCTTTGCCTTAGACGACAATAATTCTCCTCAATATTGTAAAATGTTTCAGTGAAGACATAGATATTGATTTAGGATAACGTAAATGTGCAAATGTAATATTCGAGTATTTGAAAAATTAGAGAAACAGATTCAATAGATTTAGATTTTTCCACAAAGATTAGGGAACTGGAAGAAAAAGCTTCTAGGTACCTATGGATTAGTGAAAGAAATGGAATACAGCATACCTAAATGAAGGAGAAATAAAAAAAAATACTACATGCGTGTACGTCTAGTATTGAATACGAAATTGAATTTAAAAAAAAAGCCTAGAATATCAGCCATAAATAACATTGGCTATCCCTGTGGTGCAATACAGTTTCAACATCCTTAACTGGACCATAGCTGAAATTATGTGAATGGACGTCAAAACGAAAAAGCTTCTCAATTGCCACCGCATGTAACATGATCGTCTGTGTGTGCCCAGTTTGTTTGTTTGTTTGGCTTTTATGGCATATCAACCACTGTGGGTTATTTAATGCCAAATCCAGTTTATATGAATTTTAAATGCCTATTATGTATGGAATAAAAAACGTATAGCTGGCAACATTATTGTTTAAAAAATGTATATCTGACAACATTCTGGTTTCAAAAACGTATAGCTGGCAACATTACTTTTTACAAAAAAACTTATAGCTAGCAACATTATGGTTTCAAAAACTTATAGCTGGCAACATTATGGTTCCAAAAACGTATAAGTGTCAACATTATTGTTTCAAAAACGTATAGCTGGCAACATTATTTTTTACAAAAAAACTTATAGCTAGCAACATTATGGTTTCAAAAACGTATAGCTGGCAACATTATTGTTTCAAAAACGTATAGCTGGCAACATTATTTTTTACAAAAAAACGTATAGCTGGCAAAATTATGGTTTCAAAAACGTATAGCTGGCAACATTATTGTTTCAAAAACGCATAGCTGGCAACATTATGGTTCCAAAAACGTATAGCTGGCAACATTATTGTTTAAAAAAAAAAACACAAAAAAAAAACCGTATAGCTGGCAACATTATTCCTTTACAAAAAAACATATAGCTGGCAACATTATTCCTTTACAAAAAAACAAATAGCTGGTAACATTACTTCTTTACAAAAAACGCATAGCTGGCAACATTACTTTTTTAGAAAAAAACTTATAGCTAGCAACATTATGGTTTCAAAAACGTATAGCTGGCAACATTATTGTTTCAAAAACGTATAGCTGGCAACATTATTTTTTACAAAAAAACGTATAGCTGGCAAAATTATGGTTTCAAAAACGTATAGCTGGCAACATTATTGTTTCAAAAACGCATAGCTGGCAACATTATGGTTCCAAAAACGTATAGCTGGCAACATTATTGTTTAAAAAAAAAAACACAAAAAAAAAACTTATAGCTAGCAACATTATGGTTTCAAAAACGCATAGCTGGCAACATTATGGTTCCAAAAACGTATAAGTGTCAACATTATTGTTTCAAAAACGTATAGCTGGCAACATTATTTTTTACAAAAAAACTTATAGCTAGCAACATTATGGTTTCAAAAACGTATAGCTGGCAACATTATTGTTTCAAAAACGTATAGCTGGCAACATTATTTTTTACAAAAAAACGTATAGCTGGCAAAATTATGGTTTCAAAAACGTATAGCTGGCAACATTATTGTTTCAAAAACGCATAGCTGGCAACATTATGGTTCCAAAAACGTATAGCTGGCAACATTATTGTTTAAAAAAAAAAACACAAAAAAAAACCGTATAGCTGGCAACATTATTCCTTTACAAAAAAACATATAGCTGGCAACATTATTCCTTTACAAAAAAACGCATAGCTGGCAACATTACTTTTTTAGAAAAAAACTTAGAGCTGGCAACATTATTGTTTCAAAAACTTAGAGCTGGCAACATTATTTTTCTGAAAACATTATCTGAGACCTTGCTGTTGGATGCAGTTTATCGCCGTACCCAGGAGGCGGATGTAGTTTACCGTCATACCCAGGACGCGAGTAAAACTTGGAAAACTAGGAGTTCACTATTTGCCCATAGCTGGGACCCTAACAGGTGCTAGCACCCCGGGTCAAGGTGGACCTGGGAACACCAGCAATTAAGAGGTGGTTCCACGCTCCTCAAAACCTCCAGATCAGAAGCCTTGCTGTTGGATGCAATTTAACGTCATACCCAGGACGCCTCATTGGGGGGGGGTCTTACCCCTCTACAGAGGTGCAGTCGGCGTATTCTAAAGCCCCAGCTGACAGGGCCGGTATGTGCCCAGATCCGAAGGAGGTAGAGGATTAATTCAACTAGAACATTTTACAAAATTACAACCACCGGCCTTCAAAAGTGCCTGGAAACTACAGAAGACGGGATGAGGATTTATGTCAAAGAGCATGAAAGTAGTAAGCTCAGTAATAATTGAAGCCAAAATGGAATTTCAAGTCAGTGAAGAAATACATGTAAAGCATTCTACAATGACTGGAGCTGCAAAATACATAAAAACAAGAAAAAAAAGGCAATGCAGCAGATACAGAAACGATGGTGAGATAACACGCTTGACGGGGAATAATCTGCCCGTACCAAACAAGATGATACAGACAAACCCCGTAGCCATTGATAGTTGCCTAATGCAGAGTGTAAATCGAAAAGTTTTATTCTTGCTTCCGAGGAACAATGTTTGCTAAATAGAATTTACTAATCACCCACCGTGAAAAATTATATTACCCCAAAATGCAAATTCTGTGATAAGTATCCAAAAATAATTGACCTTCTTGAATTTGGTTGCACGGTATTGGCACCCATTAAATATAAAACTCGGCATGAGGGCGGGCCGTTATCTACATTCGAAAGTCTGCAACATTTACAGAAAAAAACTGCAAGAAATTGGTATGAACACCACCTAGTCCAGGTTACGGAGATACCTGTAAGAATTTTATGGGACTTTACACTAGACATAGAAAAATCTAAACTAATCGCACAGACATCGTGATTAGAGGCCGCAAAAGCAAAATATACCATATTTATTGACATGTATCTTTGAAGATCTTCAAAAAACTATCAAAATGCAAGGACATTGAAGTGTAAATCACAAACATTTGGGACTGGAGGGTATGAACAATTTCTTTGGATTGACTGGAAAAGATTCCAAAAGACTCACTTAAGGGATGTCTGGAAGCCCATCCCGTAAGGAAATAAAAAAAAATTGTGCTCACACAAATAAAACTCACATCTCACGTAGGGCTTTATCTATGTAAAAATATTTGTGATTTTTCTTTAAGTTATTCAAGTAGAAAATGTCATGATGCCATTTCTGATAATAATAATAATAATAATTTATTAGGGTTTCGGTTCCAAAATTAGGTTTCCTCTCGGATAGCACCACCCACAGTTACCCCCACAGGCAATTATGATCACTTCATTGGACGGGGAGCGATGAAAAGCGGAAAAATGTGGATTTGTACCTCCGAAAAACCATGTCACCTGGGAAGAAAAAATATAACAGATTGAATAGATTAAAGTGGTATAAAGAATCCCCTCCCCACACACACATGTCATACATACATACACATATGTCTTTCCTCCACACACATGTGCACAAAGACCAACACGCGTTAACATAAGCGAATGTTCCTAGCATGATGACTACTCGAACACAATTAACATGCAGGGTCTTCTAGCTTAAGATGACCTGATAGACGAGCTGTGTCTAATAAAGCAAGAGTGTCCCTTCTTATGGCATTGGGCGACCGGGTTTAAATTCCTCACTAATGATGATGCGTCACTCCGCTGGCTGGAATTGCAAAGGACCTTTCTATTGCCTCGCTCCACTCGTTAATGTTGTCCGCTTTCGCCTTTGCTTTTCCGTTGAAAACTTTCATTCAAAAATTAAAGGCGAATCCGGTCCTTCACAGAATTTCCTTACATGGGGCTACCAGATCACACAGTTATTCAACCTATGCCGTCGGTTTCGATTCTTGAGTCGAGCAATGTCTAGATAGGCGAAGTAGAAAAAGAGATCCAACAGTACGACAAGGTGGTTGGGGCCAATATCAACAGCGGTAAGTCTGCTGACTTACGGTTAGACGCGAGGAAGATAGTTTCTATTCCCGGACCTTTCCTCTGGACGGACAAGATACTAAGCGTCTTATTTGGCCCCGAAGTCCAGTTGGAAATGAATCAGTCGGAAGTGTAAGAGGAGGGCGAAGTCGCAGTTCTGTGGTCCCGGAGGAATCTTTACTTAAACGTGAGGGCGGAAGTTTGTAATTTGAAAATCTGCAACATTTACAGAAAGGAAACTGCAAGAAATTGGTATGAACACCACCCTATCCAGGTTACGGAGGTAGGACCTGTAACAATTTTATGGGACTTTACAATAGACATAGATGGAACAATCAAAACTAATCGCCCAGACTCATGATTAGAGACCGAAAAAACCCGGTTCACCTTTAGCGTATTTCTGCTTCCGTATCCGATAATAATGGATTTAGGATTTTGTTATCCCTCTTGTTAGGTATGAAGTCTCCCTCGTGATATCTCGTGATCTGTTACCTCCACCCTCCTGAAGGCAGGTTAGGGCATGTCTAGGGTTGAGAATTCTCAATAAACACGACCCAATGCTTTCCTACACCCGATGTGTACGCAATCAGAAGGTGACAGTGAACACTGGAAGGAAGACGCCCAGAAGAACATTTCGCCTATCTGAGGTGTACACTCGTACTAGGAAGAAGCGCTTCTCGTTTACCCGAGGCGAGTGCTTCTTCTATGGTGAATGTCGGGATTCTCTCAACATCTTACCGGTGAGCGATGGACGCTGAGATGTCTAGGCGTTGTTACGTAGTACATCACGTAGTATTTAGGTGGTCCGTTCAAAATGACCTGATAGACGAGCTCAGTCTAACTAATGCAGGAGTGTCGCTACTTATGCTATTGGACGGCCGGGTTTAAATTCCTCACTAATGATGATGCGTTACTCTTCTGGCTGGTATTGCAAAGGTCCTTCTCTGTTGGCAAGATGTGTAGCAATGTGGTACTTTCGTTGACCAAGGCTGAACACTGTTCTTTTGCTTGATAGGTGTTCTGCGAGTAATGGCGTGGAAAACATGACAAAAGGAATTCTATAGGGACGTGAAGTTTACCTGTTCCCATCTGATCTTTAAGTAGCAGCTTAAAGTCAAGATCTGGGCGAAAATTCGCTCATTTTCTCGATCGTAATCTGAATCGAGCGAAAGGAGCTGGCATTTTTATGTCAGTTAGGCATCAAGGTATAAATATTTATCTTGATTGAACTCTGGCAACCCAGTCTTTAATTAAGGAACTTTCCTTTCTGCCTTTAGTTTTCTCCATTTTTACTTAGCATCGTGACAAAAGGAATTCTATGGGGATAAGTCAAGATCAGACCTAAAAGATTAGATAAGATTTTATTCATTAAAAATATATAAATATTGAAAGAAAGGGGTTGACATGAATTGGCATTTTAATGTCAGTTAGGCTTGATATCATTGTTTCTCTAGTCTAATCCCTGGTAATCCAGTCTTTAATTATGGTACTTTCGTTGACCAAGGCTGAACACTGTTCTTTTGCTTGCTAGGTGTTCTGCGAGTAATGGAGTGGAAAACATTACAAAAGGAATTCTAATGGAACGTGAAGTTTGCCTCTTTCCATCTAATCTTTAAGCATCAGTTTAAAGTCAAGATCAGGGCGAAAATTCACTGATTCTCTCGATCCTAATTTGACAAAAAGTGGGTTGATCTCTCGCGTCTGGATCGAGCGAAAGGGGCTGACTTGGAGTGGCATTTTAATTTAAGTTAGGCATCAAGAGATAAATGTTTATCTTGATTGAACTCTGGCAACCCAGTCTTTAATTAGGGTAGTTTCCTTTCTGCTTTTAGTTTTCTCCATTTTAAATTAGCATCGTGACAGAAGGAATTCTATTGTGACGTGAAGTTTACCTGTTCCCATCTGGGCTTAAATCATCAGCTTAAAGTCAAGATCAGAGCGAAAATTCACTGATTCTCTCGATCGTAATTTGACAAAAAGTGGGTGTGTCTTGCGCGTATGAGTCGATCGAAAGGAGTTCACGTGGAGTGGCATTTTAATGCCAGTTAGGCTTGAAGATATTGTTGTTTCTCTTGACTAATCACTGGCAACACAGTATTTAATTAAGGTACTTCCGTTTCTGTCTTTTCCATATAATTTAACTTAGCATCGGCCCCTTTTATTTTTGTCCCCACTTTCCTTAGTTCGATTCCACCTCTACTCCCCACTTAGGTGACAGAAATATCTATTCTCTAGTAGATGTGTGACAATTTTCTTATTTCGAGCGCATATTTCGTATTTGTTGTTGTGTCTGGACAAGTGTGTGTTTAAACGCATGTTTGGTAAAATAATTGGTTCAAATATTTATTCCTGCATTAATTTTGACTAGCTCCACAGGGGGTTGTTGATTACCCATTACCCTCCATATTTTCTTTGTTCAACTTCTAAGCATTGCTATCAATTTCGACATGATTGTGGCTGGCTTTTATTACTAACATTACTTTGTTTAGTTTTGCAAATGTTTTGTTTTTACATATCAAATATACATTAGGTTTGTTTTTACAAAATTATTCTTTTAATTCCACAACTGCCACAGGCAAATTTATCTATATGAATCCTAGTTAGGACTCTATAGAGACACTGTGGTATTATAGTGACTGGTGTAAAATGGTTAATAAGAATGTTTTGTTTTTGTGCCGAGAATATTGTAGTTTCATTGGGTTAGTAACTATATCTAAGTTAAAGATGGGAAGGTTTCTTGCATTCTTCTCTAGCCTTTCTTCTCCCGGCCGGTGACTGTTGTTTTCATTGAAGATGGAAAGAGAGATCAACAAAGATAATTCGAAATTATCTAGTTTATTAACTTTCGATGTATACATCTATTTATCCAGTGGTGTCGTATTCAAAAACTGGGCAGCAGTTCAACTATGAAACACGTGTAAATTGTTTGACGGTTTAAAACTCGACTCCTTAAAATCCTTTTCTCTATATTTTGAGCTCACATTGGCTCAGCATTTCAAAATCGACTTCCCTGTTTTGACTTTTATGCGACCTCAAAGTTCAACCCCAGGAAGTCGAAGCAACGATATCCTTCCTCTAAAAAATAGTCTGCTAAACTATTATTTCACAAGTTGATGACCAGCCATTTCAATCTCAGCTTTTGGTTTTGTTTCAATTGCTAGAATAAATATTATTTTCCTGATTAGCATCCTGACTGAATGAATTTTAACGTACTGAAATATTGATAACTAAGTCTCTTTTTTTTTTTTACTGTTGAATTAACAAGATGTAACCGACAAAAGGTGGGTAACTCTTGCTCGTCTGTGGCGGGTGAAAGGAGATGACTTGGAGCGGCATTTTGATATTGGTTAGGCACCAGAACATCGAATAGAGAATATATGAGCATCGGCCCCTTTTTTATTTTCGTCCTTTTCCTTTCTTTAGTTTAATTCTCCATCCCGTGACAGGTGACAGAATTTAACTGTTAGATTATTGTTAAGGGGTCCACCCTTTTTTATACAAGTGGACTCGCCCAATGTGTACTTGTACTGCTGTCGGTGAATACCTGGGAGTGATACAGTGAGAGAGTGAAGAGTCGAGTGTGAGGTAACCACTTTGTAGGAGTCACAGTTGCGAGCACGTAGACTCAGAAGGAAATCATACTTCGATACTGAATTTCCCAGAGTGTATATATATTATTATTGCTACTAACCGCATTTCTGGATCTACTAACCGTATTACCAATTGTATTATTACGTCAATACATTTAGTTGCTATATTTCATTGCTGCTTTTGTCATTCATTTGAGACCTGATTTCATCCCGGAATCCACAACAATTATTTTTGTTACGGGTGTGCAAAAAGGAAATAATTCTGAATTACTGTCTTTGACTACTTTTCGCTATCGGAAAAGCAATACGATACATAATTATTCGGAATATTTAAAAAAACACATTGAGTACCACTAGATAGTTTATGACATCAAACAGATAAGAAAATAAAACAAATAAAACAAAAATAAAAGAAATGTATTTAACTCAACCGTACCATTTAACTAGAAGAAAACTACTGTCAATGTAGTAACGAAAAAGACAATTATTAATTCAAATAATTTTCATAAACTCGTATAGAAATAAAAAAAGACATATTTTCTTAAACTATTGATTAAAAGAATTTAAAGATAATTTATTTTTAAATGTAAATACCAATGTCTTAAATTATTGCTTTCCTAGTGTCTCGCGTGTCCTTAATTTTTAGTTTTAGTTTCTCGTGCTCTTACATGTGGAAAGCCATGATCACCAATATTCTGAAGAGACAAGGTAAGTAAAAGAAGATACTACAAAGAAATGTGTTAGCAATATTTTATTTTTGTCCTCATTTTCTTTATTTTAATTCTCCCCCAACCCGTGCTAGGTGACAGAAATATTAGTTCTCTAGTCGATGGGGGGAGCTTTTCCGATTCCGAACGCGCATTTTGTATTTGTTGTTGTGTCTGGATGTGTGTTTGAGTTGGCTTTTGTAGAATAATTGGTTCAATTCTTTATTCTCGCATCAATTTCGTCTAGTTGCGCAGGGGTTGATGATTACCCGTTACCCTTCATACTTTCATTGTCTCACTTCTAATTACTGCTTTTTAATGTTACTTCAACGTTATTTTTACTCGGTAGCTTATTTTTTTTAATTACAACTGCAAGGAATGACGTACAAACTCTTCCTAGTCATTTTCTCTTGTTATTTCACGGCTTCTATATTTAGAATTACTTACCGATGGTGAAACAATTAATCCTGTTTCTCTCAAGTCGATATGGACAATTCCTTTACGCTGAGTACAATTTACATTTAGACAATCCTGAGCTGTGCCATAAAACAGATTAACAGAACAATTTCGACCTGAATTCTGGAACGATAGTGGATCTGATATCCCCAGAAGACTCGACTCACAACTAACGTTGGTAAAGGTTTTATCCGATATTATCACCGACAAACGCTACAAAAGAAGAAGAAAGAAAGAAAAGAAAATATGTTAATTATTTAACGTTTACAAATATTTTGACGACATTCGTGTTTTAAAAAGCGCTCGAGAAAAATAGGTTCATTGCTTGCAATGATGACGATGATGCTGATTTATATTTCATTTAATTTGAAAGGATTTTTAAAAATTTATTTATACAAAATTAAAAAACAAATAAACATCAGCTAACAATGTATATAATTAGACCTAGTGGAATATATATTTAAACTAATTTTTGGCTAAATGCTCAATCAATAGTAGGTCCAAGCTCCACTCGAGGTAGAATATAACTGAATGAGGTTGTCCCTAGATTTTGAAGAGGTTTCGATTGGATCCCAGCACGATCCCGAAACCCGTAAGCTGTGAGGGTTGGAGCGATACCTATATACTGAGGCTGTGAGAGCAGTGGTGTATCTTGGGCAAGAGAGACTGAGGAGTGCAAAATTCTGCAGGCTCATGGTCGGAACGCTAATGCTCAAACCCCATGCAGTGGGAAATAGAGAAAGAGATAAAGTGGGACAGAGGACGTGATTAAAAAAAAAAAAAAAATTACAAAATTAAAATGAAAAAATCAACTAACAATATATATAACCAGACCTTGAAGAATTTATATTTCAACTAATTTTTGGCTAAATGTTCAATCAATAAAAGGCCCAAGGGCCACTCGAGGTAGAATATAATTAAATGAGGTTCTTTTATGGACGAAAGAAGAGAAAGTAAATGCAGATTATGATAATATTTAAGATAGACAACTGTTGTCCCTAGATTTTGAAAGGGTTAATAATGGACCGGACATCACGACCACGAAACCCATAAGCCGTGACAGCTGGAGAGATACCACATGTATTGAGGCTGTGTCTGCAGTGGTTTATCTTGAGCAAGAGAGGTTGAGTAATCCCAAATTCTCCAGTGTCGTAGTGGAAACGCTAATACTCCAAACACATGGATTAGGAAAGAGGTCGAGGAAGAGATAGAGCGAGACAGAAAGAAAGAGAGAGCGAGAGAGAGCGAGAGAGAGAGAGAGACAGACAGACAGTAAATAGAAATAAAAGCGCTGAACATACAACAAGCTCCAAACTTGTGGTAAAATATAACAGCTGGGATATCTCTGGACAAACTGATGGTTGTATAAGTATGATGGATAGGCGGGTTTTGTGAGAAATTATCATGAATTTGTGTCATGTAATCTCTTGGATATTTTGGTTTATATTGTAGCAATAAACTTTCAGCAAAGGTTTCATACGCATCACCTGCCTGACACTGTAATGACACTCAGAGCTGGTGTTATTACATATTTTGATATCACGAATGCTGTTTGATTCTAGGAAACAAAAAAGAATTACAAGAGACAGAAAACAATAGCAAGGAATGGCACCAAACATATCATTATAAATACAGACATTCAAGAAAAATGGAAGCAAGCACAAAATAAATATCTTAAAGAAAAAATGTGCTAAGTCAGGAATGGTGTTATTACATATTTTGAGATTACGATTGGTTAATTCTAAGAAGAAAAAAAACACAACTATAATTAGTGGCAGAAAACACTACCAAGAAATGGCACATATCACTTAATTTTAAATACAAACGAATGTAAGCAGTCAAAAGAGTCATGCCTCAACGAAATTCATGCAGAGACAGGAAAATCAATTAATGGATAGGGTAAGCACCCATAAAAGAAGAAAACAGGAGAAAATACGTGTTCCGCGGCAGGATGTATAAATCTAAAAAAGACTGTGGAAGAAGGGTGTGTCGTGAGCAAGAGGGTCTTATGAAGCCAAATATATTCCAGCCTAATGTTTGAAAATATGATGTATAGGCGGCTTTTGTGAGAAATTATCATGAATTTCAATCATGTAAACTCTTGAATATTTTTTGTACATGTCGTAGCTTTCATCATCGGCCTGACCCTATAATGACATTGCAAGCTGCTGTTGTTGCACATTTTGATATCACGAGCGCTGTTTTATTCTAGGAAACAAAAAAGTATTACTGGAGACAGAAAACAATAGCAAGGAATGTCACCAAACCTAATTTCAAATACAAATATTCAAGAAAAATGCAAGCAAGCAAAAGAAAAAAATGTGCTAAGACAGGAAAACCGAGCAACATGGATATGGTAAGTGAATGAGGACAAAAGACAATAAGACAACAGTGTTGAGAAAGACAGAAGATGGATATAGTAACATGGATATGGCAAGCATTCATAAAAGAAGAAAAGAAAAAAAAGAAAATACGTGCTCTACGGCAGGATGTATAAATCTAAAAAGGGATCGTCTCATAATAGAGAAAATGAGAATATGTGAGTGATGACAAAGGACAATAAGAGAACAGGTTTGAGGAAGACAGAAGATGGATATGGCAACATGGATATGGTATGCATTCATAAAAGAAGAAATGTAAATGAAGAAAATACGTGCTCTACGGCAGGATGCATAAATCTAAAAAGGGATCGTCTCATAATAGAGAAAATGAGAATATGTGAGTGAGGACAAAAGACAATAAGAGAACAGGGTTGGGGAAGAGAGAAGATGGATATGGCGACATGGATATGTCAAGCATTCATAAAAGAAGAAAAGAAAAAGAAGAAAATACGTGTTGTACGGTAGAGTGTATAAATCTAAAAATAGATAATAGAGAAAAAGAAAATATATGAGTGAGGAAAAAGGACAGGAAGCGAACAGGATTGAGGACGGCAGAAGATGACGATTGTTATTGGATTTAGCGAATGAGGGACAAAGCTGAGGAAGAAAAATAATAAATATGGCTCTATGGCTATGGGTAATTGTGGCTAAAAAAGAAAAGAAATAGGAGTCCTCATATAAGGAGGCTGTGGCAGCAGAGGTGTGTCTCGAACAAGGCGTCCCAAATCCTCCAGGCTAACAGTCTGAGGTCTAAAATTCTAACTTCACGTGGTGTGAAAAATGAGAGATATTGAGTGGGACACACACACACACACACACACACATACACACACACACACACGCACACACACACACACACACACACACGCACACACACAGAATGAGTGAATAAATAGAAGAAAATAAAAACTGTACTTACGACAAGCTCTAGACGAATCTTTTCATAAAATATAACACCTAGCTTCCCGATAGACCAATTGATGGCATCACAAGATCTATAATAAGGCGGGGATATTGAGAAATTGTCGTGAATGAGTGTTATGTATTCTCGAGGATATTTTGAGTGCATGTTGTGGCAATAAACTTTGATCCAAGGTTTCGTACCCATCATCGGCCTGACCAGATAATGACCATCTGTGCTGGTGTTGGTGCAGATTTTTATATCCCGACAGTTGGTTAATTCTAAGAAACAAAACATATTATTATTAGAGACAGATAACAATGCCTACGATTGGCACAAAATATATAGTTTTACATACAAACATTGAAAACAAATGCAAACAGGTAAAAGATGAAAGTCTCAAAGAAAAGTGTACAGAGACAGGAAAATATGTGCTCCACGGTAGGATGTATAAATCTAAACAGGGAATGTCACATAATAGAGAAATCAAGAAAACATTTGGAGAAAGTGCAATAAGAGAACAGGTTTCAGGATGACAGAATATGGCCATTAATTACATATACCAGCCTCAATGTTCGAGAAATGTCGTAGAAAAAATGCGTTCTCCGACAGGAATCGAACCTGTATTCCTATACAGAAACCGTCATTTGATCTGACGTGCTATACCATTCAGCTACAGAGAAGCGTCTGATTAGCAATGTCCAAATTACTTCGACGATTTTTATCGATCGATCATGTCTGCTCACTAAATGTATCTTAACATAAACAATGACAACATATAAGGAAATAGATTAAGTCCGACATTTATTTTATATATTTTCTGTTTATTCTTTATTTTTTATAAATACTATTTATTTAAGTAAATTATCTGTTTTTAATTAAACGGTATTAATTTCAATTACCGGCCTGAATGTTCGAGAAGTTTCGTAGAAAATTTGCTGAATATATGAATGGGGAGGTACTGTCCAATGCTTGAATTTCAAATTCTTCAAAATATTATTAGGCTTACCTTCTTTTACACAGGTGTATTTAAACTCCGTCGGATAACAAGTTTCACAAATACCACATGGTTGATTCTGGCAAGGTCCCATACCAATTGCCTAGAAAGAAAGAGATAGATATAGATAGATAGAGAGAGAGAGAGAGAGAGAGAGAGAGAGAGAGAGAGAGAGAGAGAGAGAGAGAGAGAGAGGGAATATGTGATAAAATTGTTCAAAATAGTGAAAAGAAATTTGTTGGTAAATCGATAATAGTTATAATATTGTCGAGCCATCATGGAATGAAATGAATACATTCGATTATTCTCGTCTCAAGAATAGACGGGCATGCTCGGCTATTTAGATGTTCTCAATCTTACACACGGTTATTCCAAACGCACAAGTTAATTTTACTTTTCCCTTTTTTTCTCACAAGTCTGTTTATTCCAAATTGTTTGTTTGAAATAAAAGGTTATGTTTTACAACCTATCACTTTCTATTACTTTCTATCTGCCTGTATCCTTCTAACGCCGAAAATTTCCAGCTATATTCTCTTTGATTGTCAACTATTCCAATCTCTTATAATGTCTATTATATTTTCCAATTATTTCTCTCTTTTTCTTTTGGCCTCTGAATTCTTCCAGCACAATATTAATGCTTTTGCAATAGACTAAATCCTCCAAACCAAATTTTTCTTTGTTTCTCTTGTTAATAATCGCAATTAATTAAAGTTGAATATAATAACCGAGTCGATACGTGTAAGACTGTAGAGAATGTTTGACGGAATAGAATTATTTTTGTGTTTCTCAAAAGCTTTGTTGCATGTCTCAATCTCTTGATCGTGATCAATATTTGGATGAAGACACAAGACATCCATAATAATAAAACACTTAAAATCAGTACGATAGTTCACCGACAAGTCACTATAAGTCATTTTAAATTTCATGAAGGCAGAAAAATAGATATTTTCTCCTCTAACTACCCGTACAATTGTGATGATGTCTATCTATCTCTATCCGACTACCATCGAAAATTTAAGGCAATATTCTCTTTGATTATCAACCATTCCAATTTATCTTTCCTCACATGTCTGTTTATTCCAAACTGTTCGTTTGAAATAAAAGGTTATGTTTTACAACCTATCACTTTCTATCTACCTGTATTCTTCTAACCCCGAAAATTTCCGGCTATATTCTCATTGTTTATCAACTATTCCAACTTTTTTCCTGGCATATCTGTTTACTCTAAACTGTTCGTTTGGAATAAAAGGTTATGTTTTACAACTTAACACTTTCTTCAGTAAAAGTTACTATTTTTACGCTCATCTTTTCACCGGCTTATGCCGATTTAACCTCGATGGTTCAAACGGTAGAAACCATAATGTGTGCCTCCTGGCGAAAATAGCGTTTCTAGTTTATTACGAGCTACAGAAAAGAATTTCATAAAAGAAAAAAGTATTAGGTTGGTGCAAAAATAATGACGTAATAATGTCGTTTTTTGACGTATTTTTCAACGTCAAAAAACGACATTGTTACGTCATTATTTTTGCACCAAGCTTATAGCTGAATAAGAGATTTAAAAATATTTTACTCAAGCAAGATATTCTAAAAGAGAAACATTCCCCCGCCAAAAAAAGTAAGTCCTAAACATTTCAAAAATAATTGTGAAGAATCCTAAATTAAGTTGTGAATAAGTCCTAAAGTGAAAATTAAAGTCTCTCAATTTCAGATAAGCATTTTCCAAATGAATGTATTTTTCCCCGCAAAAAATACGATCAAATTTCCCACACTAGTTTATGACGTTAGGTTGAATCTAGAACAAAAAAAAAAACAAAACATTTTTGGCCATAACTTCCAATGTTTTAAAACGGATGAAAAATTAATTTTTATATCATATCAATTTCTATTTTGTGTGCATCTGCAGTCGCATCAATGTAAGCTTCCATTTCCTCTGAATATTCCAATTTGTCAAACACACACACACACACACACACACACATAAACAAATATGTATGTTTTTATGTCTCTGTGTTTGTAACCCGAGATATCACGTAATTATTTTCATGAATAATTAATAGACGCCTTATCATTTTACTCAAGTGTTTTCATCGTGATCCACATTGAGTACTGCCCATAGAGAGTATCGGCGAATGTCCGTACTACATTTATTTATCGCTCTATTTCTGAATTGATCGAAACTTTGGATAGCTGAAGTTTTCGAAGAAAGACAAATGCATCCCGTCATCAGGAATAATAATAATAATAATAATAATAATAATAATAATAATAATAAGAAGAAGAAGAAGAAGAAGAAGAAGGAAAGAAAAGAAGAAGAAAAAGTGAAGAAGAAAGCGAAAATGAAGAACAAAGTGGAGAAGAATATAGAGAAGAAGAAAAGGAATAATAATAAGAAGAAGAGGAAGAAGAAGCAAAGAGGAGAAGAAAAAGAAAAAGAAGAATTTAACACTTAGAAAAATGTGATTTAAAAAATTAAACGAAAAGAGTCCGTGTTTGACGAAAATATTTTACAATATGTCTGTCTTCTTCAAGTTATGTTTAAAATTGTAGTTAAGTATAAAAATATAAAATATTTTGAATTCTTTGTACAAACATCACTTGTCTTGAGAAAAACAGCTGTACTAAAATGTGCATAACTTGATGATGATCGGACTCACCTTAAAATTTTCCATTACTTGATTAATTACTAAGAATGAAGAATGCTATAACTTTACTCCATAAATAGTTTATGTCAAGACAACCGACGTCAGTTGTTAAGCTATTAAACCATTAAAACGTGTGAAACTGTTGGGGTTATTTCAAAATGAGTACGGGCCCTATTATACTCACGCTTTGGTTGCATTCTATACTCGCTAACTTACTTTCATTTACCTTTTTCGCTTTTATTACAAGTAAGTGTTTTTTCTCAATTGTAACGCCGATCCTTTCGATCTTGGGACAAACTTTATCAAAGCAGCAAATTAAACATTGCCAAGTCAACAACGATAGTAGCAGTTCCAATTTAAATGCGGTTCTGGCTGACAATTATTGCATATGAACTCTAATATATCCAATTATTTCATGAAAGACGGATATAATTAGCATTTACATTTGTTCATTTTTATTCGAGTATATTTTTTCCTGTACGTCATCACCCAGCTTGTACCAACCCAA
>OZ010612.1:61776340-61943840 GCA_963932145.1 Acanthosepion lycidas
ACATGTTTATTTTTCAAAATTCATATTCGAGAAGCTCTTTGATGCCAGACAATAAAATAACGCGAAATCATTCAGAATCTATGACGGATATACACCTATACTTCTGAAAATAATTATTTTACGTAACTTTTAATGCCTTTAGCCATTAACTGTTATTTGTAATGTTTAACCCAAAACAGATCTGCATAGGCACGTCTCGAACATGTTAAATAAAAACCACATTTCAAAGAAGTGTCTGTAAAGTTTCACTATACGCTATTTTATTAAATAGTCAATTTTTTTTGTTTTAATCATTCCAACCCATGCAAGAGGTTTAAAGCCATTTAGACTCAAAGGCTAACTCTGAATAATCGATACCGCGATAAAATCATTATTAAGGAGTCAGGACAATAAAAGATACATAAATAAAGAAGAAAGAAGAAAACTATTGACATACGGTTACACTGAGCCAATTCAACTGTGAATTGAGGAAACTGTTATAGATAAGCGTATGGTTGCAAGAAAGAAATACGACAACAGCAGAAATAGATTTACGTGGTTTATTTCAACGGGAACGTAAGGGTTTGGGACAGCTCCCTTGTGGTAAATTTCATAAGCCGGCTTCGGATCTAGGTCGATCTCTCATAGTAGTTCACATATGTTGACGCTGGCACTCCCCTACTGTGAACCGGTCTCTTCGGTGTCCACCTGTTGAACTTCCGTGTGACCCCTTTTATAGCGTTTTTTATGGCTTCACAGGCTCGAAAAACGAAGCGAGTATAATTAGGAGGGAAGCATTTTTATTGGACGAAAAATAGAGCACTTTAAATATTATTTTATTTTTCGACCGGAACTCGAGTGTCGGGAACATTTGTAAACGAAGATAATGTTCATTTTGTGGCGGCGCTTTGTCCCGTTCACATCCTGTTCTCGCTCTTGAGTATTTGCCTGTAAATCAGCCGAGATATGACTTATTTTATTTTATAACAAAACCATTCCATAATTCATAAAGTTTAGGTACCACAGAAATTAGTCCATCAGAACAATTATCAGGAAATATTTATAGATACCTTACGGTGGTTACATCTAAAAATTTAAAATATAAAATGATGAGACCTAACAGCCTATCTAGTATTGCCTTAAATTAGTTATGAGTTCGGAGTATGAAAAAATATTTTACCTTTTAATCTTGGATTAGATTGGAGGTGTGTATTAAAACGGAATCTGCAAAGATGCTGTGGAATGATATGAATCCACACTTCTCCACCGACTTAAGGATAAATAGCAGATAGGTTGGTAGTTTTAACTCGCCTAAGACAATATATGTTTGCTTAAGTGAAGATTAATGTAACGTGGAGACAGGATCAATTTTGTCCTTGATCCATAAACATATAGTTGCATCTCGGTACCCGACAAACCGACACCAGTGTTCACACTGACTGAGAAATGTTTGTCTTTGTCCAATATATACAGTGCTGTTCGATAAAAGTGACTCACCTGATTTTTTACTAAAAATATTTTTGTCTATTCTTTTTGGGGTTAAAATAATGTTTAATCTTACTAATATAAAGACCCCTTCCCGATCACCTAGAAAAAAAAGTTTATTCACCATAAGGTATTCTATTGATAATTATAAATTTAGATATAAATCAAATCCAGGAAAAAAAAAGTCTGTGCAAAAAAAAAAAAAAAAAATGATTCAGATATCGCATTCTAATGATTAAACTGGTAAATTTAAACAGCTTTTGAAAAAATATTGAAAACTATTTTACAATTAACTCAGAACAATATTCTAGAGAATTCTAGAAGAGCTTAAATTAAATCTAGAATATTTCAGAATATTCCAGAAAGCCTCATACAGTCTTGAAACAGACTAAAATAGCCACTGAAGTCACTAACCAGATGAAGGGGTATAAAAACGTATCAGAACCACTTAAGGCATCTATTATTGCCCTAAAAAGCAGTCAAGTCTATGAGAGAAATTGTAGAAATTGCTATAACCTTGCAATCAACTGTCTTTCGAGTGCTTAGGGCACATAATGATGCCACTCGTGCTCCAAGGAAGGAAACAAGGGGACGAAAAGATTGATGATATAACTGGCAGGGTAATCAAGAGAGAAGTTGCGAAGAATAGGACTACAACTAGCGAAGAAATTGAAGCCAGTCTAACCGAAGAGCAAGGTGTTTGTCTTGCCTCTTCAACAGTTTGTCGGCGGCTGTTACAAATCTTGCACACAAAGGTTTAAGCCGCTAATAAGCAAAGCCAACAAAGCCAAGAGACTTAAATGGGCTCACTATTACAAAAAATTCACCGTAGAAGACTGGAAGAATGTTCACTTCCCCGACAAAATTAAAGTTGAGCTAAATTCAAAGGATAAGGTGGGTCACTTTTATCGATGTAGGTCTCCGTCACTTTATGTAAGCCTCCATCACTTGATGTAAACACCCGTAACTTGATGCCGTCCCCGTCACTTGATGCAGGTCTCCATCACTTGATGTGAGCCACTGTCACTTGATGCAGGCCTCCATCACTTGATGTAGGTCTCCGTCACTTGATGTAAGCCTCCGTCACTTGATGTAAACACCCGTCACTTGATGCAGCCCTCCGCCACTTGATGTAGGCTCCTGTCACTTGATGTAGGTCTCCGTCACTTGATGTAAGCCCCTGTCATTTGATGCAGGCCTACATCACTTGATGTAAGCCCCTGTCACTTGATGCAGGCCTCCGTCACTTGATGTAGGCTCCTGTCACTTCATGTAGGCTTCCGTCACTTGATGTAGGTCTCCGTCACTTGATGTAACCCCCTATCACTTGATGTAGACTCCCGTCACTTGATGTAAGCCCCTGTCACTTGATGCAGGCCTACGTCACTTGATGTAAGCCCCTGTCAATTCATGTAGGCCTCCGTCACTTGATGTAGGTCTCCGTCACTTGATGTAAGCCACCTTCACTTGATGTAAACACCCGTCACTTGGCGTAAGCCCCTGTCATTTGATACATTCCTCCGTCACTTGATGTAAGCCTCCGTTACTTGATGTAGGCCTCCCTCACTTGATGTAAGCCCCTGTCACTTGATGCAGGCCTCCGTCACTTGATGTAAGCCTCCGTTACTTGATGAAACCTCCGTCACTTGATGTAAGCCCATGTCATTTAATGGAAGCCTCCGTCACTTGATGTAAGCCCCTGTCACCTGATGTAGGCCTCCGTCACTTGATGTAGGCTGTCGTCACTTGATGTAAGCCTCCGCCACTTGATGTAGGCAATCCGTCAATTGATGCAAAACTCCGTCACTTGATGTAGGCCTCCGTCACTTAATGTAAGCCCCCGTCACTTGATGTAGGCCTCCGTCACTTAATGTAAGCCCCCGTCACTTGATGCAGCCCTCCGTCACTTGATGTAACCCCACGTCACTTGATGTAACCCCACGTCACTTGATGCAGGCTTTCGTCACTTGATGCATGCCTCCGTCACTTGATATAGGCCTCCGCCAGTTGATATAGGGCCTTTGTCACTCGAAATACAATGATTTTGACTGGATGTATCATCCACCTCTTTCCCAATCCTCTGAACTCTCCTCAGATTGACACCCAAATACTCTGAAATGTTTGTATTCTAGATTCCGGTACACTGTATGCCGTTTGCAAATTTCTGGCGCAATGAATTCTGTCATGGTGCTCTTTTTCTTGCAAAACTATACCTACAATAATGTGAAATCGAAGACGCAACATGAAAATGCATCACGGACTCCACTGATAGGAGGTACAGGGGATTGCTGGAAGTTCTGTCTCGGGTCCAGATCATCAGGTAATGAGATTTTATAAGCCATTGTTCATTTTGACATGGATAGATGTTCAACAATATGGAAGAGTTTAAAAACAGTGATTTTCTCTGACGTTACACCAGCGAAATGTTATTAACAAGGCACTAAGCTTCTTCCACGAAGATGGCGACAGACAATAAAATATATTTGGATATATTTTGATTAATAAACGCTTTTAGTGTGTAATTTGCTTAAACTATTATTTAAAGCTTGAAACCTGAAAATAACTTAGAAATAATTATTTTCATAGAATCAAATTTGTATATGAATGATCAATGAATTTTGATTTGTGATTTCCCTTCAGCTTGAAATATTAACAAAATATATATCTTTTAGTTTTATTTTGTTAGTTTTTTTTCTACGGACGGTGTCCAACTGAACCGACCCTAATCTACAATCGAAGAGGCTCATTGCTACTGAATGACAATACTCTATCCTCCACTGCAAGCGTCAGCGAGCGCATACTTGAGGAACAGGGAGTGCCGGAAATTCTTCCTACAGTCCAGATTACCAGGTAATAATGACATGTTTCATTTCTTAACGGGTGGAGATTCAAGAATATGGACGGGGTTGAAAGCGAGTGGAGGAATTTTCTTTGCCCCTAAACCAGCCAAATACCATAAAGGTGGAATTACGCTTCTGACACAACGATGGCAACAGACAAGAAAATAAGATGCGATATATTTCATTAATAAACCCTTCTAATTTGTAAAGCTTGAAAACCGAAAAGAAAAATGGTAATAATTGTTTTCACAGAAACTAGTTTGACTATAAAAGACCAATGAGCTTTGATTGTATATTTCATTTTATATATGTGTTTTGACTTCAGCTTGAAATACGAAAAAAATAGTTGTTTTAGGTTTATTTTGTTTGTTTTTTTTTATTTATTTTCATGGTATATGCTTAAATGTGGTAAAGCAATACATTATGGTGTTTCAACAAGATGGGTGAGGTTGAGAGGGAATGTAGGGATTTTTTCCCGTAAACAAACCACATGGTATAAACGTGAAATTGAGCTTCTGGCACGACGATGGCAACAGATAATAAAATAAGGAATTTATTTTAATGAATAAAGACCATTCATATGGTATAGGATTCAACTATTAATTCATGATAGAAACGCGAACAAACATTTGATTCAACCCTGTATCTATATAAATCTATCCATCTCTCTCTTTCTTTCTCATTCTAGCTTTCTCGCAGTCTGTTCATTAACTAACTAAAGCTGTTCATCTCTCTTTCTCTCTCATTATCTATATATCAGGCAGCTTATCGCTTAGACTGTTCATGATCTATCTATCTATCTATCTATCTATCTATCTATCTATCTATCTCCTTCTCATCAAATCTATCTATCTATCTATCTATCTATCTATCTATCTATCTATCTATCTATCTATCTATCTATCCCATTCTCTTAAAATCTATCTATCTATCTATCTATCTATCTATCTATCTATCTATCTATCTGTCAGCCTGTCTGTCTGTTAGTCTTGCACGTTGAAAATTTTACTTTTCATCCATGCATCGAATATTATTGCCAGATCTTGGCCGGTGCTTCCGTTATATTTCTCGAGTTTCCTGGTAGAATCCCTCTGAAGAATCTGCAACGCTAATGACCTGGCATCTCGTCCTCAGTCACAGTAATTGCTCAGATGTGTTTTCATTTTTAGTACATTTAGTAAATGTGTTACACCTAAATGTGTTATTATCTTTGTTTTTCTTTTTTCCTAAACAGTTATTTTTTTCTTAAGAAACGAAATTATTAAACACTGATTCCTGGTAACTACGATGTTCAAAAATTTAAATGCAATTTAATTTTCAGCTTCTGTCTCCATGGCACCTGTTCTTTTATTTTCCTTCGTTGAAAATGTTTTTATGTGTATTGAGCGCGTAAAATAAAGAAAATGAATACATCTTTATCAAAGAACAAATAATAATACAATTAACATTATGCAGGTTTGTATATGTGTATTTATGAAGACAGATCGAAAAGAACTACTTGGTTCGTTAACCACAACCCTGATTAGAATTGAACACCGATCAATTTCATGAACAACAAACCTGTACATAGAAACCTAACAACGGAAATCAATCGTTAAATAAACCGTCCTTTCCGTTATTGTGTATGTTTCAAACAGACACCGACTTTTAAATTGTAATTAATATTTAGGAAGGGGATTTGTTTTCGGAGCTAAAATTCGATGTTCTAAGCACCTGTGGAGAGAACCCCAATGAGATTTAACTTGAAGAAGAGTATATAACACAATTCTGAGGAATAACTGTCTATGGACTACATAAATGTATCGTTATTTTAGTAGCATATTAAATGAGAGTTTAATACCTGGGCCGAGTAGACTAGTACTGGCTTAATAGATTACAAGCGAATAAAAACTGTGTAGTATTTTAAAGACGAGGTAATGCGAGACATCCTTTAGAAATGGTCTAGATTTTTTAAATTTTTTACGAATTATCAACCCTTTGTAGGTTATTTATTTTTTACAGATTATCAACCTTCTTGATCTCTGAAGAAGCTTTAATAATGTCAAACATGTCAGATTTAGATCTGTTTCTTACTTGTTCTTTATCATATCTTTATCAGATCTTTACTTTATATATATATATATATATATATATATATATATACACACATATATATATATATATATATATATATATATATATATATATATATATATATTCATTTATGTTTCATTTAATAATATAGACATATTGTGTCTATTAATTTTTATACTGTTCCTTTCCACTAATTAGTTTCTTGATTTTCAGATGCATTTCGTTAAGGAAGGCGCCGTATATTTTCTAACCCAAACAATTTTGATCTTTTCCGATTTTTTTTTCTTTATCTCTGACGAAGTTTTAATAAATTCTTACTTGTTCTTTATCTTACCCCATACACACACACACGCACACACACACACACACACATATATATATATATATATATATATATATATATATATATATATATATATATATATATATATTGAGAGCTAGAGGCATTCGGTTATCTCGTTGCACAGAAGAGCTGTGATACAGCGAAACAGTACTGTCTGCGAATGACATAATTTAGCTCTTGAGAAATATATTTCCAACTGTTGAGTAACAAGCTGATTCTAAAAACAACGGCCACCTCCGTAAATGCGAAGCTCTTCAGTTAAATGAATGGAGCACTATGGCTGCTTGGCGTTTATTTACGTTTGTTAAAACAATACACTAGATTTGGCTGACTCATCCTGAGATAGCTCAGTGGTAGAATCTCTGATGAGACCAAATCAGTTGGGTTTCAATCCGGGCTTGGGTATTCGGTTGTCTAGTCGCACTGAGAAGCTGTGATACAGCGAAACAATACTGTCCGCGAATGACACACACACACATATAGATAGAGAGAGAGATTTTATAGTTTATAGGTAGAGAGAGAGATTTTTTGTTTATATATATAGAGAGAGGTTTTATTGTTTGTTTATATATATATATATATATATATATATATATATATATATATATATATATATATATATATATATATATATATATATATATATATATATATATATATATATATATATATATATATATATATATATAAAGATATCGGTCGTCTTGTCAACACTAGTGTAGACTGAGGATATTATGAACATTTTAAAATATCCATAATAAAATTCCCATAATATTCATGTCGACATTTTAAAATGTCTATGATATTCTCAGTGTTGATTAGAATTAGTTATACAGTCGACATTTGAAGACTTGCAGGGCGAGTGAATATTATAGAAATATAGTAGCTAATTAAGTTAAACCTATATTATGAAAATTTGAATTTGTTTTCATATTATGAGAATTTTATTATGGACATTCTAAAATGTCGACATGAAAACAAATTCAAATTTCCATAATAGAGGTTTAACTTAATGAACTACTATATTTCCATAATATTCACTCCCCCTCAAACTCTTCAAATGTGGACGGTATGACTAATTCTAATTTCTATATTTTATCACTCCTCTATAACCTCTTTAAACTATATTAATTATAGTATATAAATTTTTCCTTACATTAAATTAAACCTATATTATGGAAATTTGAATATCTCCCCAAATCTTTCCATTATTCATTACAACCGTTTATCTATATATTTTAAATTTATTAGACCCGTTTTTACCTGAATGACTTACCTGAATGGCAGCCCAATCAGCGCTCACGGTTATATAATCCCACTAAATGTACGTCATAATTTTCTAGAAAGTTCAAGAAGAGGCCAGAAATTTCTAGAATGCTCCTGGAATTTTATGAGGCTTCAGAAAGACATAGTACTACTAAGATTACATACGATTTTAGAAATTTCGTATTGTTTAGACATTATTTTAAAAAATAAACTGAATTAAATATTTCTTTAAGAGAGCCGGGGAGATATTAAAGTAAGGGGACGTTTTTAATTTATAATAATAAGAGATTATAGGGGAGTGATAAAATATAGAAATTAGAATTATTTATTTATACTGTCAACCTTTGAAGAGTTGAAAGGGAAGGAATATTATGGAAATATGGTAACTAATTAAGTTAAACCTATATTATGCAAATTTGAAAATCTCCCCAACTCTCTTTCCATTAATCCCTTACATCCTTTTATCGATATATTTTAAATTTATACTTACACCCCTTTTTCTCCTATTTTAAATTAATACTTTATTCTGCATATACCTCCATATTAATGTCAGGAGTTTAATGTTCAGATTGCAATTTTATAAAGCTTCTTCTCTGTGTCCTGGCCTTGTACCATTCGTTTGGCTGAAACATTGAAATGGATAAATTCCGTATTGGTTTTTCGACAGGTTGATGTTTTTAGCTAACACATGAAAATTCTACTACCTGCTCGCCCTCTATATGGATAGACAAGAACACAGTCCACACCGTTTTTGATAAGACAGACGACCACGATATCTTTGTCTCCGGATTGAGTTAATTTTGAATTTTATTGTTTATTAATTATAATTAATTACATTTTTCTATACTAATAAATATTTTATATCATTAAGATACACTTGGATTATATAACAACAGATTTGTAACCTTTACTACAGACACACAGACACACACACACACTATATATATATATATATATATATATATATATATATATAAAGAAAGAACAGTAAGATATATAATCCGGTGTTCTTATTGATATTTTTATTTTTACAAAATAGTGCTCAATATATTAGGTTGGTGCCAAAATAATGACGTAATAATGTCGTTTTTTGACGTTAAAATTACGTCAAAAACGACAGTATTACGTCATTATTTTTGCACCAACCTAATAAATTTACAGAGCATTAATATTATAAATTAATTGATTTAATATATGTTTTTCGCTACACAGTAATAACCATGTTTCAAAAATGGAAGCTAAAAGCTTCAAATTTAATTTTGTAATTAAATTAAAAGCATTAGTTCCATTGAATTTTGGAGTAACTTATTTTAAAAATTTGCTGAGTTTTAAAGGCAACAAAAAATTCATAATTCACTGTTTCCAAGGATACAGAGAGATCCAATCATTCAGCCAAGTGGTGGTAGCGTGTTCATTTTTATTAAGTTTTGTTGTATCATTTATTAAATACGTTCGAAAAAGGGGTTATTTTTAGGTATGGTAGGGATGTATTTTCAACGAATTTTAACATCAGTTAAATGCATGTCGTCTGGGTTTTTTTTTTTTAATTTATTGTTAACGGCAAAAAGTTCTTACGGCATTTTTCTACTTGTGTACTTAAAGATTTTTTGGGGATGTTTAGGTTAAAATACTTTTTATTTAACTATAATTTTAAAATATTTTCACTCTTAATTTTTAATAGACTATATTTTTTTTAAAATACAGTATATAAAATTATTTTCTCATATCATATTGTTTTACAATTTCATTTTTGAATATTATTTAAGGAACATTTTTGACAATGACGGCAAAAAATAGCTAATTCATTTCTCTGATCCAGTAAACTTTTATTTTTTATAAACATAGCAATATATAGTTTCTGATGTATGTACAAAAGACATGGGTCATTTAATGGCCTACATATTCTAGCATTTCTTATATTTTCATTTTACTGTAGGTGTTTTATTAAATTATTTTAAGGGCTAGAAGTACTTTGAGAGAGATGTTTAGGTCAGAATACGTTTTATTTAACTACGATTTTAAAATATTTTCACACTTAATTTTAATAGACTATATTTCTTTTTAAAACAAGTAAATGTAATAGAATCACTTACAGTATATAAAATTATTTTTTCATATCAAATATATCTATATTACCTGGTCGCACTTTTTTATTTTATTTCTAAATATTATTTAAGGAAAACCTTTGACAATGACGGCAAATCATAGCTATTTCATTTCTCTGATTCAGTAATTTTTTATTTCTTATAAACTTAGTAATATATAGTTTCTCATGTATGCCCAAAGGACATGGGTCATTTAATGACCTACATATTCTAGCTTTTCTTATTAACTTCCATTTTACTGTAGGTGTTTTCTTGAATTCTTTTAGGTGCTAGAAGTACTTCGAGAGAGATGTTTGATTTCTATATTTATTAATCCTAAGTGAAATTTGATGTTGGTTGGATCGTTTTTTGAACTCATGGCTGGTGCAACCTATATAGATTTTTATGTTTTCAGGATTTTCAATAGAAGAGATATTGCATTGGTATACTAATGATTCCGTGCGACATTTATTTTGTAGAGGAGAGTTGTAAGGGTTTCTACAGTTACATATTTTTTGCTTATCTTCATCTGTTTACTTTCACAAGAAAAATGTTTGAATATTAATGTGAGGAATTATTGTTCTTTACCATTTGGTTGTATGGAGGTGTATACCAAATTATTTTTCTACTTCTTTTTTTTATGCTTTCTGTTTTCATTTTTTATATAAGGTAGTTTTGGGTTTTTGTAGCCACTTTCTTTTAGAGCTTTATTATAGAAATTAATATGTTCATCAAAAATCTTGTCATTTGCAGAATTTGTACTTATTCTTTTTTGGATGGATAAAGGTATATGCTTAATTGTAAATGGTGTGATTTGATTTAGGATAAAGGATTGGTATTGGTTTTTTTGTAAGGTGTGTATGTAATTTTATTTAAATCTAATGTTATATCAAGGAAGTTCATATTTTTTTAATTTAGTGCTAACTGTAATTTTTAAGCCCATGCTTTTAAATTTTTTATATAATACCTTTCTAATTTTATCTATTTTGAAGTTAGTTGAGTTTCTAATAACCATAAGACCATCGTCTCTGTATAAACCAATGTCAGCTATATTTATATCACGATGCGCTGTAAGGTTGTATAATATAAAACGATCTATAACATCAGAAGACTCGGCTGAGTCCAGTGATCCCATTGTGATGTCAAAGTGGTCATATGAATTTTTTATCCATTGCTCACTTTTATGAATCAGTAGCGATTTTTTCGCATTTATAATAATGTTTTTTACTTCTTCTGTAATATCCGTGTACTGGGTAGCAAAGTTCAACGCATGCATGAATAGTTCTTTAGATATTGATTGATGACATATATATGTAATAGGGTTTTACCTTTTTGTAAAATAATTGATTTCCTGTATCATTAATCGGTAAAAGTTTTAAAAAATATAATGAAAAAATGTTTAACTCAGAAAGATCTTCGGGTCAGTTGATTTTTAGTGATATTCAAAGGTAAGTGTTGAATTCTTTTTGCTGAATAGTTTTGATTGTGCGCGGTGACATTGGAACGCCACCATTATGATGGAATGCCAACAACTAGTACCGATACTCTGGGAAGCGATGTAAATAGTGTAAATTATTACAATACCTCATCTCAGAAATATAGACAGATATAGAAGAAGGTCGTAGCGTACAACGGTCTAAACGTCTTAAATATGGCAACGAAAATGTTGAGAACAGTCTGAACAATGTAAATAGTGTAAATAATTACAAGATCTCATCTCAGAAATATAGACAGATATAGAAGAACCCGGAGAGTACGACGGTTGAATCGTCCTGAATATGGCAACGAAGATGAGGACAACAGTCCGAACAATGAAAATAATTTGAATAATTACAACACCCCATCACAGAAATAGAAACAGATTTTTTTTTTACTTATTGCTTCTGTTTTTATCTATCATTCCTTGTGTCGTATTTATTTTGGTCTCCCTATTTCTATGAATTATCACACTTTTTACCTCATCACCTCCGTCTTGTTTATCCTAGATCTTAATTGATATCATTAATTTAAATAAAATTATTTGTCCTCTCTCTCCCTCTCTCTCACACACACACACATATATATACACACACACATATATATATATATGTTTGTGTTTTTGCGCATGTGTTTGTGTGTGTGTCTGAATGAATAAATTACGATCATTATATCTGCTTATTTTTATCATAATCCTTTCATATTCTTGAATATTTTTTCGTGTGATATAATTAAATAAATTAAAGAACAGTTCTCTCGATTTAATGCACGCTTGACCATGACATTCCCACATAAGAGTACTAAATCCATATTTCTTAAGTTTCCATGTTCTAATGAAGGGTAAATCATCACTGTTAGCTATAGCATTTAAACGCAAAAGAAAAAAAAATCACCAATTGATAGCTACACATAGTTTTTGCCTTACAAGTTGCACCCCTAATGAAGTTCTCATAAATAGATAGAAAGTACTTGGAAAATAAAAAATAGAAGTGATTCTGACTCTTACAGTGCATTTCTTACCTTATTCAATTGTAATATACGGGAAAATATTCATGTATATGAAAGGATTATGATAAAAATAAGCAGACATAAAGTTTGTAATTTATTCAATCAAACATCTTAAGAAAGAATTTTCTGCATACATATATATATATATATATATATATATATATATATATATATATGAAGAAAAATATACGAAAAAAACAAACAAAAATCCTAATATGCAATTATGCTGCTTTAATGTTAAATATAATGTCAACGTCGGACGTTTCGGTCTAGTAGACCATCTTCAAGGCATATTCATAAAACATAATTAACATTAGACTATATTTAATTCAACATGAAAAGACGATAGACATAAGAGTAAGACTAATCAAAACAGACAACTGAAGATCAGCGTTCCGTTTCAGTATGATCACGTCGGCGTCACGTGGGCGATGTTGTGAAAACGTATTCCTAAAATATAGTATTCTGACTGAAAAATGAAAAGAATTTTATTTTAATCTGAAACTTATATTAACATTAAAACAGCATAATTGCATATTAGGATTTTGTTTGTTTTTTTCTGTATATTTTCCTTCATACTGTAGGATCTATATCCTTATATTTGCTTACACACACACACACACACACACACACACACACACACACATATATATATATATATATATATATATATATATATATTGTCATCTACAGACATCAATGTGGCAAGACACCCGGTTGTCTCTAGCTAGGATCGAAATCCGACTGAATTGACGCCAGTCGGAGATTCTACGACTAATCCGTAGAAAGTGAATTTAAGCGTATTTTTTTTTAGATAAACACACAGTGACTGAGAGAACTCATTTCGATTTAACGAAGAGTCTTGCATTATTAGCCGTAATAGTCACTGTTTACAAACTCACACTTTCTCCTCAGAGAACTCAACGAAAATAAATTTTTCAGGAGTTTGGCATTCGTCTGTAGATGACTTGTTATTTTTGCTTTCTATTCATTCGTCGGTAGGGGCCAAAATAAAAATAATGAAAAAATAAAAGGTAGATGAGGAACTGAAAGAACTTTAACACCCACTTTCATCCTGGTACCACTATCACCACCCAGTAATTCCAGCAACACCACCTCCACTACCCATCCGAAGTGAGAGTCTTTGAACTGGAACCTGCCCAGTCTTCGTCCACCAATCTTCTCTTAGCGTCTGGCCATCGAAAGCATAGATTTATTAGAGTCGCTTTAATTTTCACCGAACCCCCATTGACAATAAGTCCGTCAGTCCTGTCCGTAAAAAGTCAAACTTAAAAATTGGAATGAAGCCTCGTAAGTTACATTGCCTTGTGCCATCTTATTTTTGTAGATGATAATATTTGTAAGATTCTATGTTATTATATAGCTATAAATTACTTAAATGCGTCCAAAAATACATAAGTACTATTCAGCGAAATCATTAACAAATGATAAGATAATAATAATAATATTTTGATTTTTGGCACATATTGCCAGTATGGTAAAATTAAATTTTCCGTTTTCGGGGGGTTTTTAAAAAAATTAAAACAGATTAATGCATTTTCCTTACCTTTTTAACAAAACTTTATCGATTTATTGCACAGGAACATAAGGTTATAAAAATGTCATCACCGTAAAATTATATATGTGTTTGTAAGATTTATATTAGTATCCGAAACTAAACTCTATTTTGTTTCCAAGACTATTATACTCCCTACAATAATAAAGTTCATTGGTAATCCGAATGGATAATGCTGTGGAGGGTATAAATCCAGAAAGCTCAATGTAATAAACAGAGCAAGTGATAACAGATTAACAAATTGGAAACATCAGAAAACCATGGTAATATTTTATTTCGCGAAATCGATAATTCGATTTCACTTCGTCGGACCAGGCGTTTTCAAAACAATGAATGGAATCAAAAATTCTCCTAGTCATCATGTACACACACACACACACACACACACACACACACACATATATATATATATATATATATATATATATATATATATATATATATATATATATTAATGATATTTTTATTAAAAATGTTTTACATTTAATGACACTTCCCCGAGATCTGTATGAATACCATACTTGCTCTTACATCTAAACTATAGTTTTATTTTTTTAAATTTAGCGTTGAATTTCCTCCTGATTAGTTAAAAGAGACACACTCATAAGATCAAAAAATATGTCCCCACCTCTTACTTCACTCTTTAATAAGCAAACATATAGTTTCTTTTTATTTTCAAATGTAAATCATTTTCATCAAAGTTAATGAACATTACGGCGACATAAAAACATTGTCTCGAAATTTCCTTGTCGCAATGTAAAATACTTTTGATAATAGTCTGGCTAGACATCCGATCTCTTCAGTCTGGGACCAAAAACCCGACCGATTTTGTATTAGTCAGAGATTCTAAACCTTAGGCCATCGGCGTCAGGTCGAGAGAATGGTGAATTTTTGCGTATTTAGTATTCAGTATCTGTCTATATTTCTGAGATGAGGTATTATTTACTATTTACATTATTCGGACTATTGTCCTCATCTTTGTCGCTAAATTTATTACAAAGTTTCGGCCGTTGTACGCCCCGGGCTTCTTCAGGTGGTTGGAATGTCGAACTGAATCTTTATTTCGTTCCCTGGGGTAGACTATTCTAGTCCCAAGTGCCATGTTTAATGGGTGTCAGTTTTCAGTTATCTACTATTAATTCCCTTCTCCAAGTTCTCCACTGCCTTAACCGGGTATTGAACTCACACTCTTTAGACCCTGTCACTGGATCTAACTAACGCCTTTATCCACTGTGCCATGTGATCTTGAGGACATTCCAACCACCTAAAGAAGGCCCAAGCGTACAACGGCCGAAATGTTGTAATAAATATGGCGACACTGATGAGGACTATATATATATATATATATATATATATATATATATATATATATATATATATATATATATATATATATATATATATATATATATATATATATATATATATATACTTACTTGTAGGCCTTGTAAGTGTTGTGGGTCGAAATAGCTATTTGATTTAGTTAACTTTGGGTTTTTCTTCTATGTAATTTATATGCGCTGTTATAAGAAATATACCGAGCTCTTTTTGTGGATCAGTTTTATTATTTTATAAAGGGTGTTCCCATAACTTGGAGTGATTACATCCGAAACCACCTGAAAGAACTTCCACCTGAAATTCCAACCACCTGAAGAAGGCCGGAGCGTACAACGGCCGAAATGTTGTGATAAATATGGCGACAAAGATGGGACAATAGTCTGAATAATGTAAATAATGTACTTAATAATATTAACTTTGAATATGGACACAGTATCTTAACCGTGTTTAGAAAAATGAAAACATTTTATAACATATACTTAAAACAAACTATTTCTTATTTAACAGATAAAAGATTTAATTATTGAAAATTGCTAAATGTATGGCCGAAAGCGCTCCGATAAAAAGAACATTCGTACAGTCTTTTATATAATTTATCATCCGAAAAGAAAAAAAAAATATTAGATCGCATGAGAAATTGTATAAAAAACTAAATAAAACCACATTGTCTGTCGTATTCAATGAAATGTGCATGAAAGAAGGATTGCTTCCTAAATACACAAATTTCCTATATATATATATATATATGTATATATATATATATATATATATATATATATATATATATATGTTTGTGTGTGTGTGTGCGCGCGCGCGTGCGGTAGCCACAGGTTTCAAGCATTCTTGATCTCGAAAGCCTGAAACCTGGGATTACAAACTACTATCCGTGCATTCGCGCATGTCTGCTCTATCACGGTATTTGAGCACTTTCCACGAAATGCTGCGCGCGCGCGCGCACACACACACACATATATAATTCTTTGTATATATATATATGCATAAATCTTTGTGTGTGTTGTGCGGCTAAAATGAAAATAAATTAATTATAAATAAATTACTCGCTAACAAAGAAGAAATAACAATACAATTAACATTATATATGCATGTACATATGCATATAAGCAGACCGATCGAAAATTACTAATCACTGATTGGTCTGTGAAACACAATTTTGATTGGATATTAGCCGCGATCAATTTTCTGAACAACGACCTTTTACCTGGAAACCTAACAACCGAAATCAAACATTTAAAATGTCTTTCTTGCCGCTCTTCTGTTTCTCCTGCTTTCTTATAAATTTTATTGGCACTTCATCTGGCGTATGTAAAGTAATGACAATCGAAAACAATATATTTCAAAAAGGCAAACGCCTCCAAAGATTCCAATACTACCGGTCAATCTACGTTCCTGATGTTTTCCAATGTGCAAGGATGTGTTTCTTTCGGCGCAGATGCTTGTCTTTTAACTACAATGAACAGATGTCCTTTTGCGAATTTAACAACGCCAGAGTCGATCCGCCGTACGTTATATTAAACACATCCAATGACTATCTTTATTCAAACATTGACGATTGGGATAAGGTAAGACCTTTTCCCATTTGCATTATTTGAAAGACGTTTACCATTTACTTTTCTTTTTTCTTTCCTTTTCCGTCGCCTTCAAAACAGCTTCGCTCCTGGCTGTCAAAACCTATTTTTTCGTTCGAAGTGACAATTGAGTCATTGCCATCTCTCCCTGTCTTTATTCTCTCCTCCATATGCTTCTTTTATATGCTATATCTCTTTAAGACATCTGTGATCATGGCTCTCCGCAACTACCTGTTATTTGTTTCTCGATTTAATTATTGAACATTTACAATACCTCTTCTACCTTATTCTCTTCATTCAAAACATGTGATCATGACTCTCCACAACTTCACATCTGTAATTATTGAATCTCTATCTGTATTCTCTACATCTATATGATACGTATCCTTTTATTATTCTCTCTACTTCTCTAGCCTTTCATCTGCCTTTTGAGTATTAAATTTACCGAGTCCCCTTTTTTCCATTACATCCGACTCTGACGAGATAATACAAAATAATAAAATATAAAATTAAAATTTGGTATAAATGATTTAGTGAATCGCTTAGGGCCAATATTGTCCTGAAACAAGACAATATATGAGCATAGCTCTCCACAACTTCCTGTCTGTCACTATTGTGCAGAAACAATTCAGAGGCAAAAAGAAAAGAAATTAAAACTGTCCCAGTAACTGACAAACAAAAATTGTATGAAAAGCAAGGAGAATATTGCTGGAATTATTGGGGAAAACCTTAAAATGATTCTGTATAGACTTTGTTTCACTAAGGAAATATTTGAAAAGATCCCTATTCCAAACAAATATATATATATATATATATATATATATATATATATATATATATATATATATATATATATATATACAAATATATATATATATATATATATATATATATATATATATATATATATATATATATATATATATATATATATATACATATATATATATATATATATATATATATATATATATATATATTCGTACTTAAGTTTTTGATGATTGGCGCTCATCATCAGTTATGTATTTAACCGAGGATACTTTGAAGTTTCCGGAATTATAACAGCATATACGTAAAAATTTCTATGGTCTACTAAAATATATATATATATATATATATATATATATATATATATATATATATATATATATATATATATATGTGTGTGTGTGTGTGTGTGTGTGTTGTGTGTGTGTGTGTGTGTGTGCGTAAAATATGTATGTTTCATATGTATGTATGTTTTCATATGTATGTTTCATATATGAAACAACAAAAATTGCAATATAAGCCCTGGTAAAAAAAAAAAAAGAAATATACTAACAAAAATTTCAATATGAGCACTGGTAAAAAATGGTGTTGAGACATTAGGATTATAATTCCCAAAAATTCATACACAGATGCCGTCGAGGTTAGGTGACTAGATCCAAAGAGTTGTTAGTTTAATACCAGACCACATCAGTGGTGAACCAAACTTGCACAGTTGAGTTAAGGGGAAAAAAAAAGGCATGGCACGTAGAGCTAGAACTATTTACTCCGGTGGACGAAATACAGGGTTCGGTTGGAAATTCCAATCACTTGAAGAAGGCTGGAGAGTACAACGGCCGAAACTTTGTAAATATGGCAATGAATACGACGATAACAGTCCGAATAAGGTAAGTAATCATAATACCTCATTTCAGAGATATAGCCAGGTAAATATTTCTATGGTCTACTATAATATATATATATATATATATATATATATATATATATATATATATTAAGACATTTTTTATGTTGATACGTTCTTTTTTATAGATAATAAAATAAAAAATAATGTCTAAAATAATTGTCAGACTTTGTCGATTTCATAATGTGGAACGTCATTTATTTACATTTGGATACGCATCGAGCAGATATGAATGTATGAAAGAAAATCATGGAGAACTGTAGTTTAAAAACAGTAAAATCGACCTTGCTAACCGAAACGCTCCACTGTGGCGAAATCAGTAAAAGCACGTCAGGCTATATGACGGTTCCGTATAGGATACAGGTTCGATTCCTGTCGTAGAACGCATGAGAGTTAAGATATCCATTAATTTTAATGAAAGTTCAGGTAGTGCCATGTTTCAAGAAGAATACAATCATATATGAATGTGTTGACATTGCTCCATATAATCGGCAAAGAAAAATAATGAATATCCAAATTGTAACGTGGTTTATTGGATGCTAGCCAATTAAAATCGAAGATGACAGGCACTAAGACATAAAGGTTGACTGAAAGGAAACCATATGAATATAGGTTTCTATTGGAAATGATGACGTATCATTACTTACAAAATTTTCAGGTGGACTAATACCGCCATCTTTGTTGTTATTATCGAAAATGACATAACAATCTGAGATGTTAACAATGGCAAAGTGGGAGGCATAAATTTATATGCTGCTATGGTGTGTCCATGATCAATTCCAGATTGTGCTAAGATGCGAGTACGCTCATGCATGCATGCCCACACACACACTTACATATATAATTATATATATATATATATATATATATGACTGAAACCGAATTGAATGTAATTTTTTGTCAAATAGCTGATATATATATATATATGTATAAAGATGCATTAACCTACTAATCACTCGATGAATGTTAACTCCCTGTTTTTTTTGAAATTATAAGCTGTACTTTACCTTAAATACGCAAGTACTTTCGACGGTTCTACCAGTCATCAACAGCATGGAAATTATTTTGTTGTTGGTAAAATTTAGGTAGCATCCCAAATGAAAAAATATACATCAAATTGTATATATATATATATATATATATATATATATATATATATATATATATATATATATATATATATATACAACACGTGGCTATAAATAACACCTAATATATAAATAAAGCAATTTCCACACCTAGACGTATAAGAATAAAAATAAATCGAGACGGATGACTCTAGTGACAATTTTCAAACCCATTCTTTCTCCACTATACCAGGTAATCAAAAGTTGCTGGGAAATACTACATCTCAAATCAGAACTAAAAAAAATGTTTGAGGAACCGGGCCGTCTAGCATATCGTAGACTTCAAAGAAATTATAGGTAGTAACCGCAGTTCAGAGTATGAGGTAATCTTTAATAAACCAAAAAAAAAATAACAGGATTTTCCCAACCAAAAGGAGCTTATGCTGCAACCATATTAGACACACCAATTCGTTCACTAGCTCAGTCACTAAATCTACTTTCAAAATCTACCATGACTCTAACTGTAGAAGTCATAACATAATTTACCTCCTAAAATGCACACTATGCCAGAAACAATATGTGGGAAAAACTGAATGGCCCTTTCACTACAGAATTAATGATTATTGTAATTGAATTAAGGCGGCTCCCCACGAAAGATTATTACCTGAGTTCGGTTAGCAAAGTCGATTTTACTGTTTTTAAACACAAGTCTCCATGATTTTCTCTCATTCATTTATATCTGCTAAATGCGTATCCAAATGTAAACAAATGACGTCATACATTATGAAATGGACAAAATCCGACAATTATTTAAAACATTTAAGACCTCGTTAACCGAACGGTCCTTTGTGGCCCAATCGGTTAAGGTACGTCAGACTATATAAGGGTTCCGCATAGGATACAGGCTCGATTCCTGTCGGTGAACGCATATTTTCTATGAAAATTTCTCGAACATTCAGGCCGGTAAATTTTGTTAATACTGTTTATTATAAACAGAGCATTTACTTAAATATTTGTAGCTATAAAAAGAACGTATAAATATAAAAAATGTCTTATATATATATATATATATATATATATATATATATATAGTGTGTGTGCTTTAGACTTTCTTTATTGTACTTTGTTGGCTGTCTCTTTCTCTTACGCACTTCATATATATATATATATATATATATATATGAAGAAAAATATACGGAAAAAATCCTTATATGCAATAATGCTGTTTTAATGTTATTATGTCAACGTCGGACGTTTCGGTTTAATAAACCATCTTCAGGACATATTCATAAAATATAATATATATAATTAACATCAATTGAACATGACAAGGAATATATATATATATATATTAGGTTGGTGCATAAATAATGACGTAATAATGTCGTTTTTTGACGTTAAATGTACGTCAAAAAACGACATTATTATGTCATTATTTTTGCACCAACCTAATATATATATATATATATATATATATATATATATATATATATATATAACCAAATAAGTATATCATATGCACTTCAAGAGTATGTAATACGGGCTGTTTATTTGGCATAAGTATAGTTTCTAGTCAATATATATATATATATATATATATATATATATATATATAGAGAGAGAGAGAGAGAGAGAGATTAAAATTTCACCCTTATAGAGAGAGTGCCAGTAGTACGGCTCATAAGTTTATAGTTTTCAGTGAAGCAAGTAAGAGGAAGGGAATTCCACTGATGGGAAGTGTGAGAGAAGACGATCTTGTTGTAGAAGTGGCGGTTACATTTAACTGTTTCGACAGTAAAATCGTGGGTCTAATCAAAGATGCTCCCATCCTATCCAACCAGATGGTAAGCTTGGACGTGGTGAGTTTGTTCACCAAGTTACCCACTGTACCTCAATTTCAACTCCCACCACCCATACGGTGTAATGAAAGGGATCGTACGTTGCTTACAACACCGAGCAAAAGTCATAAGTGGTGACCTAGAGACGTTAGATAAAGAACTGGTCAGTATAAGTAGTACTCTACAACGTAACAACTACCCTGGGTACATGGTAGAAGCCCCCCAAAACTGGGATAGGCAGGTACAGGAGGAGGAGGAGGACAACAACACTCAGAAAACAGTCTTCCTGCCTTATGTGAAAGGGTTATTCATATAACATCAGGACAACCTTCAAAAGCTTGACGACACTTCGCAAATATCTCTCCCGAGAAAGACACCCCATAGAGGAGAACATGACTAAAGACTGTGTGTACGCTATCCCGTGCAGCTGCGGAAAGGAATATAAAGGAGAGACAGGCCGCCCCCTCAAGGTAAGGCTTCAAGAACACCAGAAAGCTGTAACACGAGGTGAAATAGAAAAATCAGGCGTGGCTTACCACATATGGAGAGAGTAGCGAGATCACCGCCCTCTTTGGGATCATGTTGAGATCATAGACAAAGAACACCATTGGAAATTTCGTAAACTTAAAGAATCCACACATATGCTAGGCCACAAAAATCTCCTGAGTCGACCAAGCATAGAAATAAATACAGTATGGGAACCAGTAATAAAGAGTGCCAGAGAAAAGCATTGATAACAACAAAGTTGCAATATGAGCTCTGGTAAAAAAATGTAATGTTAACAGCAAAATTGCAATATGAACACTGGTAAAAATGGTTGCTGAAGACATCAGGTTTATAATACCGAGAGAATCATACCCAGATGTCCTCAAGAACACATGTCACAGTGGATAAAGGCGTTGGTTAGATCCAGTGACAGGACCCAAAGAGTGTGAGTTCAATACCTTTTCAGAGGGAAATTAGCAGGAGATAACTGACATCCATCAAGCATGGCACGTGGAACTAGAACAGTCTACCCCAGTTCAGTTCGAAATTCCAACCACCTGAAGAAAGCCGGAGCGTACAACGGCCGAAACGTTGTGATAAATATGGCGACAAAGATGAGGACGATAGTCTGAATAATATAAATCATGTACCTAATACCTCATCTCAGAAATATAGACATAATTTAAACACACAAAATGGAATAAACAAACAGGTAAGGAAAAACTGAAAGATAAACGTGTCTCTGGAATAACAGTGGGTGAATATCAGAACATCTAAACACATATTGTGAACACGTGATTAACCGCGTGTATTATTTTATTGGATGATTGCCTGACTATCTTACAACGATTATAAACACCTTTTGATTGTCTTTTTTTACCGTTTGGGACGAATTCCATCAGATTTCTTTAACGAATTCTTGTTTTGATAAAACTGACGACTTTGCTAAAATTGTTTGTAACTCTTTTGAACGAAATTCTTGTGATGTTTTGAACGAATTATTTTCCCCAGTTTTCATCGAATTTCTCTTGAAAATTTTGAACGAATTTCTCCTGATAATTCTGAACCATTCTATCGTCCGTAAAAATGCTCTCTCTGTTTCTTCAGGCGATCGGTATGGGACCTTGCCAGACCCAACCATGTGGGATATGTGAAGCCTGTTACCCGACGGAGTCCAAATACACCTGTGTTAAAGAAGGTAAGGCTAATTAAACTTTTTAACTACTCGAAACTGTATCTCTCCATTGCAAGAAAAATTTGGGTATGGGTTTCCTTGGCATCATTAATTGAAGAAGCTGCGAAATTTTGGATGTTTTTTGGACGGAACATGTGAGTAAAAGGAAAATTTTTAGGTCAAGGGAAACAAGCGCGAAACAAATTATATTGAGTCTGATGCACTCACAAGATATATCGGGAAAAGAAGGAAAGAGCGACATATATATATACACACACACACTCACACACACAGACACACACATATATATATATATATATATATATGAATTCTTTTGCTGTGTAATTTATATGCTAAGTTATAATCTATAGAGTGAGCTCTCTTTGTGGATCAGTTTTAATATTTGATATAATTAGGATCCACCAAAGGATCTAGTAACTATACTATATATATATATATATATATATATATATATATATATATATATATATATATATATATATATTAATAAAAAGAAAGAACAGTAAGATATATAATCCGGTGTTCTTATAGATATTTTTATTTTTACAAAATAGTGCTCAATGTAAATTTACAGAGCATTAATATTATATATTAAAATATGGTTTAAAAAAACGACATCACTACGCCACTACCTCTGTACCAACCCAATATTTGAATCACTTACAATAAGTAAAATTATTTTTCTATATCCAGTATGTTTGTATTAATATTTATATAAATTTTATATTTAAATATTATTTAAGAAACTTTTTTTTTTTAAATTTTTTTAATGGTAAAAGTAGCTAATTCATTTCACTGATTTAGTACACTTAATTTATTTAATTAATTTCAATTTAAAAGAAGTTTAGGTTAGGATTCATTTTAATTAACTACAATTATAAATACAAATTTAAAATATTTTCATTGTTAGTTTTTATAGACTATATTATATTTAATTACTATATCAAGCATAAGTATATTACGATTTTTTAATTTTTATATTTAAATATTTATTTAAAAATTTATTTATTTATTTTTTTTTATATATAAACTTTGTACATACAGGTGAAACTATATATTAGTAATGACATGGGTCATCCAATGCTCCACATCCTCTAGCTTTTCGTCATAATTTCATTTTTCTGTAGGTGTTTTATGGGAATCATTTGAGTGTTGGTATTTCTTTTGGAGGGGTGTTTAGGTTAGAATACGTTTTATTTAACTATGTATAATTTTAAAAGATGTTTAGGTTAGAATTCGTATTAACTACAATTTTAAATACAACTTTAAAATATTTTCACAATTATTTTAATAGACTATTTTTTAGGAATAACCAATTAAATATAATAGAATTACTTACAGTATATAAAATTAATTTTTCATGTTAAATATAAGTATGTATATTACCTGATCCTATTTTATAAATTTATTTTTATTTTTATTTTTAAATATTATTTAATGAAAATTTTTGACAATGACGGCATAAAATAGCTATTTCATTTCTCTGATTCAGTAAATTTTTATTTTTTATAAACTTAGTAATATATAGTTTCTCATGTAAGCACAAAGGACATGGGTCATTTAATGACCTACATATTCTAGCTTTTCTTATTAACTTCCATTTTATTGTAGGTGTTTTATTTGATTCTTTTAGGTGCCAGAAGTATTTCGATAGAGATGTCTGATTTTTATATTTATTTATCCTAAATGAGCTTTGATGTTGGTTGAATCTTTTTTTGAACTCATGGCTAGTGCAACCTATATATATTTTTATGTTTTCTTGTCTTTCAATCGAAGAGATATTGCATTGGTATACTAATGATTCAGTGCAACATTTTGTAGAGGGCAGTTATTCGGGTTTCTACAGTTACATAATTTTTGTTTATTTTCATCAGTTTTTATTTTTATTTTTCCATTGTCCAAATTTTTTTGGTTTTGGTATAAGTGTTTATTTAAGATATTAGCATTATGGTTCTTAATAATTTTTTCTAAGTTTTCCGTATAGCTGTAACTCAATTTTAGTGTGTTTTTATTGAAAATAGTACTAAGTTTACTTTCACTAGGAAAGTGCTTGACTATTAATGCGAGGAATTTTTGTCCTAATTTGTTCTTTACTATTTGGTTACATGGGGGTGTATACCAAATTATTTTTCTACATCTGTTTTTTCTATGTTTTTTATTTTTATTTTTTATATAGGTTAGTTTGGGGGTTTTGTAGCCACTCATTTTTAGAGCCTTATTATAGGTATTAATATGCTCTTCAAAAATCTTGTCATTTGCAGAATTTGTACTTATTCGTTTACTGATAGATAACGGTATTTGATTTAGGGTGTATATATAAAGGCCTGTGTATTTAAAACTCTGTATATATAAAGGCCTGTGTATTTAAAACCCTCTATATATATTTAATATATATATATATATTTAATATATATATATTTAAAACCCTGTATATATAAAAGCCTGTGTATTTAAAACCCTGTAATTTTTAAAGTTACTCCAAAATTCGCTTGAGGATGAAATGGAACTAATGTCTTTAATTTAAGTACAAAATTAAATTCGTGGCTTTTAGCTTCCATTTGTGAAACATGGTTGGAACTGTGTAGCGAAAAACCAAATTTTAAGTCTATTAACTTATAATATATATATAGATCAGGCCTATATCAAACAAATCACTTGGTCGTATGGAGATATCATCGTTTTACTGTTGAACTAGCCAGATGAAACTGTAAGTTCTATTCTAATAGATTCTTCTCTCACACTTCCCGTCTGGGGAACACAGTTCCGGCTTCTTGCTTCATTGTCGAATGCCTTCATTAAATATCTGACAAGTGTTTGAAAAGACGACGAATAAATGCGACACTGATATCCGTAGTGAGTAAGGGCTAGTGAGTATAAATATGGATATGTCAAGCGTGAAAGATCCTTTCTAAAAGTTAATTAATTATTAAGAAACATGAACATTTCTTTAGACACCAACAAAAGTTTGCAGAGGTATAATGTAATATCAGTGCTACAAAATGGCAGTGAATACTGGACAATCTTCTCACGGATGAAGAAAATACGTGAGACAACAGAAATGTGATTCTACAGAAGGATGCTGAGGATACCATAGATAATGGTATAATGGAAGTGAAAAGAAAATTTTATGCAATTATAACTAGAATAATATACTTTCTGGGAAATATAATAAGTAAAGCAGTCTTGATGAATTTCGTATTCACAAGATATATTGGGCAAAGTGTGACATAGTAACCAACCTTAAAAGCTTTTGGGAACGGAGATCAGAGAAGAGAATGAGAGAGATATTAAAAGGGTCTGTGTAAACAATGTTAAGAGCTGCAAGCGATAGATGTGGAGAATCAGATGAGTGTGTTTACACACACACACACACACACACATGTATATATATATATATATATATATATATATATATATATATTAATTTTCTTCGTTTATGCACGCTTGACATATCCATATTTATACTCACTAGCCCTTACTCATTTTCTCTATTATAAGAAATAGATTTTTAGATTTATACATCCGGCCGTAGAACACGTATTTTCTTTTTTTTCTTTTCTTCTTTTATGAATGCTTACCATATCCATGTTGCCATATCCATCTTCTGTCTTCCTCAAACCTGTTCTCTTATTGTTCTTTGTCGTCAATCACATATTCTCATTTTCTCTATTATGAGACGATCCCTTTTTGGATTTATACATCCTGCCGTGGATCATGTATTTTCTCCTTTTACTTCTTTTTTGCATGCTTGCCATAGCTATGTTACTCTACTTTCTTATCCTAGCTCAATTTTCGTTTATTCATTCATCTTGCTTTCATATGGTTCGAATGTTTTATTTAATTGTCTATATTTTTCTGCCATTCTTTGGTCTTGTTTGCTGTCTCTAATAAGAACCTTTTTTTTTTTCTTCTTAGAATTAACCAGCTGCCGGGATATCAAAATCTGCACAAACGCCAGCACAGATGGTCATTATCTGGTCAGGCCGGTGATCGGTACGATCCCTTGGCTCAAAATTTATTGCTACAAAATGACCTCAAAATATCCTCGAGATTATATAACACTCATTCACGTCAATTTCTCAAAATTCCCGCCTATATATCACCAAACTTGTTCAACCATAGATTGGACCAGACATAATCCAGGTGTTATATTTTACCAGAAAATTCGTTTGGAGCTTGTCGTAAGTTAAAAGACTTTATTTATTTATGTTTACTCTCCCTTTCTCTCTTTCTTTTTTTGTGTGTTTTGTTCTTTCTTTTTCTCTCGAAGCTCTGAATAGTCGATTTTTAAGGTAATGTCGCTAACATTTGGTCTGTGGAAATAATCTTTATTTATTTATATTTACTCTCTCTCTCTCTCTCTCTCTCACACACACACACACACACACACACATTCTCTTCTCTCTTTCTTTGTGCGTGTGTTTCCTTCTCTCCTTCATTCTTGAAGCTCTCAATGGTCGATCTTTCAAGAAGTTAAATTTGCTAACATTTGACCTATGAAAACAATCTTTATTTATATTTTCTCTCTCTCTCTCTTTCTCTCTCTTTCTCTCTCTTTCTCCTTCTCTCTCTCTTTTCTGTGTGTTTCGTTCTTTCTTTTTCTCCCGAATCTCTGAATGGTCGATCTTTCAAGAAGCTAATGTTGCTAACATTTGGCCTGTGGAAATAATCTTAACATGCGGTGCTGAAGACCATTCCATGGGTTGACCGATCTCGAGTTTGTGTGTAAATAATTTGACGATAATTTTTGAAACCCATCAGTGGCTATGTTTATACGTAGTCATCGTATCCGAAGATTTGAGCTTAGTTCAAAACCGTTGATCACGACCAATCATACGTTCTCTCTCGAAAAAATCTCTGGTCGGCTCAGCATAGTTGAAGAAATACTAATGTGTCTGAGCCAGTGTCAACAAAAGGGATTACCTAGCCATCTTTGCTTGATATATATATTACCAAATGGGCAAACTTAGAAACCAGAAGTTAGCCATTATGTAATTTTGTTTTTTTAATATATTGCAATATTTATATGTGAAGAGTGACTCGAATCCGTGGGATTTTAACGCTATATATAATGTGGACATAGAAATTCACACTGAATGGTGAATGGGTGTTTCACGCCTTAAGTGATCATCAGACCATTTTTTCAGATACATGGAGTTCAACAATGGAAATTGAACAGGCCGAAAGCTGCACGCAAACAGCAATAAGACAGACAATCGGAATCGGAAGGAGAAATGTACGGACAGTGTGAAAAGCAGATACGAGGGACAAAATGAAAACGGAAACTCAAAGTGTAACGAACAGAGAAAAAAATTAGAAACATCAGCAATTGAGATCACCCCCACCCGCCAAAAAATGAATGGATGACATGAAATTCTGGAAATGAGGAAAAGGAGACAAGAAAAAAAAGAAAGAAAAAAATGTCAATACGTTGAATAGAATGTAAGACACAGCACGAAGAAATAAATAAAAATGTAGGCATGCTAAAGAGGAATGACTCAACAAAAATATGCACAAATCGAAATAATGAATATGACAGATAAATCAAATATGCCTAAAAAAAATAAGAGAAATAACAGGACAAAAAGACATGATCATCAACAAGATACTTAAAATCCAATGAGTGAACGCTGATATAAGAGAAAGAAAAAGACAAAAAATATGATCATCAACAAGATACTTAAAATCCAATGAGTGAACGCTGATATAAGAGAAAGAAAAAGAGAAAAAAACATGATCATCAACAAGATACTTAAAATCCAATGAGTGAACGCTGATATAAGAGAAAGAAAAAGACAAAAAAACATGATCATCAACAAGACACTTAAAATCCAATGAGTGAACGCTGATATAAGAGAAAGAAAAAGACAAAAAAACATGATCATCAACAAGATACTTAAAATCCAATGAGTGAACGCTGATATAAGAGAAAGAAAAAGACAAAAAAATATGATCATCAACAAGACACTTAAAATCCAATGAGTGAACGCTGATATAAGAGAAAGAAAAAGAGAAAAAAACATGATCATCAACAAGATACTTAAAATCCAATGAGTGAACGCTGATATAAGAGAAAGAAAAAGACAAAAAAATATGATCATCAACAAGATACTTAAAATCCAATGAGTGAACGCTGATATAAGAGAAAGAAAAAGACAAAAAAATATGATCATCAACAAGATACTTAAAATCCAATGAGTGAACGCTGATATAAGAGAAAGAAAAAGAGAAAAAAACATGATCATCAACAAGATACTTAAAATCCAATGAGTGAACGCTGATATAAGAGAAAGAAAAAGAGAAAAAAACATGATCATCAACAAGATACTTAAAATCCAATGAGTGAACGCTGATATAAGAGAAAGAAAAAGACAAAAAAATATGATCATCAACAAGATACTTAAAATCCAATGAGTGAACGCTGATATAAGAGAAAGAAAAAGACAAAAAAATATGATCATCAACAAGACACTTAAAATCCAATGAGTGAACGCTGATATAAGAGAAAGAAAAAGACAAAAAAATATGATCATCAACAAGATACTTAAAATCCAATGAGTGAACGCTGATATAAGAGAAAGAAAAAGACAAAAAAATATGATCATCAACAAGATACTTAAAATCCAATGAGTGAACGCTGATATAAGAGAAAGAAAAAGACAAAAAAACATGATCATCAACAAGACACTTAAAATCCAATGAGTGAACGCTGATATAAGAGAAAGAAAAAGACAAAAAAACATGATCATCAACAAGATACTTAAAATCCAATGAGTGAACGCTGATATAAGAGAAAGAAAAAGACAAAAAAATATGATCATCAACAAGACACTTAAAATCCAATGAGTGAACGCTGATATAAGAGAAAGAAAAAGACAAAAAAATATGATCATCAACAAGATACTTAAAATCCAATGAGTGAACGCTGATATAAGAGAAAGAAAAAGAGAAAAAAACATGATCATCAACAAGATACTTAAAATCCAATGAGTGAACGCTGATATAAGAGAAAGAAAAAGAGAAAAAAACATGATCATCAACAAGATACTTAAAATCCAATGAGTGAACGCTGATATAAGAGAAAGAAAAAGACAAAAAAATATGATCATCAACAAGATACTTAAAATCCAATGAGTGAACGCTGATATAAGAGAAAGAAAAAGACAAAAAAATATGATCATCAACAAGACACTTAAAATCCAATGAGTGAACGCTGATATAAGAGAAAGAAAAAGACAAAAAAATATGATCATCAACAAGATACTTAAAATCCAATGAGTGAACGCTGATATAAGAGAAAGAAAAAGACAAAAAAATATGATCATCAACAAGATACTTAAAATCCAATGAGTGAACGCTGATATAAGAGAAAGAAAAAGACAAAAAAATATGATCATCAACAAGATACTTAAAATCAAATGAGTGAACGCTGATATAAGAGAAAGAAAAAGAGAAAAAAACATGATCATCAACAAGATACTTAAAATCCAATGAGTGAACGGTGATATAAGAGAAAGAAAAAGACAAAAAAATATGATCATCAACAAGATACTTAAAATCCAATGAGTGAACGCTGATATAAGAGAAAGAAAAAGAGAAAAAAACATGATCATCAACAAGATACTTAAAATCCAATGAGTGAACGCTGATATAAGAGAAAGAAAAAGAGAAAAAAACATGATCATCAACAAGATACTTAAAATCCAATGAGTGAACGCTGATATAAGAGAAAGAAAAAGAGAAAAAAACATGATCATCAACAAGATACTTAAAATCCAATGAGTGAACGCTGATATAAGAGAAAGAAAAAGACAAAAAAATATGATCATCAACAAGATACTTAAAATCCAATGAGTGAACGCTGATATAAGAGAAAGAAAAAGACAAAAAAATATGATCATCAACAAGATACTTAAAATCCAATGAGTGAACGCTGATATAAGAGAAAGAAAAAGAGAAAAAAACATGATCATCAACAAGATACTTAAAATCCAATGAGTGAACGCTGATATAAGAGAAAGAAAAAGAGAAAAAAACATGATCATCAACAAGATACTTAAAATCCAATGAGTGAACGCTGATATAAGAGAAAGAAAAAGAGAAAAAAACATGATCATCAACAAGATACTTAAAATCCAATGAGTGAACGCTGATATAAGAGAAAGAAAAAGACAAAAAAATATGATCATCAACAAGATACTTAAAATCCAATGAGTGAACGCTGATATAAGAGAAAGAAAAAGACAAAAAAATATGATCATCAACAAGACACTTAAAATCCAATGAGTGAACGCTGATATAAGAGAAAGAAAAAGACAAAAAAACATGATCATCAACAAGACACTTAAAATCCAATGAGTGAACGCTGATATAAGAGAAAGAAAAAGACAAAAAAATATGATCATCAACAAGATACTTAAAATCCAATGAGTGAACGCTGATATAAGAGAAAGAAAAAGACAAAAAAATATGATCATCAACAAGACACTTAAAATCCAATGAGTGAACGCTGATATAAGAGAAAGAAAAAGACAAAAAAACATGATCATCAACAAGACACTTAAAATCCAATGAGTGAACGCTGATATAAGAGAAAGAAAAAGACAAAAAAATATGATCATCAACAAGATACTTAAAATCCAATGAGTGAACGCTGATATAAGAGAAAGAAAAAGACAAAAAAATATGATCATCAACAAGATACTTAAAATCCAATGAGTGAACGCTGATATAAGAGAAAGAAAAAGAGAAAAAAACATGATCATCAACAAGATACTTAAAATCCAATGAGTGAACGCTGATATAAGAGAAAGAAAAAGACAAAAAAACATGATCATCAACAAGACACTTAAAATCCAATGAGTGAACGCTGATATAAGAGAAAGAAAAAGACAAAAAAATATGATCATCAACAAGATACTTAAAATCCAATGAGTGAACGCTGATATAAGAGAAAGAAAAAGACAAAAAAACATGATCATCAACAAGATACTTAAAATCCAATGAGTGAACGCTGATATAAGAGAAAGAAAAAGACAAAAAAACATGATCATCAACAAGACACTTAAAATCCAATGAGTGAACGCTGATATAAGAGAAAGAAAAAGACAAAAAAATATGATCATCAACAAGATACTTAAAATCCAATGAGTGAACGCTGATATAAGAGAAAGAAAAAGACAAAAAAATATGATCATCAACAAGACACTTAAAATCCAATGAGTGAACGCTGATATAAGAGAAAGAAAAAGACAAAAAAACATGATCATCAACAAGACACTTAAAATCCAATGAGTGAACGCTGATATAAGAGAAAGAAAAAGACAAAAAAATATGATCATCAACAAGATACTTAAAATCCAATGAGTGAACGCTGATATAAGAGAAAGAAAAAGACAAAAAAACATGATCATCAACAAGATACTTAAAATCCAATGAGTGAACGCTGATATAAGAGAAAGAAAAAGACAAAAAAACATGATCATCAACAAGACACTTAAAATCCAATGAGTGAACGCTGATATAAGAGAAAGAAAAAGAGAAAAAAACATGATCATCAACAAGATACTTAAAATCCAATGAGTGAACGCTGATATAAGAGAAAGAAAAAGACAAAAAAATATGATCATCAACAAGATACTTAAAATCCAATGAGTGAACGCTGATATAAGAGAAAGAAAAAGACAAAAAAATATGATCATCAACAAGACACTTAAAATCCAATGAGTGAACGCTGATATAAGAGAAAGAAAAAGACAAAAAAACATGATCATCAACAAGATACTTAAAATCCAATGAGTGAACGCTGATATAAGAGAAAGAAAAAGACAAAAAAATATGATCATCAACAAGATACTTAAAATCCAATGAGTGAACGCTGATATAAGAGAAAGAAAAAGACAAAAAAACATGATCATCAACAAGACACTTAAAATCCAATGAGTGAACGCTGATATAAGAGAAAGAAAAAGACAAAAAAATATGATCATCAACAAGACACTTAAAATCCAATGAGTGAACGCTGATATAAGAGAAAGAAAAAGACAAAAAAACATGATCATCAACAAGATACTTAAAATCCAATGAGTGAACGCTGATATAAGAGAAAGAAAAAGACAAAAAAATATGATCATCAACAAGACACTTAAAATCCAATGAGTGAACGCTGATATAAGAGAAAGAAAAAGACAAAAAAATATGATCATCAACAAGACACTTAAAATCCAATGAGTGAACGCTGATATAAGAGAAAGAAAAAGACAAAAAAATATGATCATCAACAAGATACTTAAAATCCAATGAGTGAACGCTGATATAAGAGAAAGAAAAAGACAAAAAAATATGATCATCAACAAGACACTTAAAATCCAATGAGTGAACGCTGATATAAGAGAAAGAAAAAGACAAAAAAATATGATCATCAACAAGATACTTAAAATCCAATGAGTGAACGCTGATATAAGAGAAAGAAAAAGACAAAAAAACATGATCATCAACAAGATACTTAAAATCCAATGAGTGAACGCTGATATAAGAGAAAGAAAAAGACAAAAAAATATGATCATCAACAAGACACTTAAAATCCAATGAGTGAACGCTGATATAAGAGAAAGAAAAAGACAAAAAAACATGATCATCAACAAGATACTTAAAATCCAATGAGTGAACGCTGATATAAGAGAAAGAAAAAGACAAAAAAATATGATCATCAACAAGACACTTAAAATCCAATGAGTGAACGCTGATATAAGAGAAAGAAAAAGACAAAAAAATATGATCATCAACAAGATACTTAAAATCCAATGAGTGAACGCTGATATAAGAGAAAGAAAAAGACAAAAAAACATGATCATCAACAAGACACTTAAAATCCAATGAGTGAACGCTGATATAAGAGAAAGAAAAAGACAAAAAAATATGATCATCAACAAGACACTTAAAATCCAATGAGTGAACGCTGATATAAGAGAAAGAAAAAGACAAAAAAACATGATCATCAACAAGATACTTAAAATCCAATGAGTGAACGCTGATATAAGAGAAAGAAAAAGACAAAAAAATATGATCATCAACAAGACACTTAAAATCCAATGAGTGAACGCTGATATAAGAGAAAGAAAAAGACAAAAAAATATGATCATCAACAAGACACTTAAAATCCAATGAGTGAACGCTGATATAAGAGAAAGAAAAAGACAAAAAAATATGATCATCAACAAGATACTTAAAATCCAATGAGTGAACGCTGATATAAGAGAAAGAAAAAGACAAAAAAATATGATCATCAACAAGACACTTAAAATCCAATGAGTGAACGCTGATATAAGAGAAAGAAAAAGACAAAAAAATATGATCATCAACAAGACACTTAAAATCCAATGAGTGAACGCTGATATAAGAGAAAGAAAAAGACAAAAAAATATGATCATCAACAAGATACTTAAAATCCAATGAGTGAACGCTGATATAAGAGAAAGAAAAAGACAAAAAAATATGATCATCAACAAGACACTTAAAATCCAATGAGTGAACGCTGATATAAGAGAAAGAAAAAGACAAAAAAACATGATCATCAACAAGATACTTAAAATCCAATGAGTGAACGCTGATATAAGAGAAAGAAAAAGACAAAAAAATATGATCATCAACAAGACACTTAAAATCCAATGAGTGAACGCTGATATAAGAGAAAGAAAAAGACAAAAAAATATGATCATCAACAAGACACTTAAAATCCAATGAGTGAACGCTGATATAAGAGAAAGAAAAAGACAAAAAAATATGATCATCAACAAGATACTTAAAATCCAATGAGTGAACGCTGATATAAGAGAAAGAAAAAGACAAAAAAATATGATCATCAACAAGACACTTAAAATCCAATGAGTGAACGCTGATATAAGAGAAAGAAAAAGACAAAAAAACATGATCATCAACAAGATACTTAAAATCCAATGAGTGAACGCTGATATAAGAGAAAGAAAAAGACAAAAAAATATGATCATCAACAAGATACTTAAAATCCAATGAGTGAACGCTGATATAAGAGAAAGAAAAAGACAAAAAAATATGATCATCAACAAGACACTTAAAATCCAATGAGTGAACGCTGATATAAGAGAAAGAAAAAGACAAAAAAACATGATCATCAACAAGATACTTAAAATCCAATGAGTGAACGCTGATATAAGAGAAAGAAAAAGACAAAAAAATATGATCATCAACAAGACACTTAAAATCCAATGAGTGAACGCTGATATAAGAGAAAGAAAAAGACAAAAAAATATGATCATCAACAAGATACTTAAAATCCAATGAGTGAACGCTGATATAAGAGAAAGAAAAAGACAAAAAAATATGATCATCAACAAGACACTTAAAATCCAATGAGTGAACGCTGATATAAGAGAAAGAAAAAGACAAAAAAACATGATCATCAACAAGATACTTAAAATCCAATGAGTGAACGCTGATATAAGAGAAAGAAAAAGACAAAAAAATATGATCATCAACAAGATACTTAAAATCCAATGAGTGAACGCTGATATAAGAGAAAGAAAAAGACAAAAAAACATGATCATCAACAAGACACTTAAAATCCAATGAGTGAACGCTGATATAAGAGAAAGAAAAAGACAAAAAAATATGATCATCAACAAGACACTTAAAATCCAATGAGTGAACGCTGATATAAGAGAAAGAAAAAGACAAAAAAACATGATCATCAACAAGATACTTAAAATCCAATGAGTGAACGCTGATATAAGAGAAAGAAAAAGACAAAAAAATATGATCATCAACAAGACACTTAAAATCCAATGAGTGAACGCTGATATAAGAGAAAGAAAAAGACAAAAAAATATGATCATCAACAAGACACTTAAAATCCAATGAGTGAACGCTGATATAAGAGAAAGAAAAAGACAAAAAAATATGATCATCAACAAGATACTTAAAATCCAATGAGTGAACGCTGATATAAGAGAAAGAAAAAGACAAAAAAATATGATCATCAACAAGACACTTAAAATCCAATGAGTGAACGCTGATATAAGAGAAAGAAAAAGACAAAAAAATATGATCATCAACAAGATACTTAAAATCCAATGAGTGAACGCTGATATAAGAGAAAGAAAAAGACAAAAAAACATGATCATCAACAAGATACTTAAAATCCAATGAGTGAACGCTGATATAAGAGAAAGAAAAAGACAAAAAAATATGATCATCAACAAGACACTTAAAATCCAATGAGTGAACGCTGATATAAGAGAAAGAAAAAGACAAAAAAACATGATCATCAACAAGATACTTAAAATCCAATGAGTGAACGCTGATATAAGAGAAAGAAAAAGACAAAAAAATATGATCATCAACAAGACACTTAAAATCCAATGAGTGAACGCTGATATAAGAGAAAGAAAAAGACAAAAAAATATGATCATCAACAAGATACTTAAAATCCAATGAGTGAACGCTGATATAAGAGAAAGAAAAAGACAAAAAAACATGATCATCAACAAGACACTTAAAATCCAATGAGTGAACGCTGATATAAGAGAAAGAAAAAGACAAAAAAATATGATCATCAACAAGACACTTAAAATCCAATGAGTGAACGCTGATATAAGAGAAAGAAAAAGACAAAAAAACATGATCATCAACAAGATACTTAAAATCCAATGAGTGAACGCTGATATAAGAGAAAGAAAAAGACAAAAAAATATGATCATCAACAAGACACTTAAAATCCAATGAGTGAACGCTGATATAAGAGAAAGAAAAAGACAAAAAAATATGATCATCAACAAGACACTTAAAATCCAATGAGTGAACGCTGATATAAGAGAAAGAAAAAGACAAAAAAATATGATCATCAACAAGATACTTAAAATCCAATGAGTGAACGCTGATATAAGAGAAAGAAAAAGACAAAAAAATATGATCATCAACAAGACACTTAAAATCCAATGAGTGAACGCTGATATAAGAGAAAGAAAAAGACAAAAAAATATGATCATCAACAAGACACTTAAAATCCAATGAGTGAACGCTGATATAAGAGAAAGAAAAAGACAAAAAAATATGATCATCAACAAGACACTTAAAATCCAATGAGTGAACGCTGATATAAGAGAAAGAAAAAGACAAAAAAACATGATCATCAACAAGATACTTAAAATCCAATGAGTGAACGCTGATATAAGAGAAAGAAAAAGACAAAAAAATATGATCATCAACAAGACACTTAAAATCCAATGAGTGAACGCTGATATAAGAGAAAGAAAAAGACAAAAAAACATGATCATCAACAAGACACTTAAAATCCAATGAGTGAACGCTGATATAAGAGAAAGAAAAAGACAAAAAAATATGATCATCAACAAGACACTTAAAATCCAATGAGTGAACGCTGATATAAGAGAAAGAAAAAGACAAAAAAACATGATCATCAACAAGATACTTAAAATCCAATGAGTGAACGCTGATATAAGAGAAAGAAAAAGACAAAAAAATATGATCATCAACAAGACACTTAAAATCCAATGAGTGAACGCTGATATAAGAGAAAGAAAAAGACAAAAAAATATGATCATCAACAAGACACTTAAAATCCAATGAGTGAACGCTGATATAAGAGAAAGAAAAAGACAAAAAAATATGATCATCAACAAGACACTTAAAATCCAATGAGTGAACGCTGATATAAGAGAAAGAAAAAGACAAAAAAACATGATCATCAACAAGATACTTAAAATCCAATGAGTGAACGCTGATATAAGAGAAAGAAAAAGACAAAAAAATATGATCATCAACAAGACACTTAAAATCCAATGAGTGAACGCTGATATAAGAGAAAGAAAAAGACAAAAAAACATGATCATCAACAAGACACTTAAAATCCAATGAGTGAACGCTGATATAAGAGAAAGAAAAAGACAAAAAAATATGATCATCAACAAGACACTTAAAATCCAATGAGTGAACGCTGATATAAGAGAAAGAAAAAGACAAAAAAATATGATCATCAACAAGATACTTAAAATCCAATGAGTGAACGCTGATATAAGAGAAAGAAAAAGACAAAAAAACATGATCATCAACAAGACACTTAAAATCCAATGAGTGAACGCTGATATAAGAGAAAGAAAAAGACAAAAAAATATGATCATCAACAAGACACTTAAAATCCAATGAGTGAACGCTGATATAAGAGAAAGAAAAAGACAAAAAAACATGATCATCAACAAGATACTTAAAATCCAATGAGTGAACGCTGATATAAGAGAAAGAAAAAGACAAAAAAATATGATCATCAACAAGACACTTAAAATCCAATGAGTGAACGCTGATATAAGAGAAAGAAAAAGACAAAAAAATATGATCATCAACAAGACACTTAAAATCCAATGAGTGAACGCTGATATAAGAGAAAGAAAAAGACAAAAAAATATGATCATCAACAAGATACTTAAAATCCAATGAGTGAACGCTGATATAAGAGAAAGAAAAAGACAAAAAAATATGATCATCAACAAGACACTTAAAATCCAATGAGTGAACGCTGATATAAGAGAAAGAAAAAGACAAAAAAATATGATCATCAACAAGACACTTAAAATCCAATGAGTGAACGCTGATATAAGAGAAAGAAAAAGACAAAAAAATATGATCATCAACAAGACACTTAAAATCCAATGAGTGAACGCTGATATAAGAGAAAGAAAAAGACAAAAAAACATGATCATCAACAAGATACTTAAAATCCAATGAGTGAACGCTGATATAAGAGAAAGAAAAAGACAAAAAAATATGATCATCAACAAGACACTTAAAATCCAATGAGTGAACGCTGATATAAGAGAAAGAAAAAGACAAAAAAACATGATCATCAACAAGACACTTAAAATCCAATGAGTGAACGCTGATATAAGAGAAAGAAAAAGAGAAAAAAACATGATCATCAACAAGATACTTAAAATCCAATGAGTGAACGCTGATATAAGAGAAAGAAAAAGACAAAAAAACATGATCATCAACAAGATACTTAAAATCCAATGAGTGAACGCTGATATAAGAGAAAGAAAAAGACAAAAAAACATGATCATCAACAAGACACTTAAAATCCAATGAGTGAACGCTGATATAAGAGAAAGAAAAAGACAAAAAAATATGATCATCAACAAGACACTTAAAATCCAATGAGTGAACGCTGATATAAGAGAAAGAAAAAGACAAAAAAACATGATCATCAACAAGATACTTAAAATCCAATGAGTGAACGCTGATATAAGAGAAAGAAAAAGACAAAAAAATATGATCATCAACAAGACACTTAAAATCCAATGAGTGAACGCTGATATAAGAGAAAGAAAAAGACAAAAAAACATGATCATCAACAAGACACTTAAAATCCAATGAGTGAACGCTGATATAAGAGAAAGAAAAAGAGAAAAAAACATGATCATCAACAAGATACTTAAAATCCAATGAGTGAACGCTGATATAAGAGAAAGAAAAAGACAAAAAAATATGATCATCAACAAGACACTTAAAATCCAATGAGTGAACGCTGATATAAGAGAAAGAAAAAGACAAAAAAACATGATCATCAACAAGATACTTAAAATCCAATGAGTGAACGCTGATATAAGAGAAAGAAAAAGACAAAAAAACATGATCATCAACAAGACACTTAAAATCCAATGAGTGAACGCTGATATAAGAGAAAGAAAAAGACAAAAAAATATGATCATCAACAAGATACTTAAAATCCAATGAGTGAACGCTGATATAAGAGAAAGAAAAAGACAAAAAAATATGATCATCAACAAGATACTTAAAATCCAATGAGTGAACGCTGATATAAGAGAAAGAAAAAGACAAAAAAATATGATCATCAACAAGACACTTAAAATCCAATGAGTGAACGCTGATATAAGAGAAAGAAAAAGAGAAAAAAACATGATCATCAACAAGACACTTAAAATCCAATGAGTGAACGCTGATATAAGAGAAAGAAAAAGACAAAAAAACATGATCATCAACAAGATACTTAAAATCCAATGAGTGAACGCTGATATAAGAGAAAGAAAAAGACAAAAAAATATGATCATCAACAAGACACTTAAAATCCAATGAGTGAACGCTGATATAAGAGAAAGAAAAAGACAAAAAAACATGATCATCAACAAGATACTTAAAATCCAATGAGTGAACGCTGATATAAGAGAAAGAAAAAGACAAAAAAACATGATCATCAACAAGACACTTAAAATCCAATGAGTGAACGCTGATATAAGAGAAAGAAAAAGAGAAAAAAACATGATCATCAACAAGATACTTAAAATCCAATGAGTGAACGCTGATATAAGAGAAAGAAAAAGACAAAAAAACATGATCATCAACAAGATACTTAAAATCCAATGAGTGAACGCTGATATAAGAGAAAGAAAAAGACAAAAAAATATGATCATCAACAAGATACTTAAAATCCAATGAGTGAACGCTGATATAAGAGAAAGAAAAAGACAAAAAAATATGATCATCAACAAGACACTTAAAATCCAATGAGTGAACGCTGATATAAGAGAAAGCAAAAGACAAAGAAACATGATCATCAACAAGATACTTAAAATCCAATGAGTGAACGCTGATATAAGAGAAAGAAAAAGACAAAAAAATATGATCATCAACAAGACACTTAAAATCCAATGAGTGAACGCTGATATAAGAGAAAGAAAAAGACAAAAAAACATGATCATCAACAAGACACTTAAAATCCAATGAGTGAACGCTGATATAAGAGAAAGAAAAAGAGAAAAAAACATGATCATCAACAAGATACTTAAAATCCAATGAGTGAACGCTGATATAAGAGAAAGAAAAAGACAAAAAAATATGATCATCAACAAGATACTTAAAATCCAATGAGTGAACGCTGATATAAGAGAAAGAAAAAGACAAAAAAACATGATCATCAACAAGACACTTAAAATCCAATGAGTGAACGCTGATATAAGAGAAAGAAAAAGACAAAAAAATATGATCATCAACAAGATACTTAAAATCCAATGAGTGAACGCTGATATAAGAGAAAGAAAAAGACAAAAAAATATGATCATCAACAAGACACTTAAAATCCAATGAGTGAACGCTGATATAAGAGAAAGAAAAAGACAAAAAAACATGATCATCAACAAGACACTTAAAATCCAATGAGTGAACGCTGATATAAGAGAAAGAAAAAGACAAAAAAATATGATCATCAACAAGATACTTAAAATCCAATGAGTGAACGCTGATATAAGAGAAAGAAAAAGACAAAAAAATATGATCATCAACAAGATACTTAAAATCCAATGAGTGAACGCTGATATAAGAGAAAGAAAAAGACAAAAAAATATGATCATCAACAAGATACTTAAAATCCAATGAGTGAACGCTGATATAAGAGAAAGAAAAAGAGAAAAAAACATGATCATCAACAAGATACTTAAAATCCAATGAGTGAACGCTGATATAAGAGAAAGAAAAAGACAAAAAAATATGATCATCAACAAGATACTTAAAATCCAATGAGTGAACGCTGATATAAGAGAAAGAAAAAGACAAAAAAATATGATCATCAACAAGACACTTAAAATCCAATGAGTGAACGCTGATATAAGAGAAAGAAAAAGACAAAAAAACATGATCATCAACAAGATACTTAAAATCCAATGAGTGAACGCTGATATAAGAGAAAGAAAAAGACAAAAAAATATGATCATCAACAAGATACTTAAAATCCAATGAGTGAACGCTGATATAAGAGAAAGAAAAAGACAAAAAAATATGATCATCAACAAGATACTTAAAATCCAATGAGTGAACGCTGATATAAGAGAAAGAAAAAGACAAAAAAATATGATCATCAACAAGATACTTAAAATCCAATGAGTGAACGCTGATATAAGAGAAAGAAAAAGACAAAAAAATATGATCATCAACAAGACACTTAAAATCCAATGAGTGAACGCTGATATAAGAGAAAGAAAAAGAGAAAAAAACATGATCATCAACAAGATACTTAAAATCCAATGAGTGAACGCTGATATAAGAGAAAGAAAAAGACAAAAAAACATGATCATCAACAAGATACTTAAAATCCAATGAGTGAACGCTGATATAAGAGAAAGAAAAAGACAAAAAAATATGATCATCAACAAGATACTTAAAATCCAATGAGTGAACGCTGATATAAGAGAAAGAAAAAGACAAAAAAATATGATCATCAACAAGACACTTAAAATCCAATGAGTGAACGCTGATATAAGAGAAAGAAAAAGACAAAAAAACATGATCATCAACAAGACACTTAAAATCCAATGAGTGAACGCTGATATAAGAGAAAGAAAAAGACAAAAAAATATGATCATCAACAAGATACTTAAAATCCAATGAGTGAACGCTGATATAAGAGAAAGAAAAAGACAAAAAAATATGATCATCAACAAGACACTTAAAATCCAATGAGTGAACGCTGATATAAGAGAAAGAAAAAGAGAAAAAAACATGATCATCAACAAGATACTTAAAATCCAATGAGTGAACGCTGATATAAGAGAAAGAAAAAGAGAAAAAAACATGATCATCAACAAGATACTTAAAATCCAATGAGTGAACGCTGATATAAGAGAAAGAAAAAGACAAAAAAATATGATCATCAACAAGATACTTAAAATCCAATGAGTGAACGCTGATATAAGAGAAAGAAAAAGACAAAAAAATATGATCATCAACAAGACACTTAAAATCCAATGAGTGAACGCTGATATAAGAGAAAGAAAAAGACAAAAAAACATGATCATCAACAAGATACTTAAAATCCAATGAGTGAACGCTGATATAAGAGAAAGAAAAAGACAAAAAAATATGATCATCAACAAGATACTTAAAATCCAATGAGTGAACGCTGATATAAGAGAAAGAAAAAGAGAAAAAAACATGATCATCAACAAGATACTTAAAATCCAATGAGTGAACGGTGATATAAGAGAAAGAAAAAGACAAAAAAATATGATCATCAACAAGATACTTAAAATCCAATGAGTGAACGCTGATATAAGAGAAAGAAAAAGACAAAAAAATATGATCATCAACAAGATACTTAAAATCCAATGAGTGAACGCTGATATAAGAGAAAGAAAAAGACAAAAAAATATGATCATCAACAAGATACTTAAAATCCAATGAGTGAACGCTGATATAAGAGAAAGAAAAAGACAAAAAAATATGATCATCAACAAGATACTTAAAATCCAATGAGTGAACGCTGATATAAGAGAAAGAAAAAGACAAAAAAATATGATCATCAACAAGATACTTAAAATCCAATGAGTGAACGCTGATATAAGAGAAAGAAAAAGAGAAAAAAACATGATCATCAACAAGATACTTAAAATCCAATGAGTGAACGGTGATATAAGAGAAAGAAAAAGACAAAAAAATATGATCATCAACAAGACACTTAAAATCCAATGAGTGAACGCTGATATAAGAGAAAGAAAAAGAGAAAAAAACATGATCATCAACAAGATACTTAAAATCCAATGAGTGAACGCTGATATAAGAGAAAGAAAAAGAGAAAAAAACATGATCATCAACAAGATACTTAAAATCCAATGAGTGAACGCTGATATAAGAGAAAGAAAAAGAGAAAAAAACATGATCATCAACAAGATACTTAAAATCCAATGAGTGAACGCTGATATAAGAGAAAGAAAAAGAGAAAAAAACATGATCATCAACAAGATACTTAAAATCCAATGAGTGAACGCTGATATAAGAGAAAGAAAAAGACAAAAAAATATGATCATCAACAAGACACTTAAAATCCAATGAGTGAACGCTGATATAAGAGAAAGAAAAAGACAAAAAAACATGATCATCAACAAGACACTTAAAATCCAATGAGTGAACGCTGATATAAGAGAAAGAAAAAGACAAAAAAATATGATCATCAACAAGATACTTAAAATCCAATGAGTGAACGCTGATATAAGAGAAAGAAAAAGACAAAAAAATATGATCATCAACAAGATACTTAAAATCCAATGAGTGAACGCTGATATAAGAGAAAGAAAAAGAGAAAAAAACATGATCATCAACAAGATACTTAAAATCCAATGAGTGAACGCTGATATAAGAGAAAGAAAAAGACAAAAAAATATGATCATCAACAAGATACTTAAAATCCAATGAGTGAACGCTGATATAAGAGAAAGAAAAAGACAAAAAAATATGATCATCAACAAGACACTTAAAATCCAATGAGTGAACGCTGATATAAGAGAAAGAAAAAGAGAAAAAAACATGATCATCAACAAGATACTTAAAATCCAATGAGTGAACGCTGATATAAGAGAAAGAAAAAGAGAAAAAAACATGATCATCAACAAGATACTTAAAATCCAATGAGTGAACGCTGATATAAGAGAAAGAAAAAGACAAAAAAATATGATCATCAACAAGATACTTAAAATCCAATGAGTGAACGCTGATATAAGAGAAAGAAAAAGACAAAAAAATATGATCATCAACAAGACACTTAAAATCCAATGAGTGAACGCTGATATAAGAGAAAGAAAAAGACAAAAAAACATGATCATCAACAAGATACTTAAAATCCAATGAGTGAACGCTGATATAAGAGAAAGAAAAAGACAAAAAAATATGATCATCAACAAGATACTTAAAATCCAATGAGTGAACGCTGATATAAGAGAAAGAAAAAGAGAAAAAAACATGATCATCAACAAGATACTTAAAATCCAATGAGTGAACGCTGATATAAGAGAAAGAAAAAGAGAAAAAGACATGATCATCAACAAGATACTTAAAATCCAATGAGTGAACGCTGATATAAGAGAAAGAAAAAGAGAAAAAGACATGATCATCAACAAGATACTTAAAATCCAATGAGTGAACGCTGATATAAGAGAAAGAAAAAGAGAAAAAAACATGATCATCAACAAGATACTTAAAATCCAATGAGTGAACGCTGATATAAGAGAAAGAAAAAGACAAAAAAATATGATCATCAACAAGATACTTAAAATCCAATGAGTGAACGCTGATATAAGAGAAAGAAAAAGAGAAAAAGACATGATCATCAACAAGATACTTAAAATCCAATGAGTGAACGCTGATATAAGAGAAAGAAAAAGAGAAAAAGACATGATCATCAACAAGATACTTAAAATCCAATGAGTGAACGCTGATATAAGAGAAAGAAAAAGACAAAAAAATATGATCATCAACAAGATACTTAAAATCCAATGAGTGAACGCTGATATAAGAGAAAGAAAAAGACAAAAAAATATGATCATCAACAAGATACTTAAAATCCAATGAGTGAACGCTGATATAAGAGAAAGAAAAAGAGAAAAAGACATGATCATCAACAAGATACTTAAAATCCAATGAGTGAACGCTGATATAAGAGAAAGAAAAAGAGAAAAAGACATGATCATCAACAAGATACTTAAAATCCAATGAGTGAACGCTGATATAAGAGAAAGAAAAAGAGAAAAAAACATGATCATCAACAATATACTTAAAATCCAATGAGTGAACGCTGATATAAGAGAAAGAAAAAGACAAAAAAATATGATCATCAACAAGATACTTAAAATCCAATGAGTGAACGCTGATATAAGAGAAAGAAAAAGACAAAAAAACATGATCATCAACAAGATACTTAAAATCCAATGAGTGAACGCTGATATAAGAGAAAGAAAAAGAGAAAAAAACATGATCATCAACAAGATACTTAAAATCCAATGAGTGAACGCTGATATAAGAGAAAGAAAAAGACAAAAAAACATGATCATCAACAAGACACTTAAAATCCAATGAGTGAACGCTGATATAAGAGAAAGAAAAAGACAAAAAAATATGATCATCAACAAGATACTTAAAATCCAATGAGTGAACGCTGATATAAGAGAAAGAAAAAGACAAAAAAATATGATCATCAACAAGATACTTAAAATCCAATGAGTGAACGCTGATATAAGAGAAAGAAAAAGACAAAAAAATATGATCATCAACAAGATACTTAAAATCCAATGAGTGAACGCTGATATAAGAGAAAGAAAAAGACAAAAAAACATGATCATCAACAAGATACTTAAAATCCAATGAGTGAACGCTGATATAAGAGAAAGAAAAAGACAAAAAAACATGATCATCAACAAGATACTTAAAATCCAATGAGTGAACGCTGATATAAGAGAAAGAAAAAGAGAAAAAAACATGATCATCAACAAGATACTTAAAATCCAATGAGTGAACGCTGATATAAGAGAAAGAAAAAGACAAAAAAACATGATCATCAACAAGATACTTAAAATCCACTGAGTGAACGCTGATATAAGAGAAAGAAAAAGACAAAAAAATATGATCATCAACAAGATACTTAAAATCCAATGAGTGAACGCTGATATAAGAGAAAGAAAAAGACAAAAAAATATGATCATCAACAAGATACTTAAAATCCAATGAGTGAACGCTGATATAAGAGAAAGAAAAAGAGAAAAAAACATGATCATCAACAAGACACTTAAAATCCAATGAGTGAACGCTGATATAAGAGAAAGAAAAAGACAAAAAAATATGATCATCAACAAGATACTTAAAATCCAATGAGTGAACGCTGATATAAGAGAAAGAAAAAGACAAAAAAATATGATCATCAACAAGATACTTAAAATCCAATGAGTGAACGCTGATATAAGAGAAAGAAAAAGAGAAAAAAACATGATCATCAACAAGATACTTAAAATCCAATGAGTGAACGCTGATATAAGAGAAAGAAAAAGAGAAAAAAACATGATCATCAACAAGATACTTAAAATCCAATGAGTGAACGCTGATATAAGAGAAAGAAAAAGACAAAAAAATATGATCATCAACAAGATACTTAAAATCCAATGAGTGAACGCTGATATAAGAGAAAGAAAAAGAGAAAAAAACATGATCATCAACAAGATACTTAAAATCCAATGAGTGAACGCTGATATAAGAGAAAGAAAAAGACAAAAAAATATGATCATCAACAAGATACTTAAAATCCAATGAGTGAACGCTGATATAAGAGAAAGAAAAAGACAAAAAAACATGATCATCAACAAGACACTTAAAATCCAATGAGTGAACGCTGATATAAGAGAAAGAAAAAGACAAAAAAATATGATCATCAACAAGATACTTAAAATCCAATGAGTGAACGCTGATATAAGAGAAAGAAAAAGACAAAAAAATATGATCATCAACAAGATACTTAAAATCCAATGAGTGAACGCTGATATAAGAGAAAGAAAAAGACAAAAAAATATGATCATCAACAAGATACTTAAAATCCAATGAGTGAACGCTGATATAAGAGAAAGAAAAAGAGAAAAAAACATGATCATCAACAAGATACTTAAAATCCAATGAGTGAACGCTGATATAAGAGAAAGAAAAAGACAAAAAAATATGATCATCAACAAGATACTTAAAATCCAATGAGTGAACGCTGATATAAGAGAAAGAAAAAGAGAAAAAAACATGATCATCAACAAGATACTTAAAATCCAATGAGTGAACGCTGATATAAGAGAAAGAAAAAGACAAAAAAATATGATCATCAACAAGATACTTAAAATCCAATGAGTGAACGCTGATATAAGAGAAAGAAAAAGACAAAAAAATATGATCATCAACAAGATACTTAAAATCCAATGAGTGAACGCTGATATAAGAGAAAGAAAAAGAGAAAAAAACATGATCATCAACAAGATACTTAAAATCCAATGAGTGAACGCTGATATAAGAGAAAGAAAAAGACAAAAAAATATGATCATCAACAAGATACTTAAAATCCAATGAGTGAACGCTGATATAAGAGAAAGAAAAAGAGAAAAAAACATGATCATCAACAAGATACTTAAAATCCAATGAGTGAACGCTGATATAAGAGAAAGAAAAAGAGAAAAAGACATGATCATCAACAAGATACTTAAAATCCAATGAGTGAACGCTGATATAAGAGAAAGAAAAAGACAAAAAAACATGATCATCAACAAGATACTTAAAATCCAATGAGTGAACGCTGATATAAGAGAAAGAAAAAGACAAAAAAATATGATCATCAACAAGATACTTAAAATCCAATGAGTGAACGCTGATATAAGAGAAAGAAAAAGAGAAAAAAACATGATCATCAACAAGATACTTAAAATCCAATGAGTGAACGCTGATATAAGAGAAAGAAAAAGAGAAAAAGACATGATCATCAACAAGATACTTAAAATCCAATGAGTGAACGCTGATATAAGAGAAAGAAAAAGAGAAAAAAACATGATCATCAACAAGATACTTAAAATCCAATGAGTGAACGCTGATATAAGAGAAAGAAAAAGACAAAAAAATATGATCATCAACAAGATACTTAAAATCCAATGAGTGAACGCTGATATAAGAGAAAGAAAAAGAGAAAAAAACATGATCATCAACAAGATACTTAAAATCCAATGAGTGAACGCTGATATAAGAGAAAGAAAAAGAGAAAAAGACATGATCATCAACAAGATACTTAAAATCCAATGAGTGAACGCTGATATAAGAGAAAGAAAAAGAGAAAAAAACATGATCATCAACAAGATACTTAAAATCCAATGAGTGAACGCTGATATAAGAGAAAGAAAAAGACAAAAAAATATGATCATCAACAAGATACTTAAAATCCAATGAGTGAACGCTGATATAAGAGAAAGAAAAAGACAAAAAAACATGATCATCAACAAGATACTTAAAATCCAATGAGTGAACGCTGATATAAGAGAAAGAAAAAGAGAAAAAAACATGATCATCAACAAGATACTTAAAATCCAATGAGTGAACGCTGATATAAGAGAAAGAAAAAGACAAAAAAACATGATCATCAACAAGACACTTAAAATCCAATGAGTGAACGCTGATATAAGAGAAAGAAAAAGACAAAAAAATATGATCATCAACAAGATACTTAAAATCCAATGAGTGAACGCTGATATAAGAGAAAGAAAAAGAGAAAAAAATATGATCATCAACAAGACACTTAAAATCCAATGAGTGAACGCTGATATAAGAGAAAGAAAAAGACAAAAAAATATGATCATCAACAAGATACTTAAAATCCAATGAGTGAACGCTGATATAAGAGAAAGAAACAGAGAAAAAAACATGATCATCAACAAGATACTTAAAATCCAATGAGTGAACGCTGATATAAGAGAAAGAAAAAGACAAAAAAATATGATCATCAACAAGATACTTAAAATCCAATGAGTGAACGCTGATATAAGAGAAAGAAAAAGACAAAAAAATATGATCATCAACAAGATACTTAAAATCCAATGAGTGAACGCTGATATAAGAGAAAGAAAAAGACAAAAAAATATGATCATCAACAAGATACTTAAAATCCAATGAGTGAACGCTGATATAAGAGAAAGAAAAAGAGAAAAAAATATGATCATCAACAAGACACTTAAAATCCAATGAGTGAACGATGATATCAGAGAAAGAAAAAGACAAAAAAATATGATCATCAACAAGATACTTAAAATCCAATGAGTGAACGCTGATATAAGAGAAAGAAAAAGACAAAAAAATATGATCATCAACAAGATACTTAAAATCCAATGAGTGAACGCTGATATAAGAGAAAGAAAAAGACAAAAAAATATGATCATCAACAAGATACTTAAAATCCAATGAGTGAACGCTGATATAAGAGAAAGAAAAAGACAAAAAAATATGATCATCAACAAGATACTTAAAATCCAATGAGTGAACGCTGATATAAGAGAAAGAAAAAGACAAAAAAATATGATCATCAACAAGATACTTAAAATCCAATGAGTGAACGCTGATATAAGAGAAAGAAAAAGACAAAAAAATATGATCATCAACAAGATACTTAAAATCCAATGAGTGAACGCTGATATAAGAGAAAGAAAAAGACAAAAAAATATGATCATCAACAAGATACTTAAAATCCAATGAGTGAACGCTGATATAAGAGAAAGAAAAAGACAAAAAAATATGATCATCAACAAGATACTTAAAATCCAATGAGTGAACGCTGATATAAGAGAAAGAAAAAGACAAAAAAATATGATCATCAACAAGATACTTAAAATCCAATGAGTGAACGCTGATATAAGAGAAAGAAAAAGACAAAAAAATATGATCATCAACAAGATACTTAAAATCCAATGAGTGAACGCTGATATAAGAGAAAGAAAAAGACAAAAAAATATGATCATCAACAAGATACTTAAAATCCAATGAGTGAACGCTGATATAAGAGAAAGAAAAAGACAAAAAAATATGATCATCAACAAGATACTTAAAATCCAATGAGTGAACGCTGATATAAGAGAAAGAAAAAGACAAAAAAATATGATCATCAACAAGACACTTAAAATCCAATGAGTGAACGCTGATATAAGAGAAAGAAAAAGACAAAAAAATATGATCATCAACAAGATACTTAAAATCCAATGAGTGAACGCTGATATAAGAGAAAGAAAAAGACAAAAAAATATGATCATCAACAAGATACTTAAAATCCAATGAGTGAACGCTGATATAAGAGAAAGAAAAAGACAAAAAAATATGATCATCAACAAGATACTTAAAATCCAATGAGTGAACGCTGATATAAGAGAAAGAAAAAGACAAAAAAATATGATCATCAACAAGATACTTAAAATCCAATGAGTGAACGCTGATATAAGAGAAAGAAAAAGAGAAAAAAACATGATCATCAACAAGATACTTAAAATCCAATGAGTGAACGCTGATATAAGAGAAAGAAAAAGACAAAAAAATATGATCATCAACAAGATACTTAAAATCCAATGAGTGAACGCTGATATAAGAGAAAGAAAAAGACAAAAAAACATGATCATCAACAAGACACTTAAAATCCAATGAGTGAACGCTGATATAAGAGAAAGAAACAGAGAAAAAAACATGATCATCAACAAGATACTTAAAATCCAATGAGTGAACGCTGATATAAGAGAAAGAAAAAGAGAAAAAAACATGATCATCAACAAGATACTTAAAATCCAATGAGTGAACGCTGATATAAGAGAAAGAAACAGAGAAAAAAACATGATCATCAACAAGATACTTAAAATCCAATGAGTGAACGCTGATATAAGAGAAAGAAACAGAGAAAAAAACATGATCATCAACAAGATACTTAAAATCCAATGAGTGAACGCTGATATAAGAGAAAGAAAAAGACAAAAAAATATGATCATCAACAAGATACTTAAAATCCAATGAGTGAACGCTGATATAAGAGAAAGAAAAAGACAAAAAAACATGATCATCAACAAGACACTTAAAATCCAATGAGTGAACGCTGATATAAGAGAAAGAAACAGAGAAAAAAACATGATCATCAACAAGATACTTAAAATCCAATGAGTGAACGCTGATATAAGAGAAAGAAAAAGACAAAAAAACATGATCATCAACAAGATACTTAAAATCCAATGAGTGAACGCTGATATAAGAGAAAGAAACAGAGAAAAAAACATGATCATCAACAAGATACTTAAAATCCAATGAGTGAACGCTGATATAAGAGAAAGAAAAAGACAAAAAAATATGATCATCAACAAGATACTTAAAATCCAATGAGTGAACGCTGATATAAGAGAAAGAAAAAGACAAAAAAACATGATCATCAACAAGACACTTAAAATCCAATGAGTGAACGCTGATATAAGAGAAAGAAACAGAGAAAAAAACATGATCATCAACAAGATACTTAAAATCCAATGAGTGAACGCTGATATAAGAGAAAGAAAAAGACAAAAAAACATGATCATCAACAAGACACTTAAAATCCAATGAGTGAACGCTGATATAAGAGAAAGAAACAGAGAAAAAAACATGATCATCAACAAGATACTTAAAATCCAATGAGTGAACGCTGATATAAGAGAAAGAAAAAGACAAAAAAATATGATCATCAACAAGATACTTAAAATCCAATGAGTGAACGCTGATATAAGAGAAAGAAAAAGACAAAAAAACATGATCATCAACAAGATACTTAAAATCCAATGAGTGAACGCTGATATAAGAGAAAGAAAAAGACAAAAAAATATGATCATCAACAAGACACTTAAAATCCAATGAGTGAACGCTGATATAAGAGAAAGAAAAAGACAAAAAAATATGATCATCAACAAGATACTTAAAATCCAATGAGTGAACGCTGATATAAGAGAAAGAAAAAGACAAAAAAATATGATCATCAACAAGATACTTAAAATCCAATGAGTGAACGCTGATATAAGAGAAAGAAAAAGACAAAAAAACATGATCATCAACAAGACACTTAAAATCCAATGAGTGAACGCTGATATAAGAGAAAGAAAAAGACAAAAAAATATGATCATCAACAAGATACTTAAAATCCAATGAGTGAACGCTGATATAAGAGAAAGAAAAAGACAAAAAAATATGATCATCAACAAGATACTTAAAATCCAATGAGTGAACGCTGATATAAGAGAAAGAAAAAGAGAAAAAAACATGATCATCAACAAGATACTTAAAATCCAATGAGTGAACGCTGATATAAGAGAAAGAAAAAGACAAAAAAACATGATCATCAACAAGATACTTAAAATCCAATGAGTGAACGCTGATATAAGAGAAAGAAAAAGACAAAAAAACATGATCATCAACAAGATACTTAAAATCCAATGAGTGAACGCTGATATAAGAGAAAGAAAAAGACAAAAAAATATGATCATCAACAAGACACTTAAAATCCAATGAGTGAACGCTGATATAAGAGAAAGAAAAAGACAAAAAAATATGATCATCAACAAGATACTTAAAATCCAATGAGTGAACGCTGATATAAGAGAAAGAAAAAGACAAAAAAATATGATCATCAACAAGATACTTAAAATCCAATGAGTGAACGCTGATATAAGAGAAAGAAAAAGAGAAAAAAACATGATCATCAACAAGATACTTAAAATCCAATGAGTGAACGCTGATATAAGAGAAAGAAAAAGACAAAAAAACATGATCATCAACAAGATACTTAAAATCCAATGAGTGAACGCTGATATAAGAGAAAGAAAAAGACAAAAAAATATGATCATCAACAAGACACTTAAAATCCAATGAGTGAACGCTGATATAAGAGAAAGAAAAAGACAAAAAAATATGATCATCAACAAGATACTTAAAATCCAATGAGTGAACGCTGATATAAGAGAAAGAAAAAGACAAAAAAATATGATCATCAACAAGATACTTAAAATCCAATGAGTGAACGCTGATATAAGAGAAAGAAAAAGAGAAAAAAACATGATCATCAACAAGATACTTAAAATCCAATGAGTGAACGCTGATATAAGAGAAAGAAAAAGACAAAAAAACATGATCATCAACAAGATACTTAAAATCCAATGAGTGAACGCTGATATAAGAGAAAGAAAAAGACAAAAAAACATGATCATCAACAAGATACTTAAAATCCAATGAGTGAACGCTGATATAAGAGAAAGAAAAAGACAAAAAAATATGATCATCAACAAGATACTTAAAATCCAATGAGTGAACGCTGATATAAGAGAAAGAAAAAGACAAAAAAATATGATCATCAACAAGATACTTAAAATCCAATGAGTGAACGCTGATATAAGAGAAAGAAAAAGAGAAAAAAACATGATCATCAACAAGATACTTAAAATCCAATGAGTGAACGCTGATATAAGAGAAAGAAAAAGACAAAAAAACATGATCATCAACAAGATACTTAAAATCCAATGAGTGAACGCTGATATAAGAGAAAGAAAAAGACAAAAAAATATGATCATCAACAAGACACTTAAAATCCAATGAGTGAACGCTGATATAAGAGAAAGAAAAAGACAAAAAAATATGATCATCAACAAGATACTTAAAATCCAATGAGTGAACGCTGATATAAGAGAAAGAAAAAGACAAAAAAATATGATCATCAACAAGATACTTAAAATCCAATGAGTGAACGCTGATATAAGAGAAAGAAAAAGAGAAAAAAACATGATCATCAACAAGATACTTAAAATCCAATGAGTGAACGCTGATATAAGAGAAAGAAAAAGACAAAAAAACATGATCATCAACAAGATACTTAAAATCCAATGAGTGAACGCTGATATAAGAGAAAGAAAAAGACAAAAAAATATGATCATCAACAAGACACTTAAAATCCAATGAGTGAACGCTGATATAAGAGAAAGAAAAAGACAAAAAAATATGATCATCAACAAGATACTTAAAATCCAATGAGTGAACGCTGATATAAGAGAAAGAAAAAGACAAAAAAATATGATCATCAACAAGATACTTAAAATCCAATGAGTGAACGCTGATATAAGAGAAAGAAAAAGAGAAAAAAACATGATCATCAACAAGATACTTAAAATCCAATGAGTGAACGCTGATATAAGAGAAAGAAAAAGACAAAAAAACATGATCATCAACAAGATACTTAAAATCCAATGAGTGAACGCTGATATAAGAGAAAGAAAAAGACAAAAAAACATGATCATCAACAAGATACTTAAAATCCAATGAGTGAACGCTGATATAAGAGAAAGAAAAAGACAAAAAAATATGATCATCAACAAGATACTTAAAATCCAATGAGTGAACGCTGATATAAGAGAAAGAAAAAGAGAAAAAAACATGATCATCAACAAGATACTTAAAATCCAATGAGTGAACGCTGATATAAGAGAAAGAAAAAGACAAAAAAACATGATCATCAACAAGATACTTAAAATCCAATGAGTGAACGCTGATATAAGAGAAAGAAAAAGACAAAAAAACATGATCATCAACAAGATACTTAAAATCCAATGAGTGAACGCTGATATAAGAGAAAGAAAAAGACAAAAAAACATGATCATCAACAAGATACTTAAAATCCAATGAGTGAACGCTGATATAAGAGAAAGAAAAAGACAAAAAAACATGATCATCAACAAGATACTTAAAATCCAATGAGTGAACGCTGATATAAGAGAAAGAAAAAGACAAAAAAATATGATCATCAACAAGATACTTAAAATCCAATGAGTGAACGCTGATATAAGAGAAAGAAAAAGACAAAAAAACATGATCATCAACAAGACACTTAAAATCCAATGAGTGAACGCTGATATAAGAGAAAGAAAAAGACAAAAAAATATGATCATCAACAAGATACTTAAAATCCAATGAGTGAACGCTGATATAAGAGAAAGAAAAAGACAAAAAAATATGATCATCAACAAGATACTTAAAATCCAATGAGTGAACGCTGATATAAGAGAAAGAAAAAGAGAAAAAAACATGATCATCAACAAGATACTTAAAATCCAATGAGTGAACGCTGATATAAGAGAAAGAAAAAGACAAAAAAACATGATCATCAACAAGACACTTAAAATCCAATGAGTGAACGCTGATATAAGAGAAAGAAAAAGACAAAAAAACATGATCATCAACAAGATACTTAAAATCCAATGAGTGAACGCTGATATAAGAGAAAGAAAAAGACAAAAAAACATGATCATCAACAAGATACTTAAAATCCAATGAGTGAACGCTGATATAAGAGAAAGAAAAAGACAAAAAAACATGATCATCAACAAGATACTTAAAATCCAATGAGTGAACGCTGATATAAGAGAAAGAAAAAGACAAAAAAATATGATCATCAACAAGATACTTAAAATCCAATGAGTGAACGCTGATATAAGAGAAAGAAAAAGAGAAAAAAACATGATCATCAACAAGATACTTAAAATCCAATGAGTGAACGCTGATATAAGAGAAAGAAAAAGACAAAAAAACATGATCATCAACAAGATACTTAAAATCCAATGAGTGAACGCTGATATAAGAGAAAGAAAAAGACAAAAAAACATGATCATCAACAAGATACTTAAAATCCAATGAGTGAACGCTGATATAAGAGAAAGAAAAAGACAAAAAAACATGATCATCAACAAGATACTTAAAATCCAATGAGTGAACGCTGATATAAGAGAAAGAAAAAGACAAAAAAATATGATCATCAACAAGATACTTAAAATCCAATGAGTGAACGCTGATATAAGAGAAAGAAAAAGAGAAAAAAACATGATCATCAACAAGATACTTAAAATCCAATGAGTGAACGCTGATATAAGAGAAAGAAAAAGACAAAAAAACATGATCATCAACAAGATACTTAAAATCCAATGAGTGAACGCTGATATAAGAGAAAGAAAAAGAGAAAAAAACATGATCATCAACAAGATACTTAAAATCCAATGAGTGAACGCTGATATAAGAGAAAGAAAAAGACAAAAAAACATGATCATCAACAAGATACTTAAAATCCAATGAGTGAACGCTGATATAAGAGAAAGAAAAAGAGAAAAAAACATGATCATCAACAAGATACTTAAAATCCAATGAGTGAACGCTGATATAAGAGAAAGAAAAAGACAAAAAAACATGATCATCAACAAGATACTTAAAATCCAATGAGTGAACGCTGATATAAGAGAAAGAAAAAGACAAAAAAATATGATCATCAACAAGATACTTAAAATCCAATGAGTGAACGCTGATATAAGAGAAAGAAAAAGACAAAAAAATATGATCATCAACAAGATACTTAAAATCCAATGAGTGAACGCTGATATAAGAGAAAGAAAAAGAGAAAAAAACATGATCATCAACAAGATACTTAAAATCCAATGAGTGAACGCTGATATAAGAGAAAGAAAAAGACAAAAAAATATGATCATCAACAAGATACTTAAAATCCAATGAGTGAACGCTGATATAAGAGAAAGAAAAAGACAAAAAAACATGATCATCAACAAGATACTTAAAATCCAATGAGTGAACGCTGATATAAGAGAAAGAAAAAGACAAAAAAACATGATCATCAACAAGATACTTAAAATCCAATGAGTGAACGCTGATATAAGAGAAAGAAAAAGACAAAAAAACATGATCATCAACAAGATACTTAAAATCCAATGAGTGAACGCTGATATAAGAGAAAGAAAAAGACAAAAAAATATGATCATCAACAAGATACTTAAAATCCAATGAGTGAACGCTGATATAAGAGAAAGAAAAAGACAAAAAAATATGATCATCAACAAGATACTTAAAATCCAATGAGTGAACGCTGATATAAGAGAAAGAAAAAGAGAAAAAAACATGATCATCAACAAGATACTTAAAATCCAATGAGTGAACGCTGATATAAGAGAAAGAAAAAGACAAAAAAATATGATCATCAACAAGATACTTAAAATCCAATGAGTGAACGCTGATATAAGAGAAAGAAAAAGAGAAAAAAACATGATCATCAACAAGATACTTAAAATCCAATGAGTGAACGCTGATATAAGAGAAAGAAAAAGACAAAAAAATATGATCATCAACAAGATACTTAAAATCCAATGAGTGAACGCTGATATAAGAGAAAGAAAAAGACAAAAAAACATGATCATCAACAAGATACTTAAAATCCAATGAGTGAACGCTGATATAAGAGAAAGAAAAAGACAAAAAAATATGATCATCAACAAGATACTTAAAATCCAATGAGTGAACGCTGATATAAGAGAAAGAAAAAGACAAAAAAATATGATCATCAACAAGATACTTAAAATCCAATGAGTGAACGCTGATATAAGAGAAAGAAAAAGAGAAAAAAACATGATCATCAACAAGATACTTAAAATCCAATGAGTGAACGCTGATATAAGAGAAAGAAAAAGACAAAAAAACATGATCATCAACAAGATACTTAAAATCCAATGAGTGAACGCTGATATAAGAGAAAGAAAAAGACAAAAAAACATGATCATCAACAAGATACTTAAAATCCAATGAGTGAACGCTGATATAAGAGAAAGAAAAAGACAAAAAAACATGATCATCAACAAGATACTTAAAATCCAATGAGTGAACGCTGATATAAGAGAAAGAAAAAGAGAAAAAAACATGATCATCAACAAGATACTTAAAATCCAATGAGTGAACGCTGATATAAGAGAAAGAAAAAGAGAAAAAAACATGATCATCAACAAGACACTTAAAATCCAATGAGTGAACGCTGATATAAGAGAAAGAAAAAGACAAAAAAATATGATCATCAACAAGATACTTAAAATCCAATGAGTGAACGCTGATATAAGAGAAAGAAAAAGAGAAAAAAACATGATCATCAACAAGATACTTAAAATCCAATGAGTGAACGCTGATATAAGAGAAAGAAAAAGACAAAAAAATATGATCATCAACAAGATACTTAAAATCCAATGAGTGAACGCTGATATAAGAGAAAGAAAAAGACAAAAAAACATGATCATCAACAAGACACTTAAAATCCAATGAGTGAACGCTGATGTAAGAGAAAGAAAAAGAGAAAAAAACATGATCATCAACAAGATACTTAAAATCCAATGAGTGAACGCTGATATAAGAGAAAGAAAAAGAGAAAAAAACATGATCATCAACAAGATACTTAAAATCCAATGAGTGAACGCTGATATAAGAGAAAGAAAAAGACAAAAAAACATGATCATCAACAAGACACTTAAAATCCAATGAGTGAACGCTGATATAAGAGAAAGAAAAAGACAAAAAAATATGATCATCAACAAGATACTTAAAATCCAATGAGTGAACGCTGATATAAGAGAAAGAAAAAGACAAAAAAATATGATCATCAACAAGATACTTAAAATCCAATGAGTGAACGCTGATATAAGAGAAAGAAAAAGACAAAAAAACATGATCATCAACAAGATACTTAAAATCCAATGAGTGAACGCTGATATAAGAGAAAGAAAAAGACAAAAAAACATGATCATCAACAAGATACTTAAAATCCAATGAGTGAACGCTGATGTAAGAGAAAGAAAAAGAGAAAAAAACATGATCATCAACAAGATACTTAAAATCCAATGAGTGAACGCTGATATAAGAGAAAGAAAAAGACAAAAAAATATGATCATCAACAAGATACTTAAAATCCAATGAGTGAACGCTGATATAAGAGAAAGAAAAAGACAAAAAAACATGATCATCAACAAGATACTTAAAATCCATGAGTGAACGCTGATATAAGAGAAAGAAACAGAGAAAAAAACATGATCATCAACAAGATACTTAAAATCCAATGAGTGAACGCTGATATAAGAGAAAGAAAAAGACAAAAAAACATGATCATCAACAAGATACTTAAAATCCAATGAGTGAAGGCTGATATAAGACAAAGAAAAAGACAAAAAAACATGATCATCAACAAGATACTTAAAATCCAACGAGTGAACGCTGATATAAGAGAAAGAAAAAGACAAAAAAATATGATTATAAACAAGATACTTCAAATCCAATGAGTGAACGCTGATATAAGAGAAAGAAAAAGACAAAAAAATATGATCATCAACAAGATACTTAAAATCCAATGAGTGAACGCTGATATAAGGGAAAGAAAAAGACAAAAAAATATGATCATCAACAAGATACTTAAAATCCAATGAGTGAACGCTGATATAAGATAAAGAAAAATACAAAAAAATATGATCATCAACAAGATACTTAAAATCCAATGAGTGAACGCTGATATAAGAGAAAGAAAAAGACAAAAAAATATGATCATCAACAAGATACTTAAAATCCAATGAGTGAAGGCTGATATAAGAGAAAGAAAAAGACAAAAAATATGATCATCAACAAGATACTTAAAATCCAATGAGTGAACGCTGATATAAGAGAAAGAAAAAGACAAAAAAACATGATCATCAACAAGATACTTAAAATCCAATGAGTAAACGCTCATATAAGAGAAAGAAAAAGACAAAAATCATGATCATCAATAAGATACTTAAAATCCAATGAGTGAACGCTGATATAAGAGAAAGAAAAAGACAAAAAAACATGATCATCAACAAGATACTTAAAATCCAATGAGTGAACGCTGATATAAGAGAAAGAAAAAGACAAAAAAACATGATCATCAACAAGATACTTAAAATCCAATGAGTGAACGCTGATATAAGAGAAAGAAAAAGACAAAAAAACATGATCATCAACTAGATACTTAAAATCCAATGAGTAAACGCTCATATAAGAGAAAGAAAAAGACAAAAATCATGATCATCAACAAGATACTTAAAATCCAATGAGTGAACGCTGATATAACAGAAAGAAAAAGACAAAAAAACATGATCATCAACAAGATACTTAAAATCCAATGAGTGAAAGCTGATATAAGAGAAAGAAAAAGACAAAAAAACATGATCATCAACAAGATACTTAAAATCCAATGAGTGAACGCTGATATAAGAGAAAGAAAAAGACAAAAAGACATGATCATCAACAAGATACTTAAAATCCAATGAGTGAACGCTGATATAAGAGAAAGAAAAAGAGAAAAAAACATGATCATCAACAAGATACTTAAAATCCAATGAGTGAACGCTGATATAAGAGAAAGAAAAAGACAAAAAAACATGATCATCAACAAGATACTTAAAATCCAATGAGTGAACGCTGATGTAAGAGAAAGAAAAAGAGAAAAAACATGATCATCAACAAGATACTTAAAATCCAATGAGTGAACGCTGATATAAGAGAAAGAAAAAGACAAAAAAATATGATCATCAACAAGATACATAAAATCCAATGAGTGAACGCTGATATAAGAGAAAGAAAAAGACAAAAAAACATGATCATCAACAAGATACTTAAAATCCATGAGTGAACGCTGATATAAGAGAAAGAAACAGAGAAAAAAACATGATCATCAACAAGATACTTAAAATCCAATGAGTGAACGCTGATATAAGAGAAAGAAAAAGACAAAAAAACATGATCATCAACAAGATACTTAAAATCCAATGAGTGAAGGCTGATATAAGACAAAGAAAAAGACAAAAAAACATGATCATCAACAAGATACTTAAAATCCAACGAGTGAACGCTGATATAAGAGAAAGAAAAAGACAAAAAAATATGATTATAAACAAGATACTTCAAATCCAATGAGTGAACGCTGATATAAGAGAAAGAAAATGACAAAAAAATATGATCATCAACAAGATACTTAAAATCCAATGAGTGAACGCTGATATAAGGGAAAGAAAAAGACAAAAAAATATGATCATCAACAAGATACTTAAAATCCAATGAGTGAACGCTGATATAAGAGAAAGAAAAAGACAAAAAAATATGATCATCAACAAGATACTTAAAATCCAATGAGTGAACGCTGATATAAGAGAAAGAAAAAGACAAAAAAATATGATCATCAACAAGATACTTAAAATCCAATGAGTGAAGGCTGATATAAGAGAAAGAAAAAGACAAAAAATATGATCATCAACAAGATACTTAAAATCCAATGAGTGAACGCTGATATAAGAGAAAGAAAAAGACAAAAAAACATGATCATCAACAAGATACTTAAAATCCAATGAGTGAACGCTGATATAAGAGAAAGAAAAAGACAAAAAAACATGATCATCAACAAGATACTTAAAATCCAATGAGTGAACGCTGATATAAGAGAAAGAAAAAGACAAAAAAACATGATCATCAACTAGATACTTAAAATCCAATGAGTAAACAATCATATAAGAGAAAGAAAAAGACAAAAATCATGATCATCAACAAGATACTTAAAATCCAATGAGTGAACGCTGATATAAGAGAAAGAAAAAGACAAAAAAACATGATCATCAACAAGATACTTAAAATCCAATGAGTGAAAGCTGATATAAGAGAAAGAGAAAGACAAAAAAACATGATCATCAACAAGATACTTAAAATCCAATGAGTGAACGCTGATATAAGAGAAAGAAAAAGACAAAAAGACATGATCATCAACAAGATACTTAAAATCCAATGAGTGAACGCTGATATAAGAGAAAGAAAAAGAGAAAAAAACATGATCATCAACAAGATACTTAAAATCCAATGAGTGAACGCTGATATAAGAGAAAGAAAAAGACAAAAAAACATGATCATCAACAAGATACTTAAAATCCAATGAGTGAACGCTGATATAAGATAAAGAAAAAGACAAAAACACATGATCATCAACAAGATACTTAAAATCCAATGAGTAAACGCTGATATAAGAGAAAGAAAAAGAGAAAAAAACATGATCATCAACAAGACACTTAAAATCCAATGAGTGAACGCTGATATAAGAGAAAGAAAAAGACAAAAAAAACATGATCATCAACAAGATACTTAAAATCCAATGAGTGAACGCTGATATAAGAGAAAGAAAAAGACAAAAAGACATGATCATCAACAAGATACTTAAAATCCAATGAGTGAACGCTGATATAAGAGAAAGAAAAAGACAAAAAAACATGATCATCAACAAGACACTTAAAATCCAATGAGTGAACGCTGATATAAGAGAAAGGAAAAGACAAAAAAATATGATCATCAACAAGATACTTAAAATCCAATGAGTGAACGCTGATATAAGAGAAAGAAAAAGAGAAAAAAACATGATCATCAACAAGATACTTAAAATCCAATGAGTGAACGCTGATATAAGAGAAAGAAAAAGAGAAAAAAACATGATCATCAACAAGATACTTAAAATCCAATGAGTGAACGCTGATATAAGAGAAAGAAAAAGACAAAAAAACATGATCATCAACAAGATACTTAAAATCCAATGAGTGAACGCTGATGTAAGAGAAAGAAAAAGAGAAAAAAACATGATCATCAACAAGATACTTAAAATCCAATGAGTGAACGCTGATATAAGAGAAAGAAAAAGACAAAAAAATATGATCATCAACAAGATACTTAAAATCCAATGAGTGAACGCTGATATAAGAGAAAGAAAAAGACAAAAAAACATGATCATCAACAAGATACTTAAAATCCATGAGTGAACGCTGATATAAGAGAAAGAAACAGAGAAAAAAACATGATCATCAACAAGATACTTAAAATCCAATGAGTGAACGCTGATATAAGAGAAAGAAAAAGACAAAAAAACATGATCATCAACAAGATACTTAAAATCCAATGAGTGAAGGCTGATATAAGACAAAGAAAAAGACAAAAAAACATGATCATCAACAAGATACTTAAAATCCAATGAGTGAACGCTGATATAAGAGAAAGAAAAAGACAAAAAAATATGATTATAAACAAGATACTTCAAATCCAATGAGTGAACGCTGATATAAGAGAAAGTAAAAGACAAAAAAATATGATCATCAACAAGATACTTAAAATCCAATGAGTGAACGCTGATATAAGGGAAAGAAAAAGACAAAAAAATATGATCATCAACAAGATACTTAAAATCCAATGAGTGAACGCTGATATAAGAGAAAGAAAAAGACAAAAAAATATGATCATCAACAAGATACTTAAAATCCAATGAGTGAACGCTGATATAAGAGAAAGAAAAAGACAAAAAAATATGATCATCAACAAGATACTTAAAATCCAATGAGTGAACGCTGATATAAGAGAAAGAAAAAGACAAAAAATATGATCATCAACAAGATACTTAAAATCCAATGAGTGAACGCTGATATAAGAGAAAGAAAATGACAAAAAAACATGATCATCAACAAGATACTTAATTTCCAATGAGTAAACGCTCATATAAGAGAAAGAAAAAGACAAAAATCATGATCATCAATAAGATACTTAAAATCCAATGAGTGAACGCTGATATAAGAGAAAGAAAAAGACAAAAAAACATGATCATCAACAAGATACTTAAAATCCAATGAGTGAACGCTGATATAAGAGAAAGAAAAAGACAAAAAAACATGATCATCAACTAGATACTTAAAATCCAATGAGTAAACGCTCATATAAGAGAAAGAAAAAGACAAAAATCATGATCATCAACAAGATACTTAAAATCCAATGAGTGAACGCTGATATAAGAGAAAGAAAAAGACAAAAAAACATGATCATCAACAAGATACTTAAAATCCAATGAGTGAAAGCTGATATAAGAGAAAGAAAAAGAAAAAAAACATGATCATCAACAAGATACTTAAAATCCAATGAGTGAACGCTGATATAAGAGAAAGAAAAAGACAAAAAAACATGATCATCAACAAGATACTTAAAATCCAATGAGTGAACAATGATATAAGAGAAAGAAAAAGACAAAAAAACATGATCATCAACAAGATACTTAAAATACAATGAGTGAACGCTGATATAAGAGAAAGAAAAAGACAAAAAAATATGATCATCAACAAGATACTTAAAATCCAATGAGTGAACGCTGATGTAAGAGAAAGAAAAAGAGAAAAAAACATGATCATCAACAAGATACTTAAAATCCAATGAGTGAACGCTGATATAAGAGAAAGAAAAAGACAAAAAAATATGATCATCAACAAGATACTTAAAATCCAATGAGTGAACGCTGATATAAGAGAAAGAAAAAGACATAAAAACATGATCATCAACAAGATACTTAAAATCCAATGAGTGAACGCTGATATAAGAGAAAGAAACAGAGAAAAAAACATGATCATCAACAAGATACTTAAAATCCAATGAGTGAACGCTGATATAAGAGAAAGAAAAAGACAAAAAAACATGATCATCAACAAGATAATTAAAATCCAATGAGTGAACGCTGATATAAGAGAAAGAAAAAGACAAAAAAACATGATCATCAACAAGATACTTAAAATCCAATGAGTGAACGCTGATATAAGAGAAAGAAAAAGACAAAAAAATATGATTATCAACAAGATACTTAAAATCCAATGAGTGAACGCTGATATAAGAGAAAGAAAAAGACAAAAAAATATGATCATCAACAAGATACTTAAAATCCAATGAGTGAACGCTGATATAGGAGAAAGAAAAAGACAAAAAAACATGATCATCAACAAGATACTTAAAATCCAATGAGTGAACGCTGATATAAGAGAAAGAAAAAGACAAAAAAACATGATCATCAACAAGATACTTAAAATCCAATGAGTGAACGCTGATATAAGAGAAAGAAAAAGACAAAAAAACATGATCATCAACAAGATACTTAAAATCCAATGAGTGAACGCTGATATAAGAGAAAGAAACAGAGAAAAAAACATGATCATCAACAAGATACTTAAAATCCAATGAGTGAACGCTGATATAAGAGAAAGAAAAAGACAAAAAGTCATGATCATCAAGAAGATACTTAAAATCCAATGAGTAAACGCTCATATAAGAGAAAGAAAAAGACAAAAATCATGATCATCAACAAGATACTTAAAATCCAATGAGTGAACGCTGATATAAGAGAAAGAAAAAGAGAAAAAAACATGATCATCAACAAGATACTTAAAATCCAACGAGTGAACGCTGATATAAGAGAAAGAAAAAGACAAAAAAACATGATCATCAACAAGATACTTAAAATCCAATGAGTGAACGCTGATATAAGAGAAAGAAAAAGACAAAAAAACATGATCATCAACAAGATACTTAAAATCCAATGAGTGAACGCTGATATAAGAGAAAGAAAAAGACAAAAAAACATGATCATCAACAAGATACTTAAAATCCAATGAGTGAACGCTGATGTAAGAGAAAGAAAAAGAGAAAAAAACATGATCATCAACATGATACTTAAAATCCAATGAGTGAACGCTGATATAAGAGAAAGAAAAAGACAAAAAAATATGATCATCAACAAGATACTTAAAATCCAATGAGTGAACGCTGATATAAGAGAAAGAAAAAGACAAAAAAACATGATCATCAACAAGATACTTAAAATCCAATGAGTGAACGTTGATATAAGAGAAAGAAAAAGAGAAAAAAACATGATCATCAACAAGATACTTAAAATCCAATGAGTGAACGCTGATATAAGAGAAAGAAAAAGAGAATAAAACATGATCATCAACAAGATACTTAAAATCCAATGAGTGAACGCTGATATAAGAGAAAGAAATAGAGAAAAAAACATGATCATCAACAAGATACTTAAAATCCAATGAGTGAACGCTGATATAAGAGAAAGAAAATGACAAAAAACATGATCATCAACAAGATACTTAAAATCCAATGAGTGAACGCTGATATAAGAGAAAGAAAAAGAGAAAAAAACATGATCATCAACAAGATACTTAAAATCCAATGAGTGAACGCTGATATAAGAGGAAGAAAAACATAAAAAAATATGATCATCAACAAGATACTTAAAATCCAATGAGTGAACTCTGATATAAGAGAAAGAAAAAGACAAAAAAATATGATCATCAACAAGATACTTAAAATCAAATGAGTGAACGGTGATATAAGAGCAAGAAAAAGACAAAAAAATATGATCATCAACAAGATACTTAAATCCAATGAGTGAACGCTGATATAAGAGAAAGTAAAAGACAAAAAAATATGATCATCAACAAGATACTTAAAATCCAATGAGTGAACGCTGATATAAGAGAAAGAAAAAGACAAAAAAATATGATCATCAACAAGATACTTAAAATCCAACGAGTGAAGTCTGATATAAGAGAAAGAAAAAGACAAAAAAATGATCATCAACAAGATACTTAAAATCCAATGAGTGAACGCTGATATAAGATAAAGAAAAAGACAAAAAAATATGATCATCAACAAGATACTTAAAATCCAATGAGTGAACGCTGATATAAGAGAAAGAAAAAGACAAAAAAATATGATCATCAACAAGATACTTAAAATCCAATGAGTGAACGCTGATATAAGAGAAAGATAAAGAGAAAAAAACATGATCATCAACAAGATATTTAAAATCCAATGAGTGAACGCAGATATAAGAGAAAGAAACAGACAAAAAAACATGATCATCAACAAGATACTTAAAATCCAATGAGTGAACGCTGATATAAGAGAAAGAAAAAGAGAAAAAAACATGATCATCAACAAGATACTTAAAATCCAATGAGTGAACGCTGATATAAGAGAAAGAAAAAGAGAAAAAAACATGATCATCAACAAGATACTTAAAATCCAATGAGTGAACGCTGATATAAGAGAAAGAAAAAGACAAAAAACATGATCTTCAACAAGATACTTAAAATGCAATGAGTGAACGCTGATATAAGAGAAAGAAAATGACAAAAAAACATGATCATCAACAAGATACTTAAAATCCAATGAGTGAACGCTGATATAAGAGAAAGAAAATGACAAAAAAACATGATCATCAACAAGATACTTAAAATCCAATGAGTGAACGCTGATATAAGAGAAAGAAAAAGAGAAAAAACATGATCATCAACAAGATACTTAAAATCCAATGAGTGATCGCTGATATAAGAGAAAGAAAAAGAGAAAAAAACATGATCATCAACAAGATACTTAAAATCCAATGAGTGAACGCTGATATAAGAGAAAGAAAAAGAGAAAAAAACATGATCATCAACAAGATACTTAAAATCCAATGAGTGAACGCTGATATAAGAGAAAGAAAAAGACAAAAAAATATGATCATCAACAAGATACTTAAAATCCAACGAGTGAAGGCTGATATAAGAGAAAGAAAAAGACAAAAAAAATGATCATCAACAAGATACTTAAAATCCAATGAGTGAACGCTGATATAAGATAAAGAAAAAGACAAAAAAATATGATCATCAACAAGATACTTAAAATCCAATGAGCGAACGCTGATATAAGAGAAAGAAAAAGACAAAAAAATATGATCATCAACAAGATACTTAAAATCCAATGAGTGAACGCTGATATAAGAGAAAGATAAAGAGAAAAAAACATGATCATCAACAAGATATTTAAAATCCAATGAGTGAACGCAGATATAAGAGAAAGAAACAGACAAAAAAACATGATCATCAACAAGATACTTAAAATCCAATGAGTGAACGCTGATATAAGAGAAAGAAAAAGAGAAAAAAACATGATCATCAACAAGATACTTAAAATCCAATGAGTGAACGCTGATATAAGAGAAAGAAAAAGACAAAAAAACATGATCATCAACAAGATACTTAAAATCCATTGAGTGAACGCTGATATAAGAGAAAGAAAAAGACAAAAAAACATGATCATCAACAAGATACTTAAAATACAATGAGTGAACGCTGATATAAGAGAAAGAAAATGACAAAAAAACATGATCATCAAGATACTTAAAATCCAATGAGTGAACGCTGATATAAGAGAAAGAAAAAGAGAAAAAACATGATCATCAACAAGATACTTAAAATCCAATGAGTGATCGCTGATATAAGAGAAAGAAAAAGAGAAAAAAACATGATCATCAACAAGATACTTAAAATCCAATGAGTGAACGCTGATATAAGAGAAAGAAAAAGAGAAAAAAACATGATCATCAACAAGATACTTAAAATCCAATGTGTGAACGCTGATATAAGAGAAAGTAAAAGACAAAAAAGCTTGATCATCAACAAGATATTAAAATCCAATGAGTGAACGCTGATATAAGAGAAAGAAAAAGAGAAAAAAACATGATCATCAACAAGATACTTAAAATCCAATGAGTGAACGCTGATATAAGAGAAAGAAAAAGACAAAAAAACATGATCATCAACAAGATACTTAAAATCCAATGAGTGAACGCTGATATAAGAGAAAGAAAAAGAGAAAAAAACATGATCATCAACAAGATACTTAAAATCCAATGAGTGAACGCTGATATAAGAGAAAGAAAAAGACAAAAAACATGATCATCAACAAGATACTTAAAATCCAATGAGTGAACGCTGATATAAAGAAAGAAAAAGACAAAAAAACATGATCATCAACAAGATACTTAAAATCCAATGAGTGAACGCTGATATAAGAGAAAGAAAAAGAGAAAAAAACATGATCATCAACAAGATACTTAAAATCCAATGAGTGAACGCTGATATAAGAGAAAGAAAAAGACAAAAAAGCATGATCATCAACAAGATATTAAAATCCAATGAGTGAACGCTGATATAAGAGAAAGAAAAAGACAAAAAAACATGATCATCAACAAGATACTTAAAATCCAATGAGTGAACGCTGATATAAGAGAAAGAAAAAGAGAAAAAAACATGATCATCAACAAGATACTTAAAATCCAATGAGTGAACGCTGATATAAGAGAAAGAAAAAGACAAAAAAATATGATCATCAACAAGATACTTAAAATCCAATGAGTGAACGCTGATATAAGACAAAGAAAAAGACAAAAAAATATGATCATCAACAAGATACTTAAAATCCAATGAGTGAAAGCTGATATAAGAAAGAAAAAGACAAAAAAACATGATCATCAACAAGATATTTAAAATCCAATGAGTGAACGCTGATATAAGAGAAAGAAAAAGACAAAAAAACATGATCATCAAGAAGATACTTAAAATCCAATGAGTGAACGCTGATATAAGAGAAAGAAAAAGAGAAAAAAACATGATCATCAACAAGATACTTAAAATCCAATGAGTGAACGCTGATATAAGAGAAAGAAAAAGACAAAAAAACATGATCATCAACAAGATACTTAAAATCCAATGAGTGAACGCTGATATAAGAGAAAGAAAAAGACAAAAAAACATGATCATCAACAAGATACTTAAAATCCAATGAGTGAACGCTGATATAAGACAAAGAAAAAGACAAAAAAATATGATCATCAACAAGATACTTAAAATCCAATGAGTGAACGCTGATATAAGAAAGAAAAAGACAAAAAAACATGATCATCAACAAGATACTTAAAATCCAATGAGTGAACGCTGATATAAGAGAAAGAAAAAGACAAAAAAACATGATCATCAACAAGATACTTAAAATACAATGAGTGAACGCTGATATAAGACAAAGAAAAAGACAAAAAAATATGATCATCAACAAGATACTTAAAATCCAATGAGTGAACGCTGGTATAAAGAAAGAAAAAGACAAAAAAACATGATCCTCAACAAGATACTTAAAATCCAATGAGTGAACGCTGATATAAGAGAAAGAAAAAGACAAAAAAACATGATCATCAACAAGATACTTAAAATACAACGAGTGAACGCTGATATAAGACAAAGAAAAAGACAAAAAAATATGATCATCAACAAGATACTTAAAATCCAATGAGTGAACGCTGATATAAAGAAAGAAAAATACAAAAAAAAATGATCATCAACAAGATACTTAAAATCCAATGAGTGAACGCTGATATAAAGAAAGAAAAAGACAAAAAAACTTGATCATCAACAAGATACTTAAAATCCAATGAGTGAACGCTGATATAAGAGAAAGAAAAAGACAAAAAAACATGATCATCAACAAGATACTTAAAATCCAATGAGTGAACGCTGATATAAGAGAAAGAAAAAGAGAAAAAAACATGATCATCAACAAGATACTTAAAATCCAATGAGTGAACGCTGATATAAGAGAAACAAAAAGACAAAAAAACATGATCATCAACAAGATACTTAAAATCCAATGAGTGAACGCTGATATAAGAGAAAGAAAAAGACAAAAAAATATGATCATCAACAAGATACTTAAAATCCAATGAGTGAACGCTGATATAAGAGATAGAAAAAGCCAAAAAAAAAACGATCATCAACAAGATACTTAAAATCCAATGAGTGAACGCTGATATAAGAGAAAGAAAAAGACAAAAAAATATGATCATCAACAAGATACTTAAAATCCAATGAGTGAACGCTGATATAAGACAAAGAAAAAGACAAAAAAAATGATCATCAACAAGATACTTAAAATCCAATGAGTGAACGCTGATATAAGAGAAAGAAAAAGACAAAAAAATATGATCATCAACAAGATACTTAAAATCCAATGAGTGAACGCTGATATAAGAGATAGAAAAAGACAAAAAAAAAAAATGATCATCAACAAGATACTTAAAATCCAATGAGTGAACGCTGATATAAAAGAAAGAAAAAGACAGAAAAATATGATCATCAACAAGATACTTAAAATCCAATGAGTGAACGCTGATATAAATGAAAGAAAAAGACAAAAAAAAAATGATCATCAACAAGATACTTAAAATCCAATGAGTGAACGCTGATATAAGAGAAAGAAAAAGACAAAAAAATATGATCATCAACAAGATACTTAAAATCCAATGAGTGAACGCTGATATAAGAGAAAGAAAAAGACAAAAGAATATGATCATCAACAAGATACTTAAAATCCAATGAGTGAACGCTGATAGAAGAGAAAGAAAAAGACAAAAAAACATGATCATCAACAAGATACTTAAAATCCAATGAGTGAACGCTGATAGAAGAGAAAGAAAAAGACAAAAAAACATGATCATCAACAAGATACTTAAAATCCAATGAGTGAACGCTGATATAAGACAGAAAAAGACAAAAAAACATGATCATCAACAAGATACTTAAAATCCAATGAGTGAACGCTGATATAAGAGAAAGAAAAAGACAAAAAAACATGATCATCAACAAGATACTTAAAATCCAATGAGTGAACGCTGATATAAGAGAAAGAAAAAGACAAAAAACATGATCATCAACAAGATACTTAAAATCCAATGAGTGAACGCTGATATAAAGAAAGAAAAAGACAAAAAAACATGATCATCAACAAGATACTTAAAATCCAATGAGTGAACGCTGATATAAGAGAAAGAAAAAGAGAAAAAAACATGATCATCAACAAGATACTTAAAATCCAATGAGTGAACGCTGATATAAGAGAAAGAAAAAGACAAAAACATATGATCATCAACAAGATACTTAAAATCTAATGAGTGAACGCTGATATAAGACAAAGAAAAAGACAAAAAAATATGATCATCAACAAGATACTTAAAATCCAATGAGTGAAAGCTGATATAAGAAAGAAAAAGACAAAAAAACATGATCATCAACAAGATACTTAAAATCCAATGAGTGAACGCTGATATAAGAGATAGAAAAAGACAAAAAAAAAAACGATCATCAACAAGATACTTAAAATCCAATGAGTGAACGCTGATATAAGAGAAAGAAAAAGACAAAAAAATATGATCATCAACAAGATACTTAAAATCCAATGAGTGAACGCTGATATAAAGAAAGAAAAAGACAAAAAAACATGATCATCAACAAGATACTTAAAATCCAATGAGTGAACGCTGATATAAGAGAAAGAAAAAGACAAAAAAATATGATCATCAACAAGATACTTAAAATCCAATGAGTGAACGCTGATATAAGAGATAGAAAAAGACAAAAAAAAAACGATCATCAACAAGATACTTAAAATCCAATGAGTGAACGCTGATATAAGAGAAAGAAAAAGACAAAAAAATATGATCATCAACAAGATACTTAAAATCCAATGAGTGAACGCTGATATAAGACAAAGAAAAAGACAAAAAAAAATGATCATCAACAAGATACTTAAAATCCAATGAGTGAACGCTGATATAAGAGAAAGAAAAAGACAAAAAAATATGATCATCAACAAGATACTTAAAATCCAATGAGTGAACGCTGATATAAGAGATAGAAAAAGACAAAAAAAAATGATCATCAACAAGATACTTAAAATCCAATGAGTGAACGCTGATATAAAAGAAAGAAAAAGACAAAAAAATATGATCATCAACAAGATACTTAAAATCCAATGAGTGAACGCTGATATAAATGAAAGAAAAAGACAAAAAAAAAATGATCATCAACAAGATACTTAAAATCCAATGAGTGAACGCTGATATAAGAGAAAGAAAAAGACAAAAAAATATGATCATCAACAAGATACTTAAAATCCAATGAGTGAACGCTGATATAAGAGAAAGAAAAAGACAAAAGAATATGATCATCAACAAGATACTTAAAATCCAATGAGTGAACGCTGATAGAAGAGAAAGAAAAAGACAAAAAAACATGATCATCAACAAGATACTTAAAATCCAATGAGTGAACGCTGATATAAGACAAAGAAAAAGACAAAAAAATATGATCATCAACAAGATACTTAAAATCCAATGAGTGAACGCTGATATAAGACAGAAAAAGACAAAAAAACATGATCATCAACAAGATACTTAAAATCCAATGAGTGAACGCTGATATAAGAGAAAGAAAAAGACAAAAAAACATGATCATCAACAAGATACTTAAAATCCAATGAGTGAACGCTGATATAAGAGAAAGAAAAAGACAAAAAACATGATCATCAACAAGATACTTAAAATCCAATGAGTGAACGCTGATATAAAGAAAGAAAAAGACAAAAAAACATGATCATCAACAAGATACTTAAAATCCAATGAGTGAACGCTGATATAAGAGAAAGAAAAAGAGAAAAAAACATGATCATCAACAAGATACTTAAAATCCAATGAGTGAACGCTGATATAAGAGAAAGAAAAAGACAAAAAAGCATGATCATCAACAAGATATTAAAATCCAATGAGTGAACGCTGATATAAGAGAAAGAAAAAAACAAAAAAATATGATCATCAACAAGATACTTAAAATCCAATGAGTGAACGCTGATATAAAGAAAGAAAAAGACAAAAAAACATGATCATCAACAAGATACTTAAAATCCAATGAGTGAACGCTGATATAAGAGAAAGAAAAAGACAAAAAAACATGATCATCAACAAGATACTTAAAATCCAATGAGTGAACGCTGATATAAGAGAAAGAAAAAGAGAAAAAAACATGATCATCAACAAGATACTTAAAATCCAATGAGTGAACGCTGATATAAGAGAAAGAAAAAGACAAAAAAGCATGATCATCAACAAGATATTAAAATCCAATGAGTGAACGCTGATATAAGAGAAAGAAAAAAACAAAAAAATATGATCATCAACAAGATACTTAAAATCCAATGAGTGAACGCTGATATAAGAGATAGAAAAAGACAAAAAAAAAAACGATCATCAACAAGATACTTAAAATCCAATGAGTGAACGCTGATATAAGAGAAAGAAAAAGACAAAAAAATATGATCATCAACAAGATACTTAAAATCCAATGAGTGAACGCTGATATAAGAGAAAGAAAAAGACAAAAAAATATGATCATCAACAAGATACTTAAAATCCAATGAGTGAACGCTGATATAAAGAAAGAAAAAGACAAAAAAACATGATCATCAACAAGATACTTAAAATCCAATGAGTGAACGCTGATATAAGAGAAAGAAAAAGACAAAAAAACATGATCATCAACAAGATACTTAAAATCCAATGAGTGAACGCTGATATAAGAGAAAGAAAAAGAGAAAAAAACATGATCATCAACAAGATACTTAAAATCCAATGAGTGAACGCTGATATAAGAGAAAGAAAAAGACAAAAAAACATGATCATCAACAAGATACTTAAAATCCAATGAGTGAAGGCTGATATAAAGAAAGAAAAAGACAAAAAAAACATGATCATCAACAAGATACATAAAATCCAATGAGTGAACGCTGATATAAGAGAAAGGAAAAGAGAAAAAAACATGATCATCAACAAGATACTTAAAATCCAATGAGTGAACGCTGATATAAGAGAAACAAAAAGACAAAAAAGCATGATCATCAACAAGATATTAAAATCCAATGAGTGAACGCTGATATAAGAGAAAGAAAAAGACAAAAAAACATGATCATCAACAAGATACTTAAAATCCAATGAGTGAACGCTGATATAAGAGAAAGAAAAAGACAAAAAAATATGATCATCAACAAGATACTTAAAATCCAATGAGTGAACGCTGATATAAGACAAAGAAAAAGACAAAAAAATATGATCATCAACAAGATACTTAAAATCCAATGAGTGAACGCTGATATAAGAGAAAGAAAAAGACAAAAAAATATGATCATCAACAAGATACTTAAAATCCAATGAGTGAACGCTGATATAAGTGAAAGAAAAAGACAATAAAATATGATCATCAACAAGATACTTAAAATCCAATGAGTGAACGCTGATATAAGAGAAAGAAAAAGACAAAAAAATATGATCATCAACAAGATACTTAAAATCCAATGAGTGAACGCTGATATAAGAGAAAGAAAAAGACAAAAAAATATGATCATCAACAAGATACTTAAAATCCAATGAGTGAACGCTGATATAAGAGAAAGAAAAAGACAAAAAAACATGATCATCAACAAGATACTTAAAATCCAATGAGTGAACGCTGATATAAGAGAAAGAAAAAGAGAAAAAAACATGATCATCAACAAGATACTTAAAATCCAATGAGTGAACGCTGATATAAGAGAAAGAAAGAGAGAAAAAAACATGATCATCAACAAGATACTTAAAATCCAATGAGTGAACGCTGATATAAGAGAAAGAAAAAGACAAAAAAACATGATCATCAACAAGATACTTAAAATCCAATGAGTGAACGCTGATATAAGAGAAAGAAAAAGAGAAAAAAACATGATCATCAACAAGATACTTAAAATCCAATGAGTGAACGCTGATATAAGAGAAACAAAAAGACAAAAAAGCATGATCATCAACAAGATATTAAAATCCAATGAGTGAACGCTGATATAAGAGAAAGAAAAAGAGAAAAAAACATGATCATCAAAAAGATAATTAAAATCCAATGAGTGAACGCTGATATAGGAGAAAGAAAAAGACAAAAAAATATGATCATCAACAAGATACTTAAAATCCAATGAGTGAACGCTGATATAAGACAAAGAAAAAGACAAAAAAATATGATCATCAACAAGATACTTAAAATCCAATGAGTGAACGCTGATATAAGAAAGAAAAAGACAAAAAAACATGATCATCAACAAGATACGGAAAATTCAATGAGTGAACGCTGATATAAGAGAAAGAAAAAGACAAAAAAACATGATCATCAACAAGATACTTAAAATCCAATGAGTGAACGCTGATATAATTGAAAGAAAAAGAGAAAAAAACATGATCATCAACAAGATACTTAAAATCCAATGAGTGAACGCTGATATAAGAGAAAGAAAAAGACAAAAAAACATGATCATCAACAAGATACTTAAAATCCAATGAGTGAACGCTGATATAAGAGAAAGAAAAAGACAAAAAAACATGATCCTCAACAAGATACTTAAAATACAATGAGTGAACGCTGATATAAGACAAAGAAAAAGACAAAAAAATATGATCATCAACAAGATACTTAAAATCCAATGAGTGAACGCTGGTATAAAGAAAGAAAAAGACAAAAAAACATGATCATCAACAAGATACTTAAAATCCAATGAGTGAACGCTGATAGAAGAGAAAGAAAAAGACAAAAAAACATGATCATCAACAAGATACTTAAAATACAATGAGTGAACGCTGATATAAGACAAAGAAAAAGACAAAAAAATATGATCATCAACAAGATACTTAAAATCCAATGAGTGAACGCTGATATAAAGAAAGAAAAAGACAAAAAAAAATGATCATCAACAAGATACTTAAAATCAAATGAGTGAACGCTGATATAAAGAAAGAAAAAGACAAAAAAACATGATCATCAACAAGATACTTAAAATCCAATGAGTGAACGCTGATATAAGAGAAAGAAAAAGACAAAAAAACATGATCATCAACAAGATACTTAAAATCCAATGAGTGAACGCTGATATAAGAGAAAGAAAAAGAGAAAAAAACATGATCATCAACAAGATACTTAAAATCCAATGAGTGAACGCTGATATAAGAGAAAGAAAAAGACAAAAAAACATGATCATCAACAAGATACTTAAAATCCAATGAGTGAACGCTGATATAAGAGAAAGAAAAAGACAAAAAAATATGATCATCATCAAGATACTTAAAATCCAATGAGTGAACGCTGATATAAGAGATAGAAAAAGACAAAAAAAAAAACGATCATCAACAAGATACTTAAAATCCAATGAGTGAACGCTGATATAAGAGAAAGAAAAAGACAAAAAAATATGATCATCAACAAGATACTTAAAATCCAATGAGTGAACGCTGATATAAGAGAAAGAAAAAGACAAAAAAAAAATGATCATCAACAAGATACTTAAAATCCAATGAGTGAACGCTGATATAAGAGAAAGAAAAAGACAAAAAAATATGATCATCAACAAGATACTTAAAATCCAATGAGTGAACGCTGATATAAGAGATAGAAAAAGACAAAAAAAAAAAATGATCATCAACAAGATATTAAAATCAAATGAGTGAACGCTGATATAAGACAAAGAAAAAGACAAAAAAATATGATCATCAACAAGATACTTAAAATCCAATGAGTGAACGCTGATATAAGAGAAAGAAAAAGACAAAAAAATATGATCATCAACAAGATACTTAAAATCCAATGACTGAACGCTGATATAAAGAAAGAAAAAGACAAAAAAACATGATCATCAACAAGATACTTAAAATCCAATGAGTGAACTCTGATATAAGAGAAAGAAAAAGACAAAAAAACATGATCATCAACAAGATACTTAAAATCCAATGAGTGAACGCTGCTATAAGAGAAAGAAAAAGAGAAAAAAACATGATCATCAACAAGATACTTAAAATCCAATGAGTGAACGCTGATATAAGAGAAAGAAAAAGACAAAAAAACATGATCATCAACAAGATACTTAAAATCCAATGAGTGAACGCTGATATAAGAGAAAGAAAAAGAGAAAAAAACATGATCATCAACAAGATACTTAAAATCCAATGAGTGAACGCTGATATAAGAGAAAGAAAAAGACAAAAAAACATGATCATCAACAAGATACTTAAAATCCAATGAGTGAACGCTGATATAAGAGAAAGAAAAAGAGAAAAAAACATGATCATCAAAAAGATACATAAAATCCAATGAGTGAACGCTGATATAAGAGAAAGGAAAAGAGAAAAAAACATGATCATCAACAAGATACTTAAAATCCAATGAGTGAACGCTGATATAAGAGAAACAAAAAGACAAAAAAGCATGATCATCAACAAGATATTAAAATCCAATGAGTGAACGCTGATATAAGAGAAAGAAAAAGACAAAAAAATATGATCACCAACAAGATACTTAAAATCCAATGAGTGAACGCTGATATAAGAGAAAGAAAAAGACAAAAAAACATGATCATCAACAAGATACTTAAAATCCAATGAGTGAACGCTGATATAAGAGAAAGAAAAAGACAAAAAAATATGATCATTAACAAGATACTTAAAATCCAATGAGTGAACGCTGATATAAGAGAAAGAAAAAGAGAAAAAAACATGATCATCAACAAGATATTAAAATCCAATGAGTGAACGCTGATATAAGAGAAAGAAAAAGACAAAAAAACATGATCATCAACAAGATACTTAAAATCCAATGAGTGAACGCTGATATAAGACAAAGAAAAAGACAAAAAAATATGATCATCAACAAGATACTTAAAATCCAATGAGTGAACGCTGATATAAAGAAAGAAAAAGACAAAAAAACATGATCATCAACAAGATACTTAAAATCCAATGAGTGAACGCTGATATAAGTGAAAGAAAACGACAAAAAAATATGATCATCAACAAGATACTTAAAATCCAATGAGTGAACGCTGATATAAGAGGAAGAAAAAGATATAAAACATGATCATCAACAAGATACTTAAAATCCAATGAGTGAACGCTGATATAAGAGAAAGAAAAAGAGAAAAAAACATGATCATCAACAAGATACTTAAAATCCAATGAGTGAACGCTGATATAAGAGAAAGAAAAAGACAAAAAAACATGATCATCAAAATGATACTTAAAATCCAATGAGTGAACGCTGATATAAGAGAAAGGAAAAGACAAAAAAATATGATCATCAACAAGATACTTAAAATCCAATGAGTGAACGCTGATATAAGTGAAAGAAAAAGACAAAAAAATATGATCATCAACAAGATACTTAAAATCCAATGAGTGAACGCTGATGTAAGAGAAAGAAAAAGACAAAAAATATGATTTTCAACAAGATACTTAAAATCCAATGAGTGAACGCTGATATAAGAGAAAGAAAAAGACAAAAAAACATGATCATCAACAAGATACTTAAAATCCAATGAGTGAACGCTGATATAAGAGAAAGAAAAAGACAAAGAAACATGATCATCAACAAGATACTTAAAATCCATTGAGTAAACGCTGATATAAGAGAAAGAAAAAGACAAAAAAACATGATCATCAACAAGATACTTAAAATCCACTGAGTGAACGCTGATATAAGAGAAAGAAAAAGAGAAAAAAACATGATCATCAACAAGATACTTAAAATCCAATGAGTGAACCCTGATATAAGACAAAGAAAAAGACATAAAAATATGATCATCAACAAGATACTTAAAATCCAATGAGTGAACGCTGATATAAGAGAAAGAAAAAGACAAAAAAATATGATCATCAACAAGATACTTAAAATCCAATGAGTGAACGCTGATATAAGAGAAAGAAAAAGAGAAAAAAACATGATCATCAACAAGATACTTAAAATCCAATGAGTGAACGCTGATATAAGAGAAAGAAAAAGACAAAAAAACATGATCATCAACAAGATACTTAAAATCCAATGAGTGAACGCTGATATAAGACAAAGAAAAAGACAAAAAAACATGATCATCAACAAGATACTTAAAATCCATTGAGTGAACGCTGATATAAGAGAAAGAAAAGACAAAAAAATATCATCATCAACAAGATACTTAAAATCCAATGAGTGAACGCTGATATAAGTGAAAGAAAAAGACAAAAAAATATGATCATCAACAAGATTCTTAAAATCCAATGAGTGAACGCTGATGTAAGAGAAAGAAAAAGACAAAAAAATATGATTTTCAACAAGATACTTAAAATCCAATGAGTGAACGCTGATATAAGAGAAAGAAAAAGACAAAAAAACATGATCATCAACAAGATACTTAAAATCCAATGAGTGAACGCTGATATAAGAGAAAGAAAAAGACAAAGAAACATGATCATCAACAAGATACTTAAAATCCATTGAGTAAACGCTGATATAAGAGAAAGAAAAAGACAAAAAAACATGATCATCAACAAGATACTTAAAATCCACTGAGTGAACGCTGATATAAGAGAAAGAAAAAGAGAAAAAAACATGATCATCAACAAGATACTTAAAATCCAATGAGTGAACGCTGATATAAGAGAAAGAAAAAGACAAAAAAAGATGATCATCAACAAGATACTTAAAATCCAATGAGTGAACGCTGATATAAGAGAAAGAAAAAGACACAAAAATATGATCATCAACAAGATACTTAAAATCCAATGAGTGAACGCTGATATAAGAGAAAGAAAAAGACATAAAAATATGATCATCAACAAGATACTTAAAATCCAATGAGTGAATCATTATATCAGAGAAAGAAAAAGACAAAAAAACATGATCATCAACAAGATACTTAAAATCCAATGAGTGAACCCTGATATAAGAGAAAGAAAAAGACATAAAAATATGATCATCAACAAGATACTTAAAATCCAATGAGTGAACGCTGATATAAGAGAAAGAAAAAGACAAAAAAATATGATCATCAACAAGATACTTAAAATCCAATGAGTGAACGCTGATATAAGAGAAAGAAAAAGACAAAAAAATATGATCATCAACAAGATACTTAAAATCCAATGAGTGAACGCTGATATAAGACAAAGAAAAAGACAAAAAAACATGATCATCAACAAGATACTTAAAATCCATTGAGTGAACGCTGATATAAGAGAAAGAAAAAGACAAAAAAATATGATCATCAACAAGATACTTAAAATCCAATGAGTGAACGCTGATATAAGAGAAAGAAAAAGACAAAGAAACATGATCATCAACAAGATACTTAAAATCCATTGAGTAAACGCTGATATAAGAGAAAGAAAAAGACAAAAAAACATGATCATCAACAAGATACTTAAAATCCACTGAGTGAACGCTGATATAAGAGAAAGAAAAAGAGAAAAAAACATGATCATCAACAAGATACTTAAAATCCAATGAGTGAACGCTGATATAAGAGAAAGAAAAAGACAAAAAAATATGATCATCAACAAGATACTTAAAATCCATTGAGTGAACGCTGATATAAGAGAAAGAAAAAGACACAAAAATATGATCATCAACAAGATACTTAAAATCCAATGAGTGAACGCTGATATAAGAGAAAGAAAAAGACATAAAAATATGATCATCAACAAGATACTTAAAATCTAATGAGTGAACGATGATATCAGAGAAAGAAAAAGACAAAAAAACATGATCATCAACAAGATACTTAAAATCCAATGAGTAAACCCTGATATAAGAGAAAGAAAAAGACATAAAAATATGATCATCAACAAGATACTTAAAATCCAATGAGTGAACGCTGATATAAGAGAAAGACAAAGACAAAAAAATATGATCATCAACAAGATACTTAAAATCCAATGAGTGAACGCTGATATAAGAGAAAGAAAAAGACAAAAAAATATGATCATCAACAAGATACTTAAAATCCAATGAGTGAACGCTGATATAAGACAAAGAAAAAGACAAAAAAACATGATCATCAACAAGATACTTAAAATCCATTGAGTGAACGCTGATATAAGAGAAAGAAAAAGACAAAAAAATATGATCATCAACAAGATACTTAAAATCCAATGAGTGAACGCTGATATAAGAGAAAGAAAAAGACAAAGAAACATGATCATAAACAAGATACTTAAAATACATTGAGTAAACGCTGATATAAGAGAAAGAAAAAGACAAAAAAACATGATCATCAACAAGATACTTAAAATCCACTGAGTGAACGCTGATATAAGAGAAAGAAAAAGAGAAAAAAACATGATCATCAACAAGATACTTAAAATCCAATGAGTGAACGCTGATATAAGAGAAAGAAAAAGACAAAAAAATATGATCATCAACAAGATACTTAAAATCCATTGAGTGAACGCTGATATAAGAGAAAGAAAAAGACACAAAAATATGATCATCAACAAGATACTTAAAATCCAATGAGTGAACGCTGATATAAGAGAAAGAAAAAGACATAAAAATATGATCATCAACCAGATACTTAAAATCCAATGAGTGAACGATGATATCAGAGAAAGAAAAAGACAAAAAAACATGATCATCAACAAGATACTTAAAATCCAATGAGTAAACCCTGATATAAGAGAAAGAAAAAGACATAAAAATATGATCATCAACAAGATACTTAAAATCCAATGAGTGAACGCTGATATAAGAGAAAGAAAAAGACAAAAAAATATGATCATCAACAAGATACTTAAAATCCAATGAGTGAACGCTGATATAAGAGAAAGAAAAAGACAAAAAAATATCATCATCAACAAGATACTTAAAATCCAATGAGTGAACGCTGATATAAGAGAAAGAAAAAGACAAAAAAATATGATCATCAACAAGATACTTAAAATCCAATGAGTGAACGCTGATATAAGAGAAAGAAAAAGACAAAAAAACATGATCATCAACAAGATACTTAAAATCCAATGAGTGAACGCTGATATAAGAGAAAGAAAAAGACACAAAAATATGATCATCAACAAGATACTTAAAATCCAATGAGTGAACGCTGATATAAGAGAAAGAAAAAGACAAAAAAACATGATCATCAACAAGATACTTAAAATCCCATGAGTGAACGATTATATCAGAGAAAGAAAAAGACAAAAAAACATGATCATCAACAAGATACTTAAAATCCAATGAGTGAACCCTGATATAAGAGAAAGAAAAAGACATAAAAATATGATCATCAACAAGATACTTAAAATCCAATGAGTGAACGCTGATATAAGAGAAAGAAAAAGACAAAAAAATATGATCATCAACAAGATACTTAAAATCCAATGAGTGAACGCTGATATAAGAGAAAGAAAAAGACAAAAAAATATGATCATCAACAAGATACTTAAAATCCAATGAGTGAACGCTGATATAAGACAAAGAAAAAGACAAAAAAACATGATCATCAACAAGATACTTAAAATCCATTGAGTGAACGCTGATATAAGAGAAAGAAAAAGACAAAAAAATATGATCATCAACAAGATACTTAAAATCCAATGAGTGAACGCTGATATAAGAGAAAGAAAAAGACAAAGAAACATGATCATCAACAAGATACTTAAAATCCATTGAGTAAACGCTGATATAAGAGAAAGAAAAAGACAAAAAAACATGATCATCAACAAGATACTTAAAATCCACTGAGTGAACGCTGATATAAGAGAAAGAAAAAGAGAAAAAAACATGATCATCAACAAGATACTTAAAATCCAATGAGTGAACGCTGATATAAGAGAAAGAAAAAGACAAAAAAACATGATCATCAACAAGATACTTAAAATCCATTGAGTGAACGCTGATATAAGAGAAAGAAAAAGACACAAAAATATGATCATCAACAAGATACTTAAAATCCAATGAGTGAACGCTGATATAAGAGAAAGAAAAAGACATAAAAATATGATCATCAACAAGATACTTAAAATCCAATGAGTGAACCCTGATATAAGAGAAAGAAAAAGACATAAAAATATGATCATCAACAAGATACTTAAAATCCAATGAGTGAACGCTGATATAAGAGAAAGAAAAAGACAAAAAAATATGATCATCAACAAGATACTTAAAATCCAATGAGTGAACGCTGATATAAGAGAAAGAAAAAGACAAAAAAATATGATCATCAACAAGATACTTAAAATCCAATGAGTGAACGCTGATATAAGACAAAGAAAAAGACAAAAAAACATGATCATCAACAAGATACTTAAAATCCATTGAGTGAACGCTGATATAAGAGAAAGAAAAAGACAAAAAAATATGATCATCAACAAGATACTTAAAATCCAATGAGTGAACGCTGATATAAGAGAAAGCAAAAGACAAAGAAACATGATCATCAACAAGATACTTAAAATCCATTGAGTAAACGCTGATATAAGAGAAAGAAAAAGACAAAAAAACATGATCATCAACAAGATACTTAAAATCCACTGAGTGAACGCTGATATAAGAGAAAGTAAAAGAGAAAAAAACATGATCATCAACAAGATACTTAAAATCCAATGAGTGAACGCTGATATAAGAGAAAGAAAAAGACAAAAAAACATGATCATCAACAAGATACTTAAAATCCATTGAGTGAACGCTGATATAAGAGAAAGAAAAAGACACAAAAATATGATCATCAACAAGATACTTAAAATCCAATGAGTGAACGCTGATATAAGAGAAAGAAAAAGACATAAAAATATGATCATCAACAAGATACTTAAAATCCAATGAGTGAACGATAATATCAGAGAAAGAAAAAGACAAAAAAACATGATCATCAACAAGATACTTAAAATCCAATGAGTAAACCCTGATATAAGAGAAAGAAAAAGACATAAAAATATGATCATCAACAAGATACTTAAAATCCAATGAGTGAACGCTGATATAAGAGAAAGAAAAAGACAAAAAAAATATGATCATCAACAAGATACTTAAAATCCAATGAGTGAACGCTGATATGAGAGAAAGAAAAAGACAAAAAAATATGATCATCAACAAGATACTTAAAATCCAATGAGTGAACGCTGATATAAGAGAAAGAAAAAGACAAAAAAATATGATCATCAACAAGATACTTAAAATCCAATGAGTGAACGCTGATATAAGAGAAAGAAAAAGACAAAAAAACATGATCATCAACAAGATACTTAAAATCCAATGAGTGAACCCTGATATAAGAGAAAGAAAAAGACATAAAAATATGATCATCAACAAGATACTTAAAATCCAATGAGTGAACGATGATATCAGAGAAAGAAAAAGACAAAAAAATATGATCATCAACAAGATACTTAAAATCCAATGAGTGAACGCTGATATAAGAGAAAGAAAAAGACAAAAAAATATGATCATCAACAAGATACTTAAAATCCAATGAGTGAACGCTGATATAAGACAAAGAAAAAGACAAAAAAACATGATCATCAACAAGATACTTAAAATCCATTGAGTGAACGCTGATATAAGAGAAAGAAAAAGACAAAAAAATATGATCATCAACAAGATACTTAAAATCCAATGAGTGAACGCTGATATAAGAGAAAGAAAAAGACAAAGAAACATGATCATCAACAAGATACTTAAAATCCATTGAGTAAACGCTGATATAAGAGAAAGAAAAAGACAAAAAAACATGATCATCAACAAGATACTTAAAATCCACTGAGTGAACGCTGATATAAGAGAAAGAAAAAGAGAAAAAAACATGATCATCAACAAGATACTTAAAATCCAATGAGTGAACGCTGATATAAGAGAAAGAAAAAGACAAAAAAACATGATCATCAACAAGATACTTAAAATCCATTGAGTGAACGCTGATATAAGAGAAAGAAAAAGACACAAAAATATGATCATCAACAAGATACTTAAAATCCAATGAGTGAACGCTGATATAAGAGAAAGAAAAAGACATAAAAATATGATCATCAACAAGATACTTAAAATCCAATGAGTGAACGATGATATCAGAGAAAGAAAAAGACAAAAAAACATGATCATCAACAAGATACTTAAAATCCAATGAGTAAACCCTGATATAAGAGAAAGAAAAAGACATAAAAATATGATCATCAACAAGATACTTAAAATCCAATGAGTGAACGCTGATATAAGAGAAAGAAAAAGACAAAAAAGTATGATCATCAACAAGATACTTAAAATCCAATGAGTGAACGCTGATATAAGAGAAAGAATAAGACAAAAAAATATGATCATCAACAAGATACTTAAAATCCAATGAGTGAACGCTGATATAAGAGAAAGAAAAAGACAAAAAAATATGATCATCAACAAGATACTTAAAATCCAATGAGTGAACGCTGATATAAGAGAAAGAAAAAGACAAAAAAACATGATCATCAACAAGATACTTAAAATCCAATGAGTGAACGCTGATATAAGAGAAAGAAAAAGACAAAAAAATATGATCATCAACAAGATACTTAAAATCCAATGAGTGAACGCTGATATAAGAGAAAGAAAAAGACAAAAAACATGATCATCAACAAGATACTTAAAAACCAATGAGTGAACGCTGATATAAGAGAAAGAAAAAGACACAAAAATATGATCATCAACAAGATACTTAAAATCCAATGAGTGAACCCTGATATAAGAGAAAGAAAAAGACATAAAAATATGATCATCAACAAGATACTTAAAATCCAATGAGTGAACGATGATATCAGAGAAAGAAAAAGACAAAAAAATATGATCATCAACAAGATACTTAAAATCCAATGAGTGAACGCTGATATAAGAGAAAGAAAAAGACAAAAAAATATGATCATCAACAAGATACTTAAAATCCAATGAGTGAACGCTGATATAAGACAAAGAAAAAGACAAAAAAACATGATCATCAACAAGATACTTAAAATCCATTGAGTGAACGCTGATATAAGAGAAAGAAAAAGACAAAAAAATATGATCATCAACAAGATACTTAAAATCCAATGAGTGAACGCTGATATAAGAGAAAGAAAAAGACAAAGAAACATGATCATCAACAAGATACTTAAAATCCATTGAGTAAACGCTGATATAAGAGAAAGAAAAATACAAAAAAACATGATCATCAACAAGATACTTAAAATCCACTGAGTGAACGCTGATATAAGAGAAAGAAAAAGAGAAAAAAACATGATCATCAACAAGATACTTAAAATCCAATGAGTGAACGCTGATATAAGAGAAAGAAAAAGACAAAAAAACATGATCATCAACAAGATACTTAAAATCCATTGAGTGAACGCTGATATAAGAGAAAGAAAAAGACACAAAAATATGATCGTCAACAAGATACTTAAAATCCAATGAGTGAACGCTGATATAAGAGAAAGAAAAAGACATAAAAATATGATCATCAACAAGATACTTAAAATCCAATGAGTGAACGATGATATCAGAGAAAGAAAAAGACAAAAAAACATGATCATCAACAAGATACTTAAAATCCAATGAGTAAACCCTGATATAAGAGAAAGAAAAAGACATAAAAATATGATCATCAACAAGATACTTAAAATCCAATGAGTGAACGCTGATATAAGAGAAAGAAAAAGACAAAAAAGTATGATCATCAACAAGATACTTAAAATCCAATGAGTGAACGCTGATATAAGAGAAAGAAAAAGACAAAAAAATATGATCATCAACAAGATACTTAAAATCCAATGAGTGAACGCTGATATAAGAGAAAGAAAAAGACAAAAAAATATGATCATCAACAAGATACTTAAAATCCAATGAGTGAACGCTGATATAAGAGAAAGAAAAAGACAAAAAAACATGATCATCAACAAGATACTTAAAATCCAATGAGTGAACGCTGATATAAGAGAAAGAAAAAGACAAAAAAATATGATCATCAACAAGATACTTAAAATCCAATGAGTGAACGCTGATATAAGAGAAAGAAAAAGACAAAAAAACATGATCATCAACAAGATACTTAAAAACCAATGAGTGAACGCTGATATAAGAGAAAGAAAAAGACACAAAAATATGATCATCAACAAGATACTTAAAATCCAATGAGTGAACGCTGATATAAGAGAAAGAAAAAGACATAAAAATATGATCATCAACAAGATACTTAAAATCCAATGAGTGAACGATGATATCAGAGAAAGAAAAAGACAAAAAAATATGATCATCAACAAGATACTTAAAATCCAATGAGTGAACGATGATATCAGAGAAAGAAAAAGACATAAAAATATGATCATCAACAAGATACTTAAAATCCAATGAGTGAACGCTGATATAAGAGAAAGAAAAAGACAAAAAAATATGATCATCAACAAGATACTTAAAATCCAATGAGTGAACGCTGATATAAGAGAAAGAAAAAGACATAAAAATATGATCATCAAAAAGATACTTAAAATCCAATGAGTGACCGATGATATAAGAGAAAGAAAAAGAGAAAAAAACATGATCATCAACAAGATACTTAAAATCCAATGAGTGAACGCTGATATAAGAGAAAGAAAAAGAGAAAAAAACATGATCATCAACAAGATACTTCAAATCCAATGAGTGAACGCTGATATAAGAGAAAGAAAAAGAGAAAAAAACATGATCATCAACAAGATACTTAAAATCCAATGAGTGAACGCTGATATAAGAGAAAGAAAAAGAGAAAAAAAACATGATCATCAACTAGATACTTAAAATCCAATGAGTGAACGCTGATATAAGAGAAAGAAAAAGACAAAAAAACATGATCATCAACAAGATACTGAAAATCCAATGAGTGAACGCTGATATAAGAGAAAGAAAAAGACAAAAAAACATGATCATCAACAAGATACTTAAAATCCAATGAGTGAACGCTGATATAAGAGAAAGAAAAAGAGAAAAAAACATGATCATCAACAAGATACTTAAAATCCAATGAGTGAACGCTGATATAAGAGAAAGAAAAAGACAAAAAAACATGATCATCAACAAGATACTTAAAATCCAATGAGTGAACGCTGATATAAGAGAAAGAAAAAGACATAAAAATATGATCATCAACAAGATACTTAAAATCCAATGAGTGAACGATGATATCAGAGAAAGAAAAAGACAAAAAAACATGATCATCAACAAGATACTTAAAATCCAATGAGTGAACCCTGATATGAGAGAAAGAAAAAGACATAAAAATATGATCATCAACAAGATACTTAAAATCCAATGAGTGAACGATGATATCAGAGAAAGAAAAAGACATAAAAATATGATCATCAACAAGATACTTAAAATCCAATGAGTGAACGCTGATATAAGAGAAAGAAAAAGACAAAAAAATATGATCATCAACAAGATACTTAAAATCCAATGAGTGAACGCTGATATAAGAGAAAGAAAAAGACATAAAAATATGATCATCAACAAGATACTTAAAATCCAATGAGTGAACGATGATATCAGAGAAAGAAAAAGACATAAAAATATGATCATCAACAAGATTCTTAAAATCCAATGAGTGAACGCTGATATAAGAGAAAGAAAAAGACAAAAAAATATGATCATCAACAAGATACTTAAAATCCAATGAGTGAACGCTGATATAAGAGAAAGAAAAAGACATAAAAATATGATCATCAACAAGATACTTAAAATCCAATGAGTGACCGATGATATCAGAGAAAGAAAAAGACAAAAAAACATGATCATCAACAAGATACTTAAAATCCAATGAGTGAACGCTGATATAAGAGAAAGAAAAAGACAAAAAAATATGATCATCAACAAGATACTTAAAATCAAATGAGTGAACGCTGATATAAGAGAAAGAAAAAGAGAAAAAAACATGATCATCAACAAGATACTTAAAATCCAATGAGTGAACGCTGATATAAGAGAAAGAAAAAGAGAAAAAAACATGATCATCAACAAGATACTTAAAATCCAATGAGTGAACGCTGATATAAGAGAAAGAAAAAGAGAAAAAAACATGATCATCAACAAGATATTTAAATCCAATGAGTGAACGCTGATATAAGAGAAAGAAAAAGAGAAAAAAACATGATCATCAACAAGATACTTAAAATCCAATGAGTGAACGCTGATATAAGAGAAAGAAAAAGACAAAAAAACATGATCATCAACAAGATACTGAAAATCCAATGAGTGAACGCTGATATAAGAGAAAGAAAAAGACAAAAAAACATGATCATCAACAAGATACTTAAAATCCAATGAGTGAACGCTGATATAAGAGAAAGAAAAAGAGAAAAAAACATGATCATCAACAAGATACTTAAAATCCAATGAGTGAACGCTGATATAAGAGAAAGAAAAAGACAAAAAAACATGATCATCAACAAGATACTTAAAATCCAATGAGTGAACGCTGATATAAGACAAAGAAAAAGACAAAAAAACATGATCATCAACAAGATACATAAAATCCATTGAGTGAACGCTGATATAAGAGAAAGAAAAAGACAAAAAAATATGATCATCAACAAGATACTTAAAATCCAATGAGTGAACGCTGATATAAGTGAAAGAAAAAGACAAAAAAATATGATCATCAACAAGATACTTAAAATCCAATGAGTGAACGCTGATATAAGAGAAAGAAAAAGACAAAAAAATATGATTTTCAACAAGATACTTAAAATCCAATGAGTGAACGCTGATATAAGAGAAAGAAAAAGACAAAAAAACATGATCATCAACAAGATACTTAAAATCCATTGAGTGAACGCTGATATAAGAGAAAGAAAAAGACAAAAAAATATGATCATCAACAAGATACTTAAAATCCAATGAGTGAACGCTGATATAAGAGAAAGAAAAAGACAAAGAAACATGATCATCAACAAGATACTTAAAATCCATTGAGTAAACGCTGATATAAGAGAAAGAAAAAGACAAAAAAACATGATCATCAACAAGATACTTAAAATCCACTGAGTGAACGCTGATATAAGAGAAAGAAAAAGATAAAAAAACATGATCATCAACAAGATACTTAAAATCCAATGAGTGAACGCTGATATAAGAGAAAGAAAAAGACAAAAAAACATGATCATCAACAAGATACTTAAAATCCATTGAGTGAACGCTGATATAAGAGAAAGAAAAAGACACAAAAATATGATCATCAACAAGATACTTAAAATCCAATGAGTGAACGCTGATATAAGAGAAAGAAAAAGACATAAAAATATGATCATCAACAAGATACTTAAAATCCAATGAGTGAACCCTGATATAAGAGAAAGAAAAAGACATAAAAATATGATCATCAACAAGATACTTAAAATCCAATGAGTGAACGCTGATATAAGAGAAAGAAAAAGACAAAAAAATATGATCATCAACAAGATACTTAAAATCCAATGAGTGAACGCTGATATAAGAGAAAGAAAAAGACAAAAAAATATGATCATCAACAAGATACTTAAAATCCAATGAGTGAACGCTGATATAAGACAAAGAAAAAGACAAAAAAACATGATCATCAACAAGATACTTAAAATCCATTGAGTGAACGCTGATATAAGAGAAAGAAAAAGACAAAAAAATATGATCATCAACAAGATACTTAAAATCCAATGAGTGAACGCTGATATAAGAGAAAGCAAAAGACAAAGAAACATGATCATCAACAAGATACTTAAAATCCATTGAGTAAACGCTGATATAAGAGAAAGAAAAAGACAAAAAAACATGATCATCAACAAGATACTTAAAATCCACTGAGTGAACGCTGATATAAGAGAAAGTAAAAGAGAAAAAAACATGATCATCAACAAGATACTTAAAATCCAATGAGTGAACGCTGATATAAGAGAAAGAAAAAGACAAAAAAACATGATCATCAACAAGATACTTAAAATCCATTGAGTGAACGCTGATATAAGAGAAAGAAAAAGACACAAAAATATGATCATCAACAAGATACTTAAAATCCAATGAGTGAACGCTGATATAAGAGAAAGAAAAAGACATAAAAATATGATCATCAACAAGATACTTAAAATCCAATGAGTGAACGATAATATCAGAGAAAGAAAAAGACAAAAAAACATGATCATCAACAAGATACTTAAAATCCAATGAGTAAACCCTGATATAAGAGAAAGAAAAAGACATAAAAATATGATCATCAACAAGATACTTAAAATCCAATGAGTGAACGCTGATATAAGAGAAAGAAAAAGACAAAAAAAATATGATCATCAACAAGATACTTAAAATCCAATGAGTGAACGCTGATATGAGAGAAAGAAAAAGACAAAAAAATATGATCATCAACAAGATACTTAAAATCCAATGAGTGAACGCTGATATAAGAGAAAGAAAAAGACAAAAAAATATGATCATCAACAAGATACTTAAAATCCAATGAGTGAACGCTGATATAAGAGAAAGAAAAAGACAAAAAAACATGATCATCAACAAGATACTTAAAATCCAATGAGTGAACCCTGATATAAGAGAAAGAAAAAGACATAAAAATATGATCATCAACAAGATACTTAAAATCCAATGAGTGAACGATGATATCAGAGAAAGAAAAAGACAAAAAAATATGATCATCAACAAGATACTTAAAATCCAATGAGTGAACGCTGATATAAGAGAAAGAAAAAGACAAAAAAATATGATCATCAACAAGATACTTAAAATCCAATGAGTGAACGCTGATATAAGACAAAGAAAAAGACAAAAAAACATGATCATCAACAAGATACTTAAAATCCATTGAGTGAACGCTGATATAAGAGAAAGAAAAAGACAAAAAAATATGATCATCAACAAGATACTTAAAATCCAATGAGTGAACGCTGATATAAGAGAAAGAAAAAGACAAAGAAACATGATCATCAACAAGATACTTAAAATCCATTGAGTAAACGCTGATATAAGAGAAAGAAAAAGACAAAAAAACATGATCATCAACAAGATACTTAAAATCCACTGAGTGAACGCTGATATAAGAGAAAGAAAAAGAGAAAAAAACATGATCATCAACAAGATACTTAAAATCCAATGAGTGAACGCTGATATAAGAGAAAGAAAAAGACAAAAAAACATGATCATCAACAAGATACTTAAAATCCATTGAGTGAACGCTGATATAAGAGAAAGAAAAAGACACAAAAATATGATCATCAACAAGATACTTAAAATCCAATGAGTGAACGCTGATATAAGAGAAAGAAAAAGACATAAAAATATGATCATCAACAAGATACTTAAAATCCAATGAGTGAACGATGATATCAGAGAAAGAAAAAGACAAAAAAACATGATCATCAACAAGATACTTAAAATCCAATGAGTAAACCCTGATATAAGAGAAAGAAAAAGACATAAAAATATGATCATCAACAAGATACTTAAAATCCAATGAGTGAACGCTGATATAAGAGAAAGAAAAAGACAAAAAAGTATGATCATCAACAAGATACTTAAAATCCAATGAGTGAACGCTGATATAAGAGAAAGAATAAGACAAAAAAATATGATCATCAACAAGATACTTAAAATCCAATGAGTGAACGCTGATATAAGAGAAAGAAAAAGACAAAAAAATATGATCATCAACAAGATACTTAAAATCCAATGAGTGAACGCTGATATAAGAGAAAGAAAAAGACAAAAAAACATGATCATCAACAAGATACTTAAAATCCAATGAGTGAACGCTGATATAAGAGAAAGAAAAAGACAAAAAAATATGATCATCAACAAGATACTTAAAATCCAATGAGTGAACGCTGATATAAGAGAAAGAAAAAGACAAAAAACATGATCATCAACAAGATACTTAAAAACCAATGAGTGAACGCTGATATAAGAGAAAGAAAAAGACACAAAAATATGATCATCAACAAGATACTTAAAATCCAATGAGTGAACCCTGATATAAGAGAAAGAAAAAGACATAAAAATATGATCATCAACAAGATACTTAAAATCCAATGAGTGAACGATGATATCAGAGAAAGAAAAAGACAAAAAAATATGATCATCAACAAGATACTTAAAATCCAATGAGTGAACGCTGATATAAGAGAAAGAAAAAGACAAAAAAATATGATCATCAACAAGATACTTAAAATCCAATGAGTGAACGCTGATATAAGACAAAGAAAAAGACAAAAAAACATGATCATCAACAAGATACTTAAAATCCATTGAGTGAACGCTGATATAAGAGAAAGAAAAAGACAAAAAAATATGATCATCAACAAGATACTTAAAATCCAATGAGTGAACGCTGATATAAGAGAAAGAAAAAGACAAAGAAACATGATCATCAACAAGATACTTAAAATCCATTGAGTAAACGCTGATATAAGAGAAAGAAAAATACAAAAAAACATGATCATCAACAAGATACTTAAAATCCACTGAGTGAACGCTGATATAAGAGAAAGAAAAAGAGAAAAAAACATGATCATCAACAAGATACTTAAAATCCAATGAGTGAACGCTGATATAAGAGAAAGAAAAAGACAAAAAAACATGATCATCAACAAGATACTTAAAATCCATTGAGTGAACGCTGATATAAGAGAAAGAAAAAGACACAAAAATATGATCGTCAACAAGATACTTAAAATCCAATGAGTGAACGCTGATATAAGAGAAAGAAAAAGACATAAAAATATGATCATCAACAAGATACTTAAAATCCAATGAGTGAACGATGATATCAGAGAAAGAAAAAGACAAAAAAACATGATCATCAACAAGATACTTAAAATCCAATGAGTAAACCCTGATATAAGAGAAAGAAAAAGACATAAAAATATGATCATCAACAAGATACTTAAAATCCAATGAGTGAACGCTGATATAAGAGAAAGAAAAAGACAAAAAAGTATGATCATCAACAAGATACTTAAAATCCAATGAGTGAACGCTGATATAAGAGAAAGAAAAAGACAAAAAAATATGATCATCAACAAGATACTTAAAATCCAATGAGTGAACGCTGATATAAGAGAAAGAAAAAGACAAAAAAATATGATCATCAACAAGATACTTAAAATCCAATGAGTGAACGCTGATATAAGAGAAAGAAAAAGACAAAAAAACATGATCATCAACAAGATACTTAAAATCCAATGAGTGAACGCTGATATAAGAGAAAGAAAAAGACAAAAAAATATGATCATCAACAAGATACTTAAAATCCAATGAGTGAACGCTGATATAAGAGAAAGAAAAAGACAAAAAAACATGATCATCAACAAGATACTTAAAAACCAATGAGTGAACGCTGATATAAGAGAAAGAAAAAGACACAAAAATATGATCATCAACAAGATACTTAAAATCCAATGAGTGAACGCTGATATAAGAGAAAGAAAAAGACATAAAAATATGATCATCAACAAGATACTTAAAATCCAATGAGTGAACGATGATATCAGAGAAAGAAAAAGACAAAAAAATATGATCATCAACAAGATACTTAAAATCCAATGAGTGAACGATGATATCAGAGAAAGAAAAAGACATAAAAATATGATCATCAACAAGATACTTAAAATCCAATGAGTGAACGCTGATATAAGAGAAAGAAAAAGACAAAAAAATATGATCATCAACAAGATACTTAAAATCCAATGAGTGAACGCTGATATAAGAGAAAGAAAAAGACATAAAAATATGATCATCAAAAAGATACTTAAAATCCAATGAGTGACCGATGATATAAGAGAAAGAAAAAGAGAAAAAAACATGATCATCAACAAGATACTTAAAATCCAATGAGTGAACGCTGATATAAGAGAAAGAAAAAGAGAAAAAAACATGATCATCAACAAGATACTTCAAATCCAATGAGTGAACGCTGATATAAGAGAAAGAAAAAGAGAAAAAAACATGATCATCAACAAGATACTTAAAATCCAATGAGTGAACGCTGATATAAGAGAAAGAAAAAGAGAAAAAAACATGATCATCAACTAGATACTTAAAATCCAATGAGTGAACGCTGATATAAGAGAAAGAAAAAGACAAAAAAACATGATCATCAACAAGATACTGAAAATCCAATGAGTGAACGCTGATATAAGAGAAAGAAAAAGACAAAAAAACATGATCATCAACAAGATACTTAAAATCCAATGAGTGAACGCTGATATAAGAGAAAGAAAAAGAGAAAAAAACATGATCATCAACAAGATACTTAAAATCCAATGAGTGAACGCTGATATAAGAGAAAGAAAAAGACAAAAAAACATGATCATCAACAAGATACTTAAAATCCAATGAGTGAACGCTGATATAAGAGAAAGAAAAAGACATAAAAATATGATCATCAACAAGATACTTAAAATCCAATGAGTGAACGATGATATCAGAGAAAGAAAAAGACAAAAAAACATGATCATCAACAAGATACTTAAAATCCAATGAGTGAACCCTGATATGAGAGAAAGAAAAAGACATAAAAATATGATCATCAACAAGATACTTAAAATCCAATGAGTGAACGATGATATCAGAGAAAGAAAAAGACATAAAAATATGATCATCAACAAGATACTTAAAATCCAATGAGTGAACGCTGATATAAGAGAAAGAAAAAGACAAAAAAATATGATCATCAACAAGATACTTAAAATCCAATGAGTGAACGCTGATATAAGAGAAAGAAAAAGACATAAAAATATGATCATCAACAAGATACTTAAAATCCAATGAGTGAACGATGATATCAGAGAAAGAAAAAGACATAAAAATATGATCATCAACAAGATTCTTAAAATCCAATGAGTGAACGCTGATATAAGAGAAAGAAAAAGACAAAAAAATATGATCATCAACAAGATACTTAAAATCCAATGAGTGAACGCTGATATAAGAGAAAGAAAAAGACATAAAAATATGATCATCAACAAGATACTTAAAATCCAATGAGTGACCGATGATATCAGAGAAAGAAAAAGACAAAAAAACATGATCATCAACAAGATACTTAAAATCCAATGAGTGAACGCTGATATAAGAGAAAGAAAAAGACAAAAAAATATGATCATCAACAAGATACTTAAAATCAAATGAGTGAACGCTGATATAAGAGAAAGAAAAAGAGAAAAAAACATGATCATCAACAAGATACTTAAAATCCAATGAGTGAACGCTGATATAAGAGAAAGAAAAAGAGAAAAAAACATGATCATCAACAAGATACTTAAAATCCAATGAGTGAACGCTGATATAAGAGAAAGAAAAAGAGAAAAAAACATGATCATCAACAAGATACTTAAAATCCAATGAGTGAACGCTGATATAAGAGAAAGAAAAAGAGAAAAAAACATGATCATCAACAAGATACTTAAAATCCAATGAGTGAACGCTGATATAAGAGAAAGAAAAAGACAAAAAAACATGATCATCAACAAGATACTGAAAATCCAATGAGTGAACGCTGATATAAGAGAAAGAAAAAGACAAAAAAACATGATCATCAACAAGATACTTAAAATCCAATGAGTGAACGCTGATATAAGAGAAAGAAAAAGAGAAAAAAACATGATCATCAACAAGATACTTAAAATCCAATGAGTGAACGCTGATATAAGAGAAAGAAAAAGACAAAAAAACATGATCATCAACAAGATACTTAAAATCCAATGAGTGAACGCTGATATAAGACAAAGAAAAAGACAAAAAAACATGATCATCAACAAGATACATAAAATCCATTGAGTGAACGCTGATATAAGAGAAAGAAAAAGACAAAAAAATATGATCATCAACAAGATACTTAAAATCCAATGAGTGAACGCTGATATAAGTGAAAGAAAAAGACAAAAAAATATGATCATCAACAAGATACTTAAAATCCAATGAGTGAACGCTGATATAAGAGAAAGAAAAAGACAAAAAAATATGATTTTCAACAAGATACTTAAAATCCAATGAGTGAACGCTGATATAAGAGAAAGAAAAAGACAAAAAAACATGATCATCAACAAGATACTTAAAATCCAATGAGTGAACGCTGATATAAGAGAAAGAAAAAGACAAAGAAACATGATCATCAACAAGATACTTAAAATCCATTGAGTAAACGCTGATATAAGAGAAAGTAAAAGACAAAAAAACATGATCATCAACAAGATACTTAAAATCCACTGAGTGAACGCTGATATAAGAGAAAGAAAAAGAGAAAAAAACATGATCATCAACAAGATACTTAAAATCCAATGAGTGAACGCTGATATAAGAGAAAGAAAAAGACAAAAAAACATGATCATCAACAAGATACTTAAAATCCAATGAGTGAAGGCTGATATAAGAGAAAGAAAAAGAGAAAAAAACATGATCATCAAAAAGATACTTAAAATCCAATGAGTGAACGCTGATATAAGAGAAAGAAAAAGAGAAAAAAACATGATCATCAAAAAGATACTTAAAATCCAATGAGTGAACGCTGATATAAGAGAAAGAAAAAGACAAAAAAATATGATCATCAACAAGATACTTAAAATCCAATGAGTGAACGCTGATATAAGAGAAAGAAAAAGACAAAAAAATATGATCATCAACAAGATACTTAAAATCCAATGAGTGAACGCTGATATAAGAGAAAGAAAAAGACAAAAAAACATGATCATCTACAAGATACTTAAAATCCAATGAGTGAACGCTGATATAAGAGAAAGAAAAAGACTAAAAAATATGATCATCAACAAGATACTTAAAATCCAATGAGTGAACGCTGATATAAGAGAAAGAAAAAGACAAAAAAACATGATCATCAACAAGATACTTAAAATCCAATGAGTGAACGCTGATATAAGAGAAAGAAAAAGACACAAAAATATGATCATCAACAAGATACTTAAAATCCAATGAGTGAACGCTGATATAAGAGAAAGAAAAAGACATAAAAATATGATCATCAACAAGATACTTAAAATCCAATGAGTGAACGATGATATCAGAGAAAGAAAAAGACAAAAAAACATGATCATCAACAAGATACTTAAAATCCAATGAGTGAACCCTGATATAAGAGACAGAAAAAGACATAAAAATATGATCATCAACAAGATACATAAATCCAATGAGTGAACGATGATATCAGAGAAAGAAAAAGACATAAAAATATGATCATCAACAAGATACTTAAAATCCAATGAGTGACCGCTGATATAAGAGAAAGAAAAAGACAAAAAAATATGATCATCAACAAGATACTTAAAATCCAATGAGTGAACGCTGATATAAGAGAAAGAAAAAGACATAAAAATATGATCATCAACAAGATACTTAAAATCCAATGAGTGAACGATGATATCAGAGAAAGAAAAAGACATAAAAATATGATCATCAACAAGATACTTAAAATCCAATGAGTGAACGCTGATATAAGAGAAAGAAAAAGACAAAAAAATATGATCATCAACAAGATACTTAAAATCCAATGAGTGAACGCTGATATAAGAGAAAGAAAAAGACATAAAAATATGATCATCAACAAGATACTTAAAATCCAATGAGTGACCGATGATATCAGAGAAAGAAAAAGACAAAAAAACATGATCATCAACAAGATACTTAAAATCCAATGAGTGAACGCTGATATAAGAGAAAGAAAAAGACAAAAAAATATGATCATCAACAAGATACTTAAAATCAAATGTGTGAACGCTGATATAAGAGAAAGAAAAAGAGAAAAAAACATGATCATCAACAAGATACTTAAAATCCAATGAGTGAACGCTGATATAAGAGAAAGAAAAAGAGAAAAAAACATGATCATCAACAAGATACTTAAAATCCAATGAGTGAACGCTGATATAAGACAAAGAAAAAGAGAAAAAAACATGATCATCAACAAGATACTTAAAATCCAATGAGTGAACGCTGATATAAGAGAAAGAAAAAGAGAAAAAAACATGATCATCAACAAGATACTTAAAATCCAATGAGTGAACGCTGATATAAGAGAAAGAAAAAGACAAAAAAACATGATCATCAACAAGATACTTAAAATCCAATGAGTGAACGCTGATATAAGAGAAAGAAAAAGACAAAAAAACATGATCATCAACAAGATACTTAAAATCCAATGAGTGAACGCTGATATAAGAGAAAGAAAAAGACAAAAAAACATGATCATCAACAAGATACTTAAAATCCAATGAGTGAACGCTGATATAAGACAAAGAAAAAGACAAAAAAACATGATCATCAACAAGATACTTAAAATCCATTGAGTGAACGCTGATATAAGAGAAAGAAAAAGACAAAAAAATATGATCATCAACAAGATACTTAAAATCCAATGAGTGAACGCTGTTATAAGTGAAAGAAAAAGACAAAAAAATATGATCATCAACAAGATACTTAAAATCCAATGAGTGAACGCTGATATAAGAGAAAGAAAAAGACAAAAAAATATGATTTTCAACAAGATACTTAAAATCCAATGAGTGAACGCTGATATAAGAGAAAGAAAAAGACAAAAAAACATGATCTTCAACAAGATACTTAAAATCCAATGAGTGAACGCTGATATAAGAGAAAGAAAAAGACAAAGAAACATGATCATCAACAAGATACTTAAAATCCATTGAGTAAACGCTGATATAAGAGAAAGAAAAAGACAAAAAAACATGATCATCAACAAGATACTTAAAATCCACTGAGTGAACGCTGATATAAGAGAAAGAAAAAGAGAAAAAAACATGATCATCAACAAGATACTTAAAATCCAATGAGTGAACGCTGATATAAGAGAAAGAAAAAGACAAAAAAACATGATCATCAACAAGATACTTAAAATCCAATGAGTGAAGGCTGATATAAGAGAAAGAAAAAGAGAAAAAAACATGATCATCAAAAAGATACTTAAAATCCAATGAGTGAACGCTGATATAAGAGAAAGAAAAAGAGAAAAAAACATGATCATCAACAAGATACTTAAAATCCAATGAGTGAATGCTGATATAAGAGAAAGAAAAAGACAAAAAAACATGATCATCAACAAGATACTTAAAATCCAATGAGTGAACGCTGATATAAGAGAAAGAAAAGACAAAAAAACATGATCATCAACAAGATACTTAAAATCCAATGAGTGAACCCTGATATAAGAGAAAGAAAAAGACAAAAAAATATTATCATCAACAAGATACTTAAAATCAAATGAGTGAACGCTGATAAAAGAGAAAGAAAAAGACAAAAAAACATGATCATCAAGATACTTAAAATCCAATGATTGAACGCTGATATAAGAGAAAGAAAAAGACAAAAAAACATGATCATCAACAAGATACTTAAAATCCAATGAGTGAACGCTGATATAAGTGAAAGAAAAAGACAAAAAACATGATCATCAACAAGATACTTAAACTCCAATGAGTGAACGCTGATATAAGAGAAAGAAAAAGACAAAAAGACATGATCATCAACAAGACACTTAAAATCCAATGAGTGAACGCTGATATAAGAGAAAGAAAAAGACAAAAAGACATGATCATCAACAAGATACTTAAAATCCAATGAGTGAACGCTGATATAAGAGAAAGAAAAAGAGAAAAAAACATGATCATCAACAAGATACTTAAAATCCAATGAGTGAACGCTGATATAAGAGAAAGAAAAAGACAAAAAACATGATCATCAACAAGATACTTAAAATCCAATGAGTGAACGCTGATATAAGAGAAAGAAAAAGACAAAAAAACATGATCATCAACAAGATATTTAAATTCCAATGAGTGAACGCTGATATAAGAGAAACAAAAAGACAAAAAAACATGATCATCAACAAGATACTTAAAATCCAATGAGTGAACGCTGATATAAGAAAAAGAAAAAGAGAAAAAAACATGATCATCAACAAGATACTTAAAATCCAATGAGTGAACGCTGATATAAGAGAAAGAAAAAGACAAAAAAACATGATCATCAACAAGATACTTAAAATCCAATGAGTGAACGCTGATATAAGAGAAAGAAAAAGACAAAAAGACATGATCATCAACAAGATACTTAAAATCCAATGAGTGAACGCTAATATAAGAAAAAGAAAAAGACAAAAAGACATGATCATCAACAAGATACTTAAAATCCAATGAGTGAACGCTGATATAAGAGAAAGAAAAAGACAAAAAGACATGTTCATCAACAAGATACTTAAACTCCAATGAGTGAACGCTGATATAAGAGAAAGAAAAAGACAAAAAGACATGATCATCAACAAGATACTTAAAATCCAATGAGTGAACGCTGATATAAGAGAAAGAAAAAGAGAAAAAAACATGATCATCAACAAGATACTTAAAATCCAATGAGTGAACGCTGTTATAAGAGAAAGAAAAAGACAAAAAACATGATCATCAACAAGATACTTAAAATCCAATGAGTGAACGCTAATATAAGGGAAAGAAAAAGACAAAAAGACATGATCATCAACAAGATACTTAAAATCCAATGAGTGAACGCTGATATAAGAGAAAGAAAAAGACAAAAAGACATGTTCATCAACAAGATACTTAAACTCCAATGAGTGAACGCTGATATAAGAGAAAGAAAAAGACAAAAAGACATGATCATCAACAAGATACTTAAAATCCAATGAGTGAACGCTGATATAAGAGAAAGAAAAAGACAAAAAAACATGATCATCAACAATATACTTAAAATCCAATGAGTGAACGCTGATATAAGAGAAAGAAAAAGAGAAAAAAACATGATCATCAACAAGATACTTAAAATCCAATGAGTGAACGCTGATATAAGAGAAAGAAAAAGAGAAAAAAACATGATCATCAACAAGATACTTAAAATCCAATGAGTGAACGCTGATATAAGAGAAAGAAAAAGACAAAAAAACATGATCATCAACAAGATACTTAAAATCCAATAAGTTAACGCTTATATTATTGAAATTAAAAGACAAAAAGACATGATCATCAACAAGATATTTAAAATCCAATGAGTGAACGCTGATATAAGAGAAAGAAAAAGAGAAAAAAACATGATCATCAACAAGATACTTAAAATCCAATGAGTGAACGCTGATATAAGAGAAAGAAAAAGACAAAAAGACATGATCATCAACAAGATACTGAAAATCCAATGAGTGAACGCTGATATAAGAGAAAGAAAAAGACATAAAAACATGATCATCAACAAGATACTTAAAATCCAATGAGTGAACGCTGATATAAGAGAAAGAAAAAGACAAAAAGACATGATCATCAACAAGATACTTAAAATCCAATGAGTGAACGCTGATATAAGAGAAAGAAAAAGACAAAAAGACATGATCATCAACAAGATACTTAAAATCCAATGAGTGAACGCTGATATAAGAGAAAGAAAAAGAGAAAAAAACATGATCATCAACAAGATACTTAAAATCCAATGAGTGAACGCTGATATAAGAGAAAGAAAAAGACAAAAAAACATGATCACCAACAAGATACTTAAAATCCAATGAGTGAACGCTGATATAAGAGAAAGAAAAAGACAATAAAACATGATCGTCAACAAGATACTTAATATCCAATGAGTGAACGCTGATATAAGGGAAAGAAAAAGAGAAAAAAAAATGATGAACGCTGATATAAGAGAAAGAAAAAGACAAAAAGACATGATCATCAACAAGATACTTAAAATCCAATGAGTGAACGCTGATATAAGAGAAAGAAAAAGACAAAAAAACATGATCATCAACAAGATACTTAAAATCCAATGAGTAAACGCTGATATAAGAGAAAGAAAAAGAGAAAAGAACATGATCATCAACAAGATACTGAAAATCCAATGAGTGAACGCTGATATAAGAGAAAGAAAAAGAGAAAAAAACATGATCATCAAAAAGATACTTAATATCCAATGAGTGAACGCTGATATAAGAGAAAGAAAAAGAGAAAAAAACATGATCATCAACAAGATACTTAAAATCCAATGAGTGAACGCTGATATAAGAGAAAGAAAAAGACAAAAAAACATGATCATCAACAATATACTTAAAATCCAATGAGTGAACGCTGATATAAGAGAAAGAAAAAGACAAAAAGACATGATCATCAACAAGATACTTAAAATCCAATGAGTGAACGCTGATATAAGAGAAAGAAAAAGACAAAAAGACATGATCATCAACAAGATACTTAAAATCCAATGAGTGAACGCTGATATAAGAGAAAGAAAAAGACAAAAAGACATGATCATCAACAAGATACTTAAACTCCAATGAGTGAACGCTGATATAAGAGAAAGAAAAAGACAAAAAGACATGATCATCAACAAGATACTTAAAATCCAATGAGTGAACGCTGATATAAGAGAAAGAAAAAGACAAAAAAACATGATCATCAACAATATACTTAAAATCCAATGAGTGAACGCTGATATAAGAGAAAGAAAAAGAGAAAAAAACATGATCATCAACAAGATACTTAAAATCCAATGAGTGAACGCTGATATAAGAGAAAGAAAAAGACAAAAAGACATGATCATCAACAAGATACTGAAAATCCAATGAGTGAACGCTGATATAAGAGAAAGAAAAAGACATAAAAACATGATCATCAACAAGATACTTAAAATCCAATGAGTGAACGCTGATATAAGAGAAAGAAAAAGACAAAAAAATATGATCATCAACAAGATACTTAAAATCCAATGAGTGAAGGCTGATATAAGTGAAAGAAAAAGACAAAAAAATATGATCATCAACAAGATACTTAAAATCCAATGAGTGAACGCTGATATAAGAGAAAAAAAAGAGAAAAAAACATGATCATCAACAAGATACTTAAAATCCAATGAGTGAACGCTGATATAAGAGAAAGAAAAAGAGAAAAAAACATGATCATCAACAAGATACTTAAAATCCAATGAGTGAACGCTGATATAAGAGAAAGAAAAAGAGAAAAAAAATGATCATCAACAAGATACTTAAAATCCAATGAGTGAACTCTGATATAAATGAAAGAAAAATCCAAAAAAATATGATCATCAACAAGATAATTAAAATCCAATGAGTGAACGTTTGATATAAGAGAAAGAAAAAGACAAAAATATATGATCATCAACATGATACTTAAAATCCAATGAGTGAACGCTGATATAAGAGAAAGAAAAAGACAAAAAAATATGATCATCTACAAGATACTTAAAATCCAATGAGTGAACGCTGATATAAGAGAAAGAAAAAGACATAAAAATATGATCATCAACTAGATACTTAAAATCCAATGAGTGAACGATGATATCAGAGAAAGAAAAAGACAAAAAAACATGATCATCAACAAGATACTTAAAATCCAATGAGTGAACGCTGATATAAGAGAAAGAAAAAGACAAAAAAATATGATCATCAACAAGATACTTAAAATCCAATGAGTGAACGCTGATATAAGAGAAAGAAAAAGAGAAAAAAACATGATCATCAACAAGATACTTAAAATCCAATGAGTGAACGCTGATATAAGAGAAAGAAAAAGAGAAAAAAACATGATCATCAACAAGATACTTAAAATCCAATGAGTGAACGCTGATATAAGAGAAAGAAAAAGAGAAAAAAACATGATCATCAACAAGATACTTAAAATCCAATGAGTGAACGCTGATATAAGAGAAAGAAAAAGAGAAAAAAACATGATCATCAACAAGATACTTAAAATCCAATGAGTGAACGCTGATATAAGAGAAAGAAAAAGAGAAAAAAACATGATCATCAACAAGATACTTAAAATCCAATGAGTGAACGCTGATATAAGAGAAAGAAAATGAGAAAAAAACATGATCATCAACAAGATACTTAAAATCCAATGAGTGAACGCTGATATAAGAGAAAGAAAAAGACAAAAAAACATGATCATCAACAAGATACTTAAAATCCAATGAGTGAACGTTGATATAAGCGAAAGAAAAAGACAAAAATCATGATCATCAACAAGATACTTAAAATCCAATGAGTGAACGCTGATATAAGAGAAAGAAAAATACTTCAGAGATGAAACGAATATACTGGAGAACTCTTCCATGACGTAAGAGAACAACCGACAATGCATAGAAATATCGATGGAGCAGACATTGAAATCTGAAGTAGAATCTGCACTGACTAAATAGAACAGAAGCAAAGCGGAGGGGCCAGGCGGAATCGTAATAAAGATGCTGAAAGCCTTAGATGACTTTGGCATAGACAAGATTACAGAAATAATAAATGAAATCTAAAATAGTGGTGAAATACCTGAAGACCTAAGTTGATCTATTTTCATAGCACCGCCTAAGATGCCAGGTACAAACGAATGTGAAGTCTGTCGGAGAATCAGTTTGATGAGCCATATAACAAACCTTATCATCCGAATTCTGCACGTAGCAGAATCAGAGCAAAACTAGGACAAGAACTGTGCGGGTTCGTCAAAGAACCCGGAAATCAGAAAGAGTAATACAAATAGTAATAAAGTACGTCCCACAAATGTGTTGGAATTACTGAGCAACCTTGGCATATCTGGGAAGGATATCAGAATAATCAAAGTAATTATTATATTTCAAATTATTCTAAACGCTACTGAGTAGAAATAATTGTATATCCGAATGCGTCTATTTGTAGCTGTTTTATAATTTGTGTATTTTGCTCAATATCATTTTATGTTAAAATTTTTGTGTATAATATGAAAATGAAATGAAAATATCTCTCGGAAGAAAAAGCTTTGCAACAGAACTACAAAGACGGTGATGAAAAAACCGATTTCAAGACCAAATCTAAGCAAAACGATTATATAATAGACTAAGTTATCTGAGTGCACCACATGAAACTCTTGAAAAAATTGGACTGCAATCTAAAAACGTATGAGTAAATGAACTGATTAATTAAACGGTTCATTTTGCTCGGGTACTATTTTTGTTTAAACACTGATAAATATTTTATTTTTATAGATTATTAAAATGACTAAGGGACTTAATCACTCAGAAATTTAGTAACTCCACATGATTTGCCTCCCTTCCCACTATAAATAGGACAGGAAATATATAAATAAATCTTCAAAATAATGTCTTTAATAGAACAGTTTAATGGAAATAGATCTCAGATATTTTCTGTCGGAAGAGAAAGATTAACAACAAAGATTCTTCCTCGGTCTCTCGGTTTATAATCTTTTCAAAACCTAGTGCCATCCGTTGTCTACTTTCATAATCTGCATCCTCCTCTTACGCCCATGCAACAACCTCACTTAGTAATCTTCTACCTCGAGCGGCTCTTGTGTCTTATATTAATTAAACATTTAGCAATAAAATTTTATATATATATATATATATATATATATATATATATATATATATATATATATATATATTGTCTGCTGATGTTTATTTCCCAAAAGGGTCCATTGTTTTTTTCTTTAAACAGGATCAGTAAAGCATTCCCATACAATAGAAGCAGATGTAATTATAATATGAATCCTCCTCTTACGTCCATGGAACAACCTCATTCAGTAATCCACTACTTTGAGCGGCTCTTGTGTCTTATATTAACTGAATATTTAGCAAAAAATTGTATATATATATATATATATATATATATATATATGTATGTATATATATATATTCAAAACCTAGTGCCAGCCGTTGTCTACTTTCATAATCTGCATCCTCCTCGTACGCACATGCAACAACCTCATTTAGTAATCCTCTACCTCGAGCGGCTCTTGTGTCTTATATTAATTAAACATTTAGCAAAAAAATTATATATATATGTATATAAATATATGTGCGTGTGTGTATTTCTTTCAAATTTTACAAACTTAAATTTAGAAAAATTCATTCAAATGAAATATAAATTAAATTTTTTTATTATGTTTTCTTTCTTTTTCACTATTTCTTTCGTCTTCTTCTTATGTAATGATAGAACCGAAAAATCAATATGAAATAACGATAATTTAACGTTAATATTATAAAGTTATTCAAAAATGAAACGGAGGAAAAGAAGTATATATATATATATATATATATATATATATATATATATATATATATATATATATATATATGAAATATATATATATATATATATATATATTATCATTATTCTTTTTTAAAAGGCCAATATATCCGGTAAAATCAACGCTGATGTGAAAAGTATATACGATATAAAACAACAAGAGCTGGGATGATGACATATATATATATATATATATATATATATATATATATATATATATATATATATATATATATATATATATATATATATATATATGCAATTTTCGTATATATTATTTATATATTATATATGCGTGGTACTTATTGGAATGCGCTAAATATCAGTGATTGAACTAACATCACTCGAACTATATATATATATATATATATATATATATATATATACGGATATATATATACGTACACACACACACACACACACATACACACATATATATATATGTAAATACCAGATTACATATATATATATTGTTATCTTATATTATTGTTTTGTTTTGTTTTACTATTTATGTTGGAATCTTAAATAAAAAAAACAATCCGTTCAAAGGAAGTGTATATTTAACAACAATGCCATCATTACGTGTGATGGAGCCCTTTTACCAAGAGTTCTTTAAACACGACCAGCAAAGCATCCTGATAAAAGATACTCTGATATCGTTCCGTGACAGTCGAATGTGGCCATAATATTTTAAATATTAAATGATTATTCACCATGTTCTTTCCTTTTTCTCTTCTTTTTTTTTTTTAGGAATTACGTGTAATAGCGGATGATAAAACATTTACCAACATCAGTTGTGATCCGAGTCTTCTGGGAATATCAGACCCACTGTCGTTCCTTAATTCAGGACAGAAATGTTCTACTGATCTGGATTATGGTGTAACTGGTGACTGTATGGCAATCATTTGTAATCCACGAGAAGGAATTCTCCAGATGGACTTGCGTGGAACAGGATTAGTTGTTTCGCCATCGGTAAGTAATTGTTTAAATTTTTCCAAAAATATAGAAGCTGTGAGATTACACAGTGTGTTTATAAATTATGTATACGACTTCCATAGTTTATTGTACACTTTAGAGTTACATATTGTTATGTGATATCCGTCTTTTTATAAGGAAGTAAATGTTAGCCAATTTCCCCACGAGAAGGCAGCAGAAATGTGGTTCTACAGAAGGACACTGAGAACTCTATGTAAGGAGCAAGTAAATAAGTCTTTTGAAAATGGCTACAGAAGGAACGACTTATACTCACATTGAGGAAGGAGGGTATTAAATATTAATCCTCACGTAGATTTTGAGGAGAGGAGAGGAGAGATAGAGGTGGATAGGAGTCAACTTAGCTGGCGAGATTTTGTGAATGGAGGTGGGAGGCCTTAGCAAAGTTCGGAAAACTTCATAGAGCTACACGAAATCGAAGAAGGAGGAGGGGGATGAGGAGGAGGAAGATGAGGAGGAGGAGAGAAGAAGAGAAAGAAATAATCAGTAAAACGAAAGAAAGAAAGAAAGAAAGAAAGAGTAGAAAAAGTGGAAAGAATGACTAAATAGAAACTAAAAGTCGTGAGGTATTAAGAAAGAAAGAATGAGTAGAAAGAAAGAAAGAGTAGAAAGAGTAGAAAGAAAAAACGAAAGAAAAAAGAAAGAAAGAATGAGTAGAAAGAAAGAAAGAAAGAAAGAAAGAAAGAAAGAAAAAGTAGAAAGAATGAGTAAAGAGAAACAAAAAGTTGTATGATATTAAGAAAAAAAAGAAAGAATGAATGGGTAGAAGAAAGAAAGAAAGAAAGAAAGGAAGAATTGGTAGATATTAAGAAAGAAAGAAAGAAAGAAAGAAAGAAAGAAAGAGTAGAATAAAGGAAGAAAGAAAGAAAGAAAGAATTGGTAGATATTAAGAAAGAAAGAAAGAAAGAATTGGTAGATATTAAGAAAGAAAGAAAAAAATAAAGGAAAAATGAGTAAAAAGAAAAAGTAAGCAAGAAAGAAAGATAAAGAAGGGAAATATTAAGAAAGAAAGAAAGAAAGAAAGAAAGAAAGAATGAAAGAAAAGAAGAGTGGTGATATATTAAGAAAAAGTGTTGAGAGAAAGAAAGAGTAGAAAGAAAAAGAATAATGAGATATTAAGAAAGAAAGAAAAAAAGAAAGAATATTAAAAAAGAAAAAAGAAAGAAAGAAAGAAAGAACGAGTAGAAAGAAAGAAAGAAACAAATCCATATTCATATCTGGGATCTTTCATTATGTCCTCCCTTAGTTTTCAGGATCGGATTCTTTTTCATCTTTGTGCAACTACCATTCCTTGCTCGGCTAGCTAATTTCATAAAGAAATAAATAAATAAATAAATAAATAAATAAATAAATAAATAAAGATTTGTGAGATATTAAGAAAAAAAAGTAAGAAAGAATGAATGAATGAATGAAAGAAAGAAAGGATGAAATAAATAAATAAATAAAGATTTGTGAGATATTAAGAAAGAAAAAAGAAAAAAGAAAGAAAGAAAGAACGAGTAGAAAGAGACAAACAAACAAACAAACAAGTCCTTATGCATATTTAGGATCTTTGATTATGTCCTCCCTTAGTTTTCAGGATCGGATCATTATTCATTTTCTGCAACTACCATTCCTTGCTAGGCTTGCTAATTTCAGAAAAAAATTTTTGTCTGATATACATTTGAGGTAGAGTAATGGACAGATGTTCGGATTGAGGAATTTGAGAGCCGAGTTCGAATTCCAGTCAAGTTTGTTACATTTAAGTGCCTGAAAATACGCTTGGGTAAGGCATTAATTTATCCCTTAAGCAACGTCCGAAGTAATGGGTGTCCGCTTGGGTATACCAAATTCTGTGAGCTTGGATGTGCAGTTGGTGTAATAGGTAATAGCTCGTCATTGTTAAACGGAGAGCCGGGTTCTCATTCCAGTTGGGTTCGTTATATTCTCTTACGTGCAAATACACTTGAGAAAGATATAAATCCACCATTTGTCTCTCCAGCTATGGGTTAATTAGTGAAAATTGTGTTAATAAACTATTTTTTTTCTTTTTATGTGCCATGTCCTTTCAGTACGTATGCGATCATGGCTCTCCACCTCCCTCTATCCCTTGCAGCTCTCAACGTTCCCTCCCTCTGTTTCCTCCCCAAGTCTACGTTCCGTCATCCACTTACCAGGTATGTCACACGTTGTTTTTCCCTTGTCTCTCTTTCCTTCTATTCGACCCGTGAGTATCAGATTCTCCGTCCCCTCTTTCTTCATTATTTGTCCCAGAAACTTCGGTTACCTCTTCTTGATATTAAGTATAAACCCCCTCCTTGTTCGCAACCTCTCTAAGATCTCATCGTTGCTCATACACTTTGTCCATGATATCCTTATCGAGTACAAAATACTTAAATTTAAGCTTTAAGAGGTTGATATGCCGTTAAACAAAACAACGCTGAATTCAAAATCTCCAACTTAACCACGGTTGGCCAAAGAATGTGAGTACGGCTACGCTCCTGGAGTCATGAGGGGTTCCTTCAACAGGAATGAGAAGGCCCTGCTTTTGGATTTGGAATCGTGTTTCTTGTAGTCGGTGAGTTCACATGGGAAGATATGCTTATGTTAATTAGACAAACAAGACAGATTTCAGATATTCTGTATTACATAGACAACCTACATGTTGAGTGGGGGTGTTAATCCACTTTAATCTATTTAATATGCTATCTTTTTTTTGTCTTCGTAGGTGACGTGGATTTCCAGCGGTCACAAGTCTCGTATTGACACATTCTATCGCTCCCCCTCTAATGAAGTGATCAAAGCTGTCTGCGGGGGTAACTGTGGCCGGTGCTATCCGAAAGGAGGCCTAATTTTGGAACCAAAATCCTAATATATTATTATTATTATTATTATTATTATTATTATTATTATTATTTGTCTATATTATATTTTCAGCTTTGTATCCTGTAGAGACGGGTCCAACATATTGTTCTTAGGCCCTATAGAAGAATTGTCATTTCATTGATAGCACTTTTCTTAGCATCTGGGATATTCGTAGTAGGGCGATCTTCTGGCAAACATGTATGTTGTTGTTACCTGGAACCCTGTTAGTAAAACTGTCCATACCTTTTGTTGTGGTCTTGTTAGGGCCAGAAATAAAGATACAATAAGAGGAATTGAGTTAAAGAAATATATTAACAATATATACAAACGAGAGTGTTACAGCAAAAATGTTCGGCCCGACTGTCAGAGCCGACTACTGGAAAATTCCCTCTCCTCAAAAGGCAGTACCTGCTCCTATTTATAGTCCATGCGTGCGTGGGTAAATCACCATAACACCTTTTCTCTTGAGGCCCAGAGCCCTGATTACTATTGGTAGTCTCAGACTTCATTTCCCACAACCTGTTAATCTGGGACTCCAGGTCCTTGTATTTGTTGGTGTGTGTGTTTGTGTGTGTGTGTGTGTGTTTGTGTGTCAATCAACATTAATATATTTAATCTGATCTATTTTTCTCCTACTAGTTAACATCGGTTTCCAGCGGTTACAAGTCTTGTATTGATACATTTTATCGTTTCCCCATACCTACTTACCTAACTCCCGAAAAGAGCCCTAATTTTGGAACCCAAATCCTAATATGTTCTAATAATGTTCTTTCATATAAACTCACTTTTAACAGTCATTAGGAATTTTCGGGCTTTTACACCCAGCGTCCTATGAATGTAAAATTATAAGAATTTAGAAATAATAAAATTATTTTATCTTTATTCGGCACCTTAATTCGGCATAATCATTCTTCGTATACGCAACCGATCTGAGTAGTTAGTTTACATTATTATTGACTCGACTAGAAGCCGCCTTTCTGAATGACTCTATTTGGCTTAATGCATTCACTCGTAAAAAAATCTTTTAATGATGTTTGATTGTCAACTTACAAGTTTGGAACCGGCCGTCGAACGAAAAGCATAAAAATACTCCGACATCAAGAGGAGTAGCTGCAGCAGCAGTAGCTTTTGCTAAAAACATTTAGTCATTCACGGCTAAATATTCTTTTCCCTAGTTTCTATTCTACATTATCTTTCCCTGTACCAAAAGGTAATAAAATTGTTGTTAAACCAATTCCGGTTTTCTAGTGTTGTTTTTGATAACTCAGTTACAGCAGTTTACTGTTTTCAGCTAAAGCTACTTCAGCTAAAGGTACGTCCGCTACAGCTTCTCCTGTTTGTCATCGAGTTATTTGTTTATTTTAGGGGTCACGCGCTAATTTTAAGGTATATCAATCCTTGAATTGAATTCATTTCTTCGTACCATTCTAGGCTTTTAACATTTTTGGGGGAAAAGATAAACAATGCGGATAAGCAATATTGTTTTCATTTTGTCAGGTCTACCGCCGATGGGGTAACGGCCATCACTGAATTTGTCTATCAAGCTTACATATATAAAAGGCTATGGACAGGGTTTAGCATAATGTCTTTCTTCATAAACCGAAGGACTAAGTCGCCTCTGGACGTCTATTTGGCTTAATACTTTCATCCCTAAAAAAACTCATTTAATGATATTTGTATTGAAAGGGAAAGATTCTAGATCATTTCTTATTAATCCGGGGATCTCACAGAAATCTAGGCTCGGGCCCCAAGCTCACTCCCTTTATGCTATATTTCAATCCTTCATCTTATTCTATCGGATTCCGATCCATATTTGATTCCAAGTCACAATTTAATTAGGATTGCTTGTTTTATTGTTTCCACTCGTCTTAATGTTTCTAATTTCTACCAGTACACACACACACACACACACACATGTATGATGACAGGATACCTAAGCCAGTTAGATCAGGGCTACAGGAATGTAGGACGCCCATGGCTAAGACAGAAAGAGAAGCTGAAAAGCAAATTGTCAGCAGTTAATATACCACATAACACCCTTGAGCGCTTAGCTTTGCAGCGTGTAGAATGGAGATCAACGTGTTTTAGTGGACTCAGCAATTTTCAATCTGCTTGCCTGAATCATCTTCAAGAAGCGAGAGCAAGATCTAAAAGGTCAGCCAATCTAACAGTGATCTCATCTCACCATTCTCACACCTGCTCCATATGTGGCCTCCTTTGTAAATTACTAGCGTGTCTTAAATGCCACTTAAGATTATCGCATAATCATTCATAACTGAATCAATAATCTGGCAGAACCTCATACGTCGTAACCGACGGGGGGTGGAGTTTCCATTATATATATATATATATATATATGTTAGGGGTTTATAATTATTTACTAAGAGTTATAACTCCACTAAAATATATGACGTTGTTTTGCATTCAATTGAAATTCACATTAAACGCTCACACTATCTTCTAATCCATCAGTTCAAACATTAATGTTTCATTTGGGGGATCACACATGGTCCCTTTATGCAGAACACCACTTCAGCAAATAGGAGATTATGAAGTTTTTTCAGCTATATCACGAATTTAATTTATTGTTTCTGTCATCTTGTTGATATTGAAATCGACTCAGTCTGAGAGCATCTCTGCTACAATCTCAAATACTTCTTTGTTCCGTTTAATCTTCTCAAGTTCGACATTTGCTTCAAATTATATAATCTATAAGCGTTGTTTAGCCATCAGTTTTATTTCAGAATAAATCCTTTTATTTTATGATACTTTCTTCTAGTCAATCAATTCAAACTTTGTGGATCAGATACGCTGATTTATGCAATACCTCACTTCAGCAAATATGAAGTCTTTCAAGTATATTACCAACTGATTTATTAATTCTGTCATCTTGTTCTTGAAATTGTCCGAAGCTGAGAGCGCCTCTAATAAAATCTCTTAGTTACCTCTTATTTCAGATCCAGCTTTTCCAAGATCGACATTCGTTTCAAATTGCATAATATATAAACGTTGTTTTGCTATCATTTGAAATTCATAATAAAGCCTTATATTCATGATAGGGTCTATTGTTCAGTCTATTCAAACTTCGCGTCTTGAATTCATATTAAATGCCACCTGGTTTATTAGGCAGAACTACGAAAATGGTTCTATTAAATTCTTCCAATTTGTCAGTAATTCATTTATTGTTTTGTGATCTTTTTCATGATGAAAACGTTCAAGGTTGAGAACATATCTATTACAATGACAAACCCTTCGTTTTTAGGATTCATTATGTCCTAGATCGATATTCTTTGCAAATCGGATAGTATATGAACATCGTTTTGCCATCATTTGAATTCATAATAAAACATTATATTCCTTATAAGAGCCCAGGCACCCTCCGTTATGCAATACTTACCAGAAGTACGGTATTTAGAGGCTCTAGCAAGTATGACACAAGGTTCATTTGTTGTGTACACGTTCAACTATACATTTTTGTTGATATTGTTAAGTATCGCTGTGACACTATTTAGCTATGGTAATTGGCTAACTAAGTAACCATAGAAATTAAAAACGTGAAATACTTAAGGCTAGAAAGAGCTATATCGAAAGATAGACTGGGCGACATTATAAGGAAAAATTTATTTTATTTACAAAAGAAAGATACTTTTCGCAAAAGACAGAAAATCCGTAAGAAAAAGCAAGAGTGTGATTCTGTCAAAAGTAATTAATGTCACGATAAGGGAGTGACGCGCCAAACGAAACAGAATTCTGAAGGAAAAACAGAGCCAACCAAAGCAGACGACCATAAAAAGAATTTCGGCCTGAGGCCACCCTGGAGAATAGATATTAATTATATTTCAGAGATAACTTTTGACTTTAATTCCTGGTTGCAGCGAAGGAAGCCATCTTTATATGCACGAATCTTGACATGAGAAGGGAAATAAAAAAGGGGATCATTAGTATTGTTTATTCAAACAGTTGACGTCAGACATAGCGTCTCGAAAATGAGCATCTGGTGAAAAGAAAATTTTAAGGCATGAGAAAAATATAGAATTTAATTATCAGGTAAACCCGACTAGCCAGTTAAAAGTTGACTAGCGAAGGACCAAGATGTCGGGATTTGACGGTGATTAATGAGTCGGTAGAGGTCCGGACCAAGTGGATTTAGGTGACCACAAAAATATGATATGAATTATTTGGCAATCTGGGACTTGTAAATGTTTTGTCCAAAGGAAAAGGAAAAAAAGAAAAAAAAGTATTTTGTAAATAAAATTCTGGACAGTAATTCTAAGAGTGCCACTCTAGCCACACCCACACTGACGAGAGATCATTGGTCAACTGGTAGCATAGGTGATAGGCGGATATGAATGTATGAGAAAGAAGGAGAAGTTGTTAACACCCACTGAGGGGATTGGTATGAGATACCAATGTGAGAGAGGAAGAGTCTAGAAGGATAACTCTCCTCCGACCTTCCCTCGCGGACGAGGGAGAAATCACCAACATGGAAAGTGATTAATCTTCCAAAAATGGGAAGTAATTAATTTTCCCGGCCTGAGAACAAAGAGAATTCTTGTTGGGAATTGAGAATTGTCAAGGAACCCAAACCACGTCAGGCCGCCACACTGGAGTTGGTCGGTGTCTATATAAACGACGTCTCGAGGTAGTCAGTTAGAGTTCGGAGTTGCAGTCAATTCCAGACAGTTCGAGTTTGGAGTTAGTTCGAGAATTTGGAGACAAGCCTCGCAGATGCTGACCGAAAGATTTTCACGTCCTCTCGACTTAGTCTTCCTAACAAAAGAAAGTTTTTATTGACGAACGACTTAAGATACCATAACTCGCTTAAGAAACTCAAAAAGTGTCACGAATCCACAGAAACGGCCTGGGAGAGAAACAACCTCATGTATTCAACAGATAGATAAAGATAATTGTTATTTCTCAACATATTTGAACCTCTTGAGTTGTTTTATTATTTTCTTTTGCTTACGCTTGTGCGGTATCACCTTTACCCGGGATACAGCTTGCACTACGGCCCAACGCCTGATTGATTTCGTCTACCAAAGAGCAAAATCACAACGTGGGTAGGTTAGACTTCAGTAACGACAAGTTGGTATCGACCATGGAACGACCAGATCGAGCGGGACACAGGCTGGTGGCCGCGACAACGAGTCAATCCCAAACGCTTGCGGAAGAAACCTTACAGCTTCGGGACGCAACTGGGAGTTAACCACGGTCCGACGCAGAGACTGTCATATGTTGACGTCGCGACCAGTGAACGTCACATATTGACACTGGACTGTGATCGCGACCACCGGTGGTTGTCACGTCGCTCAGTCCCACGGGTTTTTCACACCCACATCGTCACGTAACTACTAACATGTATCCATTAAGTTCTGCCTTGTAGTTAAAATCTCCAAGAAGGAGGAACGTCGAAAGTGTCACTGGATAATATTTTCATATATATATATATATATATATATATATATATATATATATATATATATATATTGTTATTCACAGACAGACTGTTTCGCTGTATTACAGCTCATCAGTGTGGCTTGACGTCCAGTTAACTCTAGCTTGGCGTCAGTCGGAGATTCTACCACTAAGCCGTTGGCGCACGGCAGGGATGAAGGTGAATTTAAGCATATTTATTTTTACATAAACACACAGTGACTGAGAGAACTCGATTCAATTTAGCGAAGAGTCTTGCATTGTTAGCCGTAATAGTCACTGTTTACAAACCCACACTTCCTCCCCAGAGAACTCAACCGAAATAAATTTTCAGGAGCATATATATTGTCATCCATAGACAGACTGTTTCGCTGTATCACAGCTCATCAGTGTAGTTGACATCCAGTTACCTCTAGCTTAGCGTCAGTCGGAGAATCTACCACTAAGCCGTTGGCGCACGGCAGGGATGAAGGTGAATTTAAGCGTATTTATTTTTACATAAACACACAGTGACTGAGAGAACTCGATTCGATTTACCGAAGAGTCTTGCATTATTAGCCGTAATAGCCACTGTTTACAAACACACACTTCCTTCCCCGAGAGCTCAACCGAAATAAATTTTCAGGAGCATATATATTGTCATCCACAGACAGACAGTTACGCTGTATCACATCTCATCAGTGTGACTAGACGTAGGTTTGCTTCACTCTCTCTCTCTCTCTTTCTCTCACTATCTCTCTCTCTCTCGCTATATATATATATATATATATATATTTAAAACCGAGTAACTACAAGTTAAAAAGTATCTTCTTTCAAAATCCTTCAAATTTTCAAAAGTACACAATTATTCACATTGTGAATAAAAGATTTTCAAAATAACTCCGTATTGTTAGACTGTCACCCAAACTGTCCACACTTGATCTCATAGAATATGTGTGGCTCTTCATTAAAAGATATATATATATATATATATATATATATATATATATATATATATATATAGAGAGAGAGAGAGAGAGAGAAAGAGAGATATTTTCAAAATAATACCGCGTTGTTAAGCTGTCACCAAGACTGTCCAGATATTGATCAAATAGAAAATGTGTGGCTCTTCATTAAAAGATAATGAAAAACCTTATAGGATATTGTGTTAATCAATATGTTTTTATGGACTATTCCACATGGATTTCATTATAAATTTAAAAAACTTTGTTCCCCTTTGCTTAAAAAGGAGTGCGATTGATAAATTGTCGTCTAAATTACGCAAAAAATGAAAATAACAGATATCTTTACTATTATAAATTTAAAAAAATATTCAAGAATGACATTTGAAACTCTTTGACTGGGTAAGAATTTGGATAAAGAGATTTATATTTATATTTAAAATAGAGGGAAGACAAGCTAAAATGTATCTTATTTCAAAATCCTTCAGATGGCTAAAAGCAGACTATTACTCACATTGCCAAAAAATATCACATTATATAAATGCCAGCCAGACTGACCAGACATTGATCCCATAGAATATGTGTGGATCTTCATTAAAAGATAATGAAAAACAATATTCACACAAAGAAGCAATAAAAACTTATACAAGTAGTTTCAAACTTTTCATCAAAAACAATTTAGCGAAATAAATGAATGAAAGATCGATTAAGCTATAGAATATCAACGAGCCGATAATAAATAGTGAATCTTCTGATACCTTGATCTTGATTCCAGTCCTTTTCTTTATACATTCATCAAACACCTCGCTTTTTTCTTAATTTCACTGTAAACCTTTGTGTGCTAGTGGCACACCCTCTTTACATGGGGTAAGTTGCTTACAAAAAATGTTGGATATTGTTTTTTTTTCTTTGTTTTAAGCCTTTCACCCCAAGCAAGACGGGAAGCCACTAGGACGCAAAGGGTTACAGAAAATTTGGAGCAAGATCAGATAGGTGTGATAGAGGAAAGGATGAGGAGAAGGATAGTGGATAGATCAAGGCAACTGAAGATGTCGATTGACATTACATTTAAATAGTTGGCGATTATAGCTCCCAGGGAAACAGTTATAGGGAAGGGAGTTCCACAGGGGAGAGGTGTGAGGCATGAAGCTATTGGAGTAGAAGAGGCGGCTACATTTATTAGTTTTGACAGTGAAAGAGTGAGAGCGGGATGCCAGCCTTGTAGGGCGCTTGAACTCATGAAGTCTGGGAAAGAGTGAATGCAGCTCCTCGGAGCAATTGCCATGAAAGTATTTGTAAAAAAGACAGAGGCGACGGCGCGTCTGTAAAAGAGTGACTGTAGACGAGATCCCAGAACAGGGCCAATTATATTGCGTATCCGCCTCTGGAGCCTATCAAGAACCCCTAAGCAAACAGTAGGGGCTCCAGACCATATATGCCAGCAATACTCCATGCAAGGGCGAATGTTTGATTTGTAGATTTGAAGGATCGTCTCCGGCGAGAAAACTTTCCTGGCGCGGCACAGGGAGCCAAATTTCCTTTCGGTGGACGAGGCTATTGACTCAATGTATTTGTTCCATCTCAGGTCAGCAGTCAACGTGAGACCGAGTAGCCGCAGAAAGGTGCTCTCGAGAAGTTGAGCGTCAGACATTCTAATGGAGAGCAGGGAAGGATCTCTGTGGTGATTAATAGAGAGCAGTTTTGTTAAGGAGGCATTAAAGTTGAACAGCCAATTCCTACCCCAGTTCACAACCGATTCAAGGTCCTTTTCGAGACGTGTAAACCAATATATTTTTTTCTTGGCGTATACCTCATGGATTTATTTATAAATAAATGACGATGTTTAATTTTGCTTAAAAATATCAACATATCAAGACATAATTTCGGGATATGCGTTAGTTATAATTAGTAATAGTGTTGTTCATAAAATGAACAATAGACGACTCAGACCAATCTCAGTTGATCACAGCTTCCACTTTCACTTAATAAAAAAACAATTATTGTCCATAACGTGAATATAACGAACTCGTTTCTGCTTGGATGACGACTCTCCCCGATATCCTTATCCATTATTCGTTACACCAACAACACATCCAAGCATACATGCCCTGGTCTTCGCAAGCGGTTACTGATCTAGGTATTGACTTTTAGTTGCTTAACACTTCGAGAGCAATTGTTTCAATCAACATAAAACGAAAATAATTATTTATTAAGGAATATATGCTATTGTGTTTGTCAAATAACCTTAAAGTTTTCAGGGAAATCGATTAATGAAAGATTGATTACGCTATGGAATATCAATGAGCCGATAATAAACACTGATATAATAAACAAAAACATTTATTTAGGTTGATTGGATATTGTGTTAATCAATATGTGTTCTTATGGCTTATATCTCTAGGATTTATTCATAAATAAGAAATGATTTTTAATTTTTCCTACAAAAAGAAATATATCAAAATAGGATTTCAGGACAGTTTAAATTACAATTTGTTAAAATTGCTTCTAAATTAATAAATGACTTAATAAATAAAAAATAAAATATTAGGTTGGTGCAAAAATAATGTCGTTTTCTCACATATGTTACTATGTGATAAAACGACATTATTTTTGCACCGATCTAATAATAATAAGCTAAAACTTTGAAGAGAAAGTTATTCTATCACCAGTAATAATTGCCACAAGGATTAGATAGTAGAAACCTCGAGAAATTTAAATAAATTGTCATATGGACACAATAGGAACATTTTACAAAGGGGCACGCTGAATATATTTGTTGCTTCAAGTAATAAGTCTGATGATCCTTTTGAATGAAAATGCTATTCTAATTAAAAGAGAAAGCAATTTACCCAAACGAATGACATATATATATATATATATATATATATATATATATATATATATATATATATTAAAAAGAAGAGAAGAGAGGTGCCGTAAACGTTTTTGGTTGTAATGTGGATTTATTTAGAAAAAAATATTATGCTTTGTTTTACATAATGTTACACTACACGTGTTTCTGGTCTCGTGACCGTCTTCAGGTAAAAGCGGAGATTTCCACATATTATTAAAAATAATTCATTTTTTCTTTTGTTTTTCGATGTTAAATATTCTTGATATGAGACATTTTCTGTGTTTGTAATCCGAATTTCCGCTTTTACCTGAAGACGGTCACAAGACCAGAAACACGTGTAGTGTAACATTATGTAAAACAAAGCATAATATTTTTTTCTAAATAAATCCACATTACAACCAAAATCGTATACGGCACCTCTCTTCTCTTCTTTTTAATATACATACTTTTCTCTCGTTGGAACCACTACAACCTCTTTCTTACATATATATATATATATATATATATATATATATATATATATATATATATATATATAGTTGGATTGATGTGAGTTTGTGACTCCGGGTTTCACTCTATTTGCGATCGTCAGACAAAATGATCAATTTTTAAATTTTGGATTTATATATGGTTGCGTTTATCGGTGTTTTTATTGAAGTGAGAGGAAAAATTGTCGTCGGGACGTCACTTATACGTACGCAAACATACATACACGCACGTACATTCATTGACGTACGCAGACGCACACACACGCACGCTCACTCACCGGAGCTCAGACAAATATAAACATATATGGACAGTGTGGGACTGGGCATATATATGCATCCACGTGTCGTTGCGCACATACGTACACATTTGGTGGCTGTATTCAATGTTGAAATGTGTAGCGAATATTTCTTGTTTGTTGCGCTGTCAACGCGCGGACCGTTTTTCTATAAAACACTTTCTCGAAACAAAAATATTCAAGAAAAATAACGTTAAAATCAGTTACAGCTGCACAAAAAATATAACACACATAAAAAAAAGCCACAATAAAAAGTAACAACCTATAATAATGCAACCAAGGAACCTCAATGCGGCTGCAGAATTAAAACAACATGTCCACTCCAAGGAAATTGCCAACAAACGCATATGATATATAAAGCCAAAGTAAGTGCAAACAACAGCACAATGCACTGCATAAAAATATATATATAAAAAATTGCATATATATATATATATACACACATTTCACACACACGCAAAGGCACACACACAGATATATATATATATATATATATATATATATATATATATATATATATATATATAGAGAGAGAGAGAGAGAGAGAGAGAGAGAGAGAGAGAGAGAGAAAGAAAGTGTTTTAATCGCTAGATCATCTAACTTCAATCTTCTTTCGGGTTCTTTCAACATTTCACTTTTCTTGGCTGTTCTATTATCAAAATGTGAAGATATTTCATCACAAAATAAGGGAATTTATTGGGTTAGATTATATATATTTTTAAAAAGAAAGTAAATTTTAATTTAAAATTCCCATTTTCTCCTCTCTTTATAAATCATATAATATATCTTTAAGTATCATGTATGAAAATAGATCATATGAACGGTTGCCTTAGCGAGGGGCAATGGTCAACGAGCATGTCTGGTTGACTGTTATTATAGATGCTTTATTATTGATATCCTTCGAGCCAAAAGCAATGAAACTATTGTTGGATATATATATAGAAATGATATTCAAATCTCTCCTTATATACGAACGGCTTTTTTCGATTTTACGAATGGACAATAAATGTTGTCAATTATTTATCATATCGCCTGTTATGACCACATCAAGATTTGTTTCGTCGATGCAGAAAGTAAACACATAGGCATATATCTGTCCATTTGCATGTATTTCTGATATAAAGGTTACAGTACAAAGAAAATTAAGCTTTGCTAATTTGTCTATCTATATATATACATATACATACATATATATATATATATATATATATATATACATATACATATATATATATATATATATATATATATATATATATATATCAATCTATCTACCACAATTTGTTCATTATCTATCTATCTATCTATCTATCTATCTATCTATCTATCTCAATCTCTAGCTCTATCTGCGTGTGTATGTTATTCCAATGTGTATAAGATAATAAGTTTTTATCAAAATGAAATCCATATTTTCTATGTTTAGTCATATATATAATATATATAATATAAAGATAATGTCGTTTACTCACATAGTAACATATGTGAGAAAACGACATTATTTTTGCACCAGCCTAATATATATATATATATATATATATATATATATATATATATATATATATATATATCACTATCTAGGTTGATTCTTCTCTCTTTCTCTCTCGCTCTCCCTATCTCTCTCTGACAATATATATATATATATATATATATATATATATATATATATATATAACAGAACCATACCTAGTTACCTTTCCTGAAGCGGTGTCAAGCGATCGCACTGTAGTAAGAAATTTAACTTATAGATGAATAGAAATGTTTTGTCGTCGATAATAATTAACGCTACAATATGTGTCATGCAATAAACAACACCTTGATTGTGTACTGTCGAAAATATTTGGAATAAATAAATTTGTATTTACTCAACTCCCCACATGGTTAGGTTGTGACACAAGGTCCGTTTAATGTTGGGAGCCCGAGCTAGTACACCTGGGCTAGGAACAAAAATTGTCGGAATAAATAAATAATATGTATGAACACATCGTTCTTCAATAACGACACCAAAAGGCTTGTCCGTGTATATGAAAGGATGCGATTGAAAATAAGTAGACAAAATTTGTCTAAATTATTCAGTGAAACATGTGGCAATGATAACATGTTGCCAAAATATACACATGTATGAACCTGAGGAGACGTGTGTTTGCAGCGTCATCCTGCCTAAAGTCAAACCTTATCCCATCAGCTATGCCACATTTTATGAGTTTCATCAACGTGGATGATTTTGAAATTGAGTTCAGCGATTTTATTTACCTCGACACCAGCCAAATGCCATAAGAGTGGAATTGAATTTCTGAAACAAGGATTGTAACAGACAATAAACTCGGATGGGGAATATTTTGTAAAATAAGAGCTTTTTGTATTTAATTTGTTTGAATTATTATTGAAAGATTGGAATAAGAACAAAAATACATGTTTTAATTAATTTATTTATTGTCATGGTAACGGCCATGAATAATAGGAACTGTGGGGCGCTAAAAGCTACATGAACAACCTGGAAATTGGTGCAGACTACAATATAGTTTGGCCTAAGGTTTGACCACCGGAAGTGCTTGTATGGACACCTATGTACAACATGTCAGTGCTAGATCTCCGATATTATGCAACTGTTGATCAGAATAGCATCTCAAAAAGCTATAGTAGAATCCAGTTTCATTATTAACAGTCGGGATGCCACAACCAAAATAAATCCTGATTTCTTTTCTCACAATTCACGACAACTGATAACAGAAAACCGATTAATAATTTTGCCAGAAGAAATTATCATGTTTATTGTGAAGTGAATTTGGTCGATCAAGACAAATCGTGAGGACCACATATTGTCTGCAAAACATGTCAGGTACACTTTACGCCAGTGGGTAAGGGGTAGTCGGACATCAATTAGGTTTGGCATTCCGATGTTTTAACGCAAAGGAAACCAAAAAAAAAAAAAAAAAAGCCAGACATAAGTGCTGTTATGATTTTTATTGTTCCTATTTTTTTAAAATGATTGAATCATTACATATACGTTTTCAAATATGATAAAAGCTTTCTTATTTGATGTTTTCTTATTTTTATATAATATATTCTTTCAAAGCAAAATTCAAAGAAGTTTTCTTTTAAATAACTGTTATGTTGTGGTTTCACAGTGGATGCTTGTATTTGTACTAAGTCGGTCCTAAAATAGGTTCGACGTACAAAACGTTAGGAACTTGATACAATAGGCAATGACGCAGAGTAAATCTATTAGCGGTCGCTGATACTTTAGTATCCGACTAACGGTCGACCGGCATCGACTGACTGACCCACTGAGCGGTATTTAGTCAACCCCCCACGAGGGTATCATGTGGCACAAGGCCGGTTTAACGTGGGATCTCCGAGCCTGTGGGCTCGGCCAAAAATATGCACATTGAACCCGTATAAACGGGTTCAGGGTCGGTTTACCTCCCCGAAAGAGAATCCGCCCTTCGGCGTAGCCTCGTTCAAGTTCCTCCCCGCCCGAAGGTAGAGAGTTCAACCGATCAGCCGGTCGCCCGACTTCGGACTGAACTCTCTGCTTGCTCTTGAGGCGCAGTATTTATTACGTATAGAATAGTCCACTGAGCGAGTCCCTCGTTACTCTTACTATTCCTACTTATTATAGGCGGGAGAGTCTATTAACTATAGAATAGGAGTGTTCCACTATAATAACCCCCCAAAAACTTTACTCCGTGAAAAAACAACAAACAAAAAAATTCATATTTTTTTAGCAACATCGTAGCGCATCTCATACGTTTTTTTTTATCCACTTTTAAATGATCAGTTGCCTTTCTTTTTTCTCCTGGATCGGCGTACCTCAGGTAAAATTGTTGCAGGCTTTGTTAGATCAAAGGTATTGTAAATCACCTCCATCGGCGTTTTTTTTCCGCGAGACCGCTGTCACCCACGCCTGAAAAACGTCGTCTGATCTGGTTACTGTACGTGAATTTTTCGCCTTTCACCAAGTACATCATCCGCTTTTCTATTTTTTGGTACCTTCCTAGTGTTACCAGAAACAACCATCGCTTTGAGCTTCTTAAGGATGGAGTCACAATTTCTCAAGGTTCTTCTTGTGATTCTATTTGTTCAGCCTCTAGCTTTACTTCTGTTAATCTTGTGCTTCTTAACGTTTTTAGTGGTGACTTCAGTTGACTTAAATCATTTAATAATGTCCTTGGCTGCGCATAACTCTTTCCCCAGCCTTTCTCGGTGTCGGCTTCATCTTTACTTTCTGGGGCTTATTTTTCACATATATCGTCGGCATTACACATTGAACTTTTTTAAATACACCGGTTTTCTCTAATCTATCCAATTCTTTATCTATCTGTTCAACTGAAGCAAACAACACATTCCTTTTCTTTTTGAATACCGCCTGAACGTTTTCTTTTGACTGTAATTTGGCACCCATCTTGGTACACATTCCCAAACCTGGAGAAAAAAACATTAGGAAATGTTCCCTTAAGTTTCTTTACTAATTTTGAGGATTCTGAGTTTAAACTTTCAATTTGTAGCAGAAATAATTTATCGGTAGATCCCATAATTGGAATTCTGTTATCCAATTCGTACCAAGTAAGTTTGTGGTATTTTCTATGACAAATAGTTTAGCTTTTCGCGTTTTTTTATTTAATTTGACGTTTGTAACAAATTCGCCAATAAATTGTATTTTTCTACCGTCACTGACCTTGCAATTTTCTTTATCTTCATTAAAGTTGGTTTCGCCAACTTCTTCCACGTATGCAAATTTATGATAGATAGGTTGGAACTATCTATCATAAATTTTTACATTTGCATTGCATTGAGTTGCATTTTTATTTTTTTTCGACGGTAACAAATTTTCTGGTTATTCCATCGTTCACATTATTCCATCGTTCAACTGTTTCTCTTGTCAGATCTTTTTTGACCAGAAGCATTTAGTTTTTTGGAATCTATTGTTTATCTTTTGCAGGTTGACGAATTTGTTATTACAGAATTCGACAAACTTGTTATTGCTTAATTTGACGAACTTTTTTCGGCCGACCAAGTTTTTTTTTTTCCTGTGAATTTAAGTTATTTCTTAAGTTTTATTTTTCTTTCTTTCATTTCTTTTGTTTGATTTATTTTTTTTCTGGGCTTCGGCCTACATTTTTATTTTTATTTTTTTTTTAGTCCGGTTTGACAAAGTTTTACCGGACTCCTTCTTTTCATTTCTGCTTATTTCTTTTCAGTTCTCGTTTTAAAAAAATACCGTTTAAGAAAAGAGAAACAGAAAGAAAGAAAGTTTTGTTTTTATTTCCTTTTTAGTTTATACCCTCCCTCGTTTTATTTAATTAGCGACTTCGGCCGCAATCTTTTATTCTTTGGTTTGACTAGTTTAATACTTTTGTATTTGTTTTTCATTTAATTTATTTCTTTAGCGACTTCGGCCGCAAAACTTTATTTTTAATTTGGTTTGACTAGTTTCAAACCAGACTTTTTTATTTATTTTCTTTTTCTTTCGGCATATTACATTAGAATTTAATTGTTAACCAAAAAAGGCAGGAGTTACTTTTATTGCTTTTTCTTTTATTTTCGTTAGACTTTGAGCGCCAATTAGATTTAAAAAAAAGTTTTACCTGACTATTTATTAGGTTGGTGCAAAAATAATGACGTAATAATGTCGTTTTTTGACTTTAAAAATACGTCAAAAAACGACATTATTACGTCATTATTTTTGCACCAACATAATATTTTATTCTTTCTTTTCAGTTAATCTAGTTTGTTTTTTTTATTTATTTCTAATTTGGGTTAACTTTTGGTTTTCCCAGTTTATTTATTTAATAGGCTTTGTTTTAAAGATTTTGTATTTTTCCATTTACGGGTGTATCCAGGCATTTTCTTTATGTGTTTACCTTCTATCTTTTAGAAGAATTTAATTTTTATTGATTTTTCGTTTTTCCTTATCCCAACTCCTTTCCCCATTGTTGGAAAAAAAATATAGACCCGCTAGTGGAAGTCTCCACATATTTTAAAAATGGCCGACGAAACAACTCGGTCATGTGTTAAAAAAGACCTTTTTGGGGCTGCTGTTAAGGCCGACCCACCGGATAAAATTAAATTATAAAAAAAAACAAAAAAAAACAGGGTATTGCTGCACCTAATGTATAAGAACAAGCTAGTGCGACGGAAGTTAGTAGCACAAAAAAAAAGAGAGACCTTGCAGGTCTTAAGCCAAAATTCAACTGACGAAGTGCCGAAAGAGGCACAAGCCAAGAAGACAGCCGAGGAATCGCCCTTTTGCAGAAAGTCCTCCCCAAGTTGTATAGTGAACATAGCGGATTTATTGGAAGAGGCTACGGGCTAAGGGCTACGGTCATGGCAAAAAAAGAACTTATTACGAAAGACCTTATTCTAAGGACATAGTATGAGGGCCGGCGAAGGACCAGCGTGGCCGTAAGTGAGGTCCCTCCTCAGGTATCAGGAGAGCACGTGGCTGCCTTTTTTATGCAGCACAGCTATATTTTCGGGGCTCTCTCCTACAACTTTAACGAGGCATAGACTTTCGATATAATGTTAGATCAGCATGCCTTCAAGTCCATCCCCAACTGTTTGGATTTAGGCGGCCGGAAAATACCGGTCATTTTCACCGGTAGAAAACCTACTTGCTGAAGGTGTGGAGAGACTGGTGACCTCTCCTCTTCCTTCCCAGGGAAGAAGGCCCCTGGAGTTCGGGCCGCTGGCGACCAAAATCCTCCTTTGGCCGAGACTGTTAAATCCGTGGCGCCTGTAGAGGGCCTAACTACGAAGCGGGCCTGTGGGGAAAATCCCACGTTTGGGTCTTTACCCATATTACCCCCAAAACCAACACCTTCCACAAGCGTGGATAAGGAGAAGGAAGAGAGGGAATGGCGTGTCGTGGTTAGGGGAAAAGGGAAGATCCGAACAGCGGGACCTCTGTCCCATCATGACCTCGGGGATAAAAAAACCTACAGCCCTATTCCCTTGACCATCTCTGAGGGCGAAAATACAACAAATGCGCAAAATTGAATGAGCTTAGCTGGCAAAAAATTCTAGATATTAAAAAGTTGAAAGAGAAACTCGACGGAAAGCGGGCTAAGAATAAAAAATCGCTGGGGGCACCGAGCCCCTTATCCTCTGCCCCTTATCCTCTGCCCCTTATCCTCTGCCCCATCTTCCCCTTCATCAACCACAAAAACTTTCACCAAAACACCTCCGTCTAAATCCTATACATCAACAAAACCTTCCCCTGTTAAGACCCCTTCTGGTATGACACCCTCTACCACTACCATAAATACACCTACTCAATCTCCTCTAAAGAAAAGAAATAGAAGCCCCGATTTACAGGCAGCAATTGACAAGAAGAAACAAAAAATTAAGCCGCCATATCTCCCAAGGGAAGACGTCTGCCGCGTATCCGGGATACAGGCGGAGAGGGTTTTCGAGCAAACGAGAAACCCGAAAGCTTTAAAAGTTTTGTGGAACTTTAAACAGATAAACGGAATGGACATTGAAGTGCCCGAAAATTTCCCATCCGCAAAATAGTTTTGACTGTCATAAGAACTGGCCCGGGTACGCGGAAGATTTGGGGTATGATAGAGGAGGCCCAGTCGTCTCTAAAATTGGTGCCCCCAGCTGCCTACATACTTGACCCGGAAATGGATGAATCAAACAAAGAGTTCAAAGAGAGGGTCCCCGTTTTTTCACCCATCCCATTATCGGGCTCTTAAATTAACATATCCTTCGGACATCGGCGGCTTGTCTCAAGATGATACCGTCGAAATTGAGATGGCGTCCGTTTCTACGGGACGAGCTGTCGGTGCCCTCACCCCAGCCATGTTCTATCCTGAAGGACAACCCTAATCGATTTGACAATGTCTCCTCGGTTAGCTAGTATGAATACCCTAGGCCTGATGTCCGAGTCACGTACGGCTCGCTCGCGACCTTCAACGCTTAGGGGTGAATATATGCTGTGTGCAAGAGACCCGTTTTTCTTCTCGCGATTATGAATGCATTCTAAGGGGTTTACTCTTTATTCAGCATGTTTTGATTGACGCTCGAGGGGTGTCTCTTGGCTACTGAGCAAGTCTTTGAATGCTGCGTGTGCTCTAGTCTTCGCAGATCCGGCGTGCAGACTTTGCGTGATGGATGTTACCATAAAGAATAAGGCTTTTAATTATTTCGACGGTAACAAATTTTCTGGTTATTCCACCTTTTACCTCGTTGGACTTTAATTTTCTTATTTTACTGTCTTTATTTTTTGACCTGAAATGCGTGCTGTTATGGACAACTCTTTTACAGATGAAACATTTGTTAGTCCTAAAATCGCAATATCTGCCCCAGTGTAGTTCACCGCAAGCAAAACTTGGCTTCGGGAGTTTTTGTTTATTTTTCTCTGGTATTTCACTTTTTGCTTGATAATCCGCAATTTTAGAATTCTTTTTAGTAGACTGACTTTCTTCTTTGTAGCGTATTTTCCTTACATGCGAAACGTCAAACTGTTCTATCTTTTTTGAATCTGTCTTTACGCTAACATATCGTGTACAATCTTCTGTACCGTAATACTAGGATCACTTTCCAAAAATTGCCAGTACTAATTTTGTTAACTCTGCGTCTCTTTCCGACACCAGCTCCTGAACAAACACTAAGCACTTAAAATTGTATGCGCTTAAATCTGCCAGCTTGAATTATTCACAATAACGTTGCTCATATAATGATCTGTGAATCAACGTTACTCATATAATGGTCTATGACTGAACGTTTAATATAATTATCGGTGAATCAACTTTCCTCATATAATAATCTATGAATCAACGTTGCTCATATAATGATCGGTGAATCTTTAAGAAAAGAAAAAACTTATATCACTAGCAGCAACGGGATAAAGTTTAAAATCGCACTGAAAAATTACATGTATTTTTAAAAATAAATATTAAATAGCAACGTTCATTCATAGATCATTATATGACAACGTTGATTCATAGATCATTATATGAGCAACGTTGATTCACATATCATTATATGACAACGTTGATTCATAGATCATTATATGAGCAACGTTGATTCACCGATCATTATATGACAACGGTGATTCATATAGCATTTTATGAGAAACGCCTCGTATCACGTTTGGCACAACTGACTGACCAGTGTCTTGATTATTGCACTGTTGGTTTTCCATGTTTACTTTTAATTTTTCGCGCGAATTTTATTTCGTTAATAACCTTTGACCTCACGAGCTACCGTGCGTAAATAAACGCTATTTACATTATGTTTTATGTAAAAAGAAAGTATATATTTTAAAAATCTATTTAATTTATACTTACATTTACTTAATGACTTCCAAAACTTTCTTTCGGTTAAATATTAGAGATTTTAAATTTGTTGTTCTCATTGATTGATTTATAACGGCGTTTCGATGAATCGATGAGTGATGAGTGAATCTCTCAATGTTTGAAAAATCTTTACAACATTATTTAGTAAAATTTATTTTAAAAACTTGATTAGAATTAATTTTTCTTTTAATTCTGGTAGTCATTAGGCTAAAAACGATCTGAATGTGACGATAATTAAAAGATAACAAACCTCAGCACAGCATATACTTAAAAGCCTTTAATAGTGTGTCACACTCCTGAATTCATAAGACTTTTGAAATGTACAAAGTCTCCTCGGTGATAATGAATTTCCTTAAATACGGAATGCGAATGTAGAAAACTACATTATACCTAATTACTACCAAAGGCACTACCACTTCCAACCGCTGAATATCGGACATTGAATCTTTCAAGGAGATTCTCTGTCACTCCTTCTGTTTTGTCTATCCTTAAACCTTCTTAAGAATGAAGGAAACAATAATATTCAATCCCCTACATGGATGATCTCAAATGCTTTGCCTTAGACGACAATAATTCTCCTCAGTATTATAAAATGTTTCAGTGACGACATAGATGTTGTTATGGACGACCTATAGCAAAAAAGATTTTTTGTTATATATATATACATATATATATATATATATATATATATATATATATATATATATATATATATATATCCTCCGCATAGAATTCGTTTCTTCACTATCCTCGTCGCCGCTGTTATGGTCCAGGTTAAGACCAAGGAAGAACAACACGGACACAAGAGTAGGAATAAAGAAGGTATATTACACGAAATAATAATACAAGATGTGGAAGGTGTTAGTATGACTGTCAGTCTGGTTTGGAGTGAACTACTATCGGCTTGACTCGATTCGACCCTCTCTCTTGAGAGGCGTAGTATATATAGTGTTAGAAAGAGTACATTATGTAGTTATAGGTAAGGACCCATGAGAGATATAGATTTATGATAAGGTAAATGTGCAAAAATAATATTCAAGTATTTGGAAAATTAGAGAAACACATTCAATATATTTAGTTATTGTCATATATTACTACTACAAGAAAAAGAAGAAGGAAATGAAATATAGCATACCCAAATGAAAGAGAAAGTAAAATGCATACTACAGTAGTGTGCGTCTGGTAATGAATATAGAACTGAATTAAAAAACAAAAAACAAACACCCCCCCCCAAAAAAAAAACAGAATGTCAGCCATAAATAACATTGGTTATACATGTGATGCAATACAATGTCAACATCCTTAACTGGATCATGGCTGACATGTAAATAAACGCCAAAACGAAAAATGTTCTCCTGTAACATCATGTAACATCCCGAGGTTGACGTTGATCGTCTGTATGTGCCCAGATCCGAAGGAGGAAGAGGATTAGTGCAACTAGAACTGTCTTACAAAATTACAACTATTTGCCTTCAGAAATACCTGGAAACTACAGAAGATTGGATCCTGATCTGTGTCAAAAACATGAAAGAAGTAAGAAAATTTGTTCACTAATAAAGGAAACCAACAAGTTCAAAATAGAGTTTCAAATGGGGGAAGAGATAAAAGTAAAGCATTATACATTGACTGAAGCTGCAAAATACTTCAAAAAGAAAGCAACGGTAAATGCACTCGACCAGATACATGGCAGGATAACACGCTTCATTAGGAATATTCTACCCGTATCTAACAGAATGATATAGACAAACAACGTACCCATCTACTACCTAGTGCAGAGTGTAAATCGAAAGATTTTATTCTTGCTTCTGAGGACCAATGTTTGCAATATAGAATTTACCAAGCACACACCGTGAAAAATTATACTTCCCAAAATGCAGATTGTGTGATAATTATCCAGAAATAATTTTGAATCAGGTTGCACGGTATTAGCACCCATTAAATATAAAACTCCGCATGACAGAGCAGGCCATTATCGACATTCGAAATCTGCAATGTTTACAGAAAGGAAACTGTAAGAAACTGGTATGGAGACGACCCAGTCCAGATTATGGAGGATCGGAACTGTAATAATTTTATGGAACTTTACAATAGACATAGAACAATCAAAACTAATGGCCCAGACATCATGGTTAGAGACCGAAAAAGTAAAATATGCCATCTTTATTGAGATGGCAGTCTCTGGAGACTGTAATGTATCTTTGAAGACCTGAAATTATTATTAGGTTGGTGCAAAAATAATGACGTAATAATGTCGTTTTTCGACGTATTTTTAACGTCAAAAAACGACATTATTACGTCATTATTTTTACACCAACCTAATATTAATAATAATAATAATAATAATAATAATAATAATAGATTTATTAGGGTTTCGGTTTCAAAAATAGGCCTCCTTCCGGTTTGCACCACCCACAGGTACCCCCGCAGACAATACTGATGACTTCATTGGTGGGCGAGCGATAAGAGGAAATGCGAGGCTGGAAATCCATTTCACCTGGGAAGAAAAAAAAATATAACAGATCGAATAGATTAAAGTAATATAAAGTATTCATACAAGTACATACATTTAATGCACACGTACATATACTTACATATACTTACATACATATACTTATATACATATACTAACATATACTTACATACATATACTTACATATACTTACATACATATACTTACATACTTATACTTACAAATACTTACATACATATACTTATCTCATACATATACTTATCTCACACAAATGTTCGTAAAGATCAACATTATGCTTATTTTTATTTAAGTAAAATGTTCTCATGACAATGACTACCTGATCACGGTAAACATGACTCCAGATCCAGGGTGTTCTAATTCCTGATTGACCCTGTCTTCAGTTGTGTAGCGGTATTTAGCACACTTCGACAATTACAGATCGACTAGGCTATAGAAACCATATTTGGTTTTAAATTCAAGGTTATACTTCCCATAGACCGGTTGCCACCCTAAGCTATAGATTCCTGTACCCAGTTATGGACTAATTGATACAGGTGAGAAAGAGATTGATATGTACCCTACCGAAAGGCATCTTCCCACTTTTTCTTAATACCTTTATTCATCGAAGTCCCCGTCCATTCACACAAGTTCGTCAGGGAAGAGGCCTTTCCCTATCTCCCTTGCCCTCAATATGACTATTCCAAGCCCCTTTTCTTTATTTTCAGTAAAATTGTTTCACTATTTATAATGATATCCTTGTTGCTTCTTCGCTCCGTCTATGGAATTCTCAATATCATTCTGTAGAAACACATTTCTACTGCAATATCTGTCTATATCTCTGAGATGAGGTATCATGATTATTTACATTACTCGAAGTGATTTCCTCATTTTCATTGCCATATTCACAACCTTTCGGACGTTGTATGCTCCGACTAACTTCAGGTGATTATAATTTCGAATCGAACCCTTTATTTCGTCTAGCGGGGTAAATTGTTCGAATTCTACGTCCTGATTGACCATGTCTTCACTGGTCTAGCTGTATTCACCAACTTGGTCAACTAAGGATCGACGAGGTTATTTAAAACATAGTTTGGGGGTTTAAATTAAGTGATATCCTTCTGCTAGACCAGTTGCCATCCCAGGCTATCTGGATGGGGGATGAAAAGAGATTGATTCATAAATTTCCGAAGGGTATTTGAACTCAAGTGAATGTAACGAACTTGACTGGAATTCGAACTCGGCTCTCTGAGCCTTCAACCCGAGCCTTTATTCGTTACTCCATCGTATCATATCTATCATATAAAATTCTTTATGTAATTAAGCCACTACATTAGACTTGAGTAAAAATAACAAATCCTTAAAGATGGTAGACCAGAGACGAAGAAATATGGCAAAGAATTAATCATGTGAGAAGATGCTGTGGAGAGCCACGATCACCAATGTTCTGAAGAGAGACAGTAAGTTAAAGAAGACACAAAATTCGGTGACATAAATTTCCTTTTTTTGGTGGGGGTGGATTTTATTAATAACACTATTTTGTTGGGTTTCATAAATAGCTTTTTAGATTGTAAATATGCATTGTAACTAGTTTTTTTAAAATTTTGTCTTTATTCTCACAGACACATAGGGACGATTTAGAACTCTATAGAGACACAGTGACATGGTGACTGTAGTAAGAATGGTAAGTACGACTGTGTTGTTTTAGGGTAAGGAATCGTGTGTCATATTTGGGTCAATGATTGTGGTCAACTAATTTAAATATAGGACAATTGAAAAACCAGTCATCTACTAATCCCCTTTTGGTCTTGTGTCACACTTCTTGCACGATTACAAGAATAAATACTGCAAGATTGCTTGGTTCCTCGATAACATATGGAAATCCATGATTACCAATAATCTGATGAAACCCGTTATGTTAAAGAAGACACTAAAATCGTTGATGTACTATACTGACATAGGAAAAATTTAAGGTTTGGACATTAATTAGAAATGAGTTACCAATAAAACTAATTCTACTTCTAGGGACGTTGTTTTACAATGTCGAGTCAGACAATTTCTCTCGGCAGAATCCATTTTGCACATCAATAAATCTACCATTTTTCCGAGCATTGAATACAGCTGCTACATCTAGTTTCGCGCTCCTGCTATATATATCGAGAGACTCGATAAAATCCCAAGGTCTCTAATGTTATATGTCCTGTCCTGGCATCTCGGCTTAAGCCAATTTACCACCACCAAAACGTGTCTTCTCGATGACTTTTCTATAAATATATCCATAGCAATTGTTCTGATGAGTTTTCCTCCCCGCTGCTCTTGATCATCGAGTAAGTCGACAGTGAAGACGCGCTGATCAGTTCAAGGCATCCGATAGGGTTGACTATCGATTTCTGGAGGCTATTTTTTGTGGCAGCCGGTTGCGGGGCGTTCTTTCACCCCTGTCTTCGACTTTTGTATGCAACCCGCGGTGCGCTGGTGGAAGTGAACGGAGGAAAATCGGAAACTTTTCATTGCCTCGCTCCATTCGTCAATGTTGTCCACTTTCGCCTTTGTTTCACCTTCTTATGTTGGAACCCTTTCATTCAAAAATTAAAGGAGAATCCGGTCCTTACATGGGGCTAGCAGATCACCCACTTATTCAACATATACCATCGGTTTCGATTCTTGAGTCGAGCAATGTCTAGATAGGCGAAGTACACAAAGAGATCCAACAGTACGACAAGGTGGCTGGGACCAATATCAACAGCGGTAAGTCTGCTGACTTACGGTTAGACGCGAGGAAAATAGTTTCTTTTCCCGGACCTTTCTTCTGGACAGACAAGATAGTCTGCGTCTGATTTGGCCCCGAACTCCAGTTGGAAATGAACCAGTCGGGTGTGTGAGAGAAGGCCGATGTCGCAGTTCGTCTGTGGTTCCGGAGGAATATTTACTTAAACGTGAGGGCGGAAGTTTGTAATTCGAAAATCTGAAACTTTTACAGAAAGGAAACTGCATGGAATTGGTATGAACACCACTCAGTCCAGATTACGGAGATAGGACCTGTGACAATTTTATGGGACTTTAAAATAGACACAAATGGAAAAATCAAAATTAATCATCCAGACTCGTGATTAGAGACCGAAAAAACCCGGTTAATCTTTAGCGTATTTCTGCTTCCGTATCTGATAATAATGGATTTAGTAAGGATTTTGGTATCCGTCTTATTAGGTATCAAGTCTTTCCCGTGATATCTCGTGATCTGTTACCTCCACCCTCCTGAAGACGGGTCTGGGTATGTCTATGTTTGAGAATCCTCAACACCCAATGTGTACGTAATCAGATGGTGAAAGTGAACTCTGGAAGGAAGACGCTCAGAAGAAGATTTCGTCCATCTGAAGTGTACACTCGTACTAGGAAGAAGCGCTTCCCATTTACCCGAGGCGAGTGCTTCATCTATCGTGAATGTCATCTTACCGGTGAGGGATGGACACTGAGAGGTCTAGGCGTTGTCCCGTAGTGAATCATATCACGTAGTATTTAGGTGGTCCGTTCAAAATGACCTGATAGACGAGCTCAGTCTAACTAATGCAGGAGTGTCGCTACTTATGCTATTGGACGGCCGGGTTTAAATTCCTCACTAATGATGATGCGTTACTCTTCTGGCTGGTATTACAAGGTCCTTCTCTGTTGGCAAGATGTGTAGCAGTGTGGTACTTTCGTTGACCAAGGCTGAACACTTCTTTTGCTTGTTAGGTGTTGTGGAAAACATGACGAAAGGAATTCTATAGGGACGTGAAGTTTACCTGTTCCCATCTGGGCTTAAAACATCAGCTTAAAGTCAAGATCAGGGCGAAAATTCACTGATTCTCTAGATCGTAATTTGACAAAAAGTGGGTGTGTCTTGCGCGTATGAATCGATCGAAAGGCGTTCACGTGGAGTGGCATTTTAATGCCAGTTAGGCTTGAAGATATTCTTATCTATTGTTTAAAAGAATTTAAAGATAATTTATTTTTAAACGTAAATACCAATGCCTTGATTATTGCATTCCTGGTGTTCCGTGCTTCCTTAATTTTAATTTTTAATTTTTCGCGTTATACATGTGGAAAGTCATGATCACCAATATCCCGAAGAATTTTTATTTTAAGCGAATCACCCCAAGCAAAGCAGGAAGTCACTAGCACGCAAGGGGTTACAGATAGTTGGGGCGAGAGCAAAGAGGAGTGATAGAAGAAAGGATGAAGAGAAGGTAATGGATAGATCAAGACATCTGAAGAAATAGATTGACGTTACATTTGAATAGTTGGAGATTATAGCTATCAGGGAAATAAGAAAAGGAGAGGGAGTTCCACGGGCGAGAAGTGCGAGACATGAAGGTATTGGAGTAGAAGATAAGGTTACATTTAACAGTTTCGACAGTGAAATGGCGAGAGCGAGATGACATCCGAGTTGAACGCTTAAATTCATGAAGTCTGGGAACCAGCGAAAGTATTTCATCGGAGCAGTTACCGTGAAAGCATTTGTAAAAATGACAGAGGGAGGCAACGACACGTCTGTGAGAGAGTGGCTGCAAACGAGATGCTAGATCAGGGCCAATTACATAGCATATCCGTCTTTGGATTTTATCAAAGACTTTGAGACAAACAGAAAGGGGCTCCAGACCATATATGGCAGCAATACTCCATGCAAGAGCGAATGGTTGATTTGTAGATTTGAAGGATCGACTCCGGCGAGAAAATTGTTCCTGCCGCGGCACAGGGAGACATTTTCTTGCGGTGGACGAAGCTATTGACTCAATGTGTTTGTTGCATCTCAGGTCAGCGGACAATGTCAAACCAAGCAGTCACAAAAAGGTGCTCTCGTGGAGTTGGACATCAGACATTCTAATGGGGTTGCAGGGATGGTTCTCTGTGGTGAGTAATAGAGAGCAGTTTTGTTTTTGAGGCATTAATGTTGACCAGCCAATTCCTGCCCCAGACCACAACCGATTGGAGGTCCTTTTCAAGACAAACGGCCAGGTTAGTTTTGTCGGCGACACTAGATTTGTTTTTGAGGGTGGAGTAAATAGTAGTGTCGTCCGCATAGATGCCAGCTTATTTTATTTTTGTGCCCATTCTCTTTATTTTAATTCTATCTATCAGTTCTCTAGTGGATGCGAGACGTCTTTCCGATTTCGAGCGCACATTTCATATTTGTTTTGTTTGGATGAATGTGTGCTTGAGAGTGTGTTTATTAAAATAATTGGTTCAATTATTTATTCCCTCATCAATTTCGTCTAATTGCACAGGGGTTGACGATTACCTGTTACTCTCCATACTTTCATTGTCCCATTTCTAATTACTGCTTTTCAATGTTCCTTCAAACTTTACTTTTACTTGGTAGCTTGTTTCAATGTTATATATTTTTTATTACAACTGCAAGAAATGACGTACAAACACTTGCTGGTCATGTTCTCTTCTGAAGAAACGAGTTTAAATATGTTTAGGTTCAAAATTGGATCGTTGCAATTTAATTCCGGTGGTGAGTGAAATAATTATAGGTCAGTCTTATAAAATTTATAATTAAAATATAACCAGTTATTTAAACAGAAATCAAAAGAGATATTAAATTCTATAACCAACAACTGTATATCTTCAATATGAGAGAATAAAGGAAAAGTCGACTGAAATACAGAATGTTGTATTAAAAATATGACAGCACAATTTTTCGTCTTGTCTCTAGAAAAGATTCTTTTCACAACGTTCCCGTCAGATGAATTGGAGGTGAGGAAATGTTGTCTATTGAATAAAATAAGCATTTATTCATACTTAATTAGTCATATCAATTTACATGAATAATTTTAGAATTTCATTCAAATTACATCACAAAAATATAACATTTATTTTTGTTATTTCAGAATTAGCGAGTCACCAAAGAAGAGATTAAAAAATAATCATTTATGAAGCTACATGCTCGTCAAATTTGATTAAACTCGAACAAAATGGCATTTCTGAACCTGCACTTATTTTTTTGCAAATAATGAACTGCAAGAGGTTCTAATGAATGGATCGATATTTTTCTCAACTGTGATTGGTCAATAATAATAAATACTAAATATCACAGGACAATTTACTGATCGCATTCACCACACTGAATTTTTCCTACCGTTAACTCACAAACATTATTTTGTTATAAAATCACCGATTGGTTAATTTTTCCTCCAATCAGATATTTTTCGTGTTCTTTCAAAATTTATCCCGCGTTCGTGCTGGAGCCTACCGATAATAATATAAGTCCGGATTCATTCCCAAATCAAGCAGTAGAGTTGAAGACATTAGAACACAACTACTCACACGCGTCTACACAGATTATTCATTCTACTCACTCCGCACGCACACACACACAGACACAGAACTTGAATATCACTCGCCATCAGTTCTTTGTGAACAAGCCAAGTTACAACAGCTCTGTTAGTTATACAAAATATACAATTGAACTTACTGTATGTTCTTCTGAATACACATTTTATTTCAATACAGAACTTTGGACGTTCTATTCAGAAAACTTGCTTAATTACATTTCCTAATTCAACTAACAGATAAAAGGGAAACTACTTTTTCTCCTTATTCACACATTACAAAAATTACCTTGTATTTGTTGTTTTTAATATATATTTTATCGTTGAAACACAAATCGGTTTTCCATTGTTTTTCCTTGATTTTAAATATGTATAAATGTTCTTCAACACACAGCCACATTAATCTTTTCAACAAAACGCCATTTACATTGGTAACCCCAACGTTTAAGGAAAATAGCATTTACAATACTGAGCAATGTAGCCATATTCAATCGTGCTGTAATGTTTTCTTGCGATTTCCAATAGAAAATCATCTTATATTTTGGGCCCAGATGTATTATGGCGTTGTATATACTTCTATATATTTTTGTTTGCATTTATTATGCCCTAAAAGATTAGATAAGATTTTATTCATTGAATAACCTTTTCGTGATCAATGACTAACCATTCCATAATCTTTATACACAGTTTTCACTAAAAGAATACAGTAAGAAATTGCATATTCTGATCCTTCTGATTCATAATTCGAATTCTGGTTTGTATATATCTTCCTTTCAAAAGAACTAATAGAAAAATTATCTACTTTATTTGTATTTATTCTTGTTATTTCACGGCTTTTATATTTACGATTATATTAAAAGAATTACTTACCGATGGCGAAACAATTAATCCTGTTCCTTGCAAGTCGATCTGGACAATTCCTTTTCGTTGATTACACCTAACACTTAAACAATCACCAGATGTGCCATATTCCAGTTCAACAGAACAAGTTCGTCCTGAATTCTGGAACGATAGTGGATCTGATATTTCCAGAAGCTTCGGGTCGCAACTGACGTTGGTAAATATTCTATCCTTCACTATTACCCGTAAACGCTAAAAAAGAAGAAGAAAGAAAAGAAGAAAACATGATAAAGAATTATCTAATGTTTACAAATATTTTGACGACATTCGTGTTTTAAAGAGCGCTCGAGAAAAATAGGTTCATTGCTTGCAATGATGACGATGATGCTGATTTATATTTCATTTAATTTGAAAGGATTTTTTAAAATTTATTTTTACAAAATTAAAAAAAAAATCACCTAACACTGTATATAATTAGACGTAGCGGAATTTATATTTAAACTAATTTTTGACTAAATGTTCAATCAATAGAAGGCCCAAGTGCCACTCGAGGTAGAATATAACTGAATGAGATTGTCCTTAGATTTTGAAGAGGTTTCGAATGTATTTCACACCACGATCACAAAATCCGTAAGCTGGGTGGGCCGGAGAGAGACCTATATACTGTGGCTGTGGCAGCAGTGGTGTATCTTGGGCAAGAGAGACTGGGGAGCCCCAAATTCTCCAGGCTAATGCACAAACCACATGCAGTGAGAAAGAGAAAAAGAGGAACAGAGAGCGTGAGTAAATATTAAGGATTTTTTAAAATTTATTTTTATAAAAATAAAATTAAAAAATCAGCTAACAATATATATAATGAGACCATGGAGAATTTATATTAGAACTAATTTTTGGTTAAATGTTCAATCAATAAAAGGCCCAAGGGCCACTCGAGGTAGAATATATTTGAATGACGTTCTATTATGGACGAAAGAAGAGAAAGCAAATGCAGATTATGATGATATTTAAGATAGACAACTGTTGTCCCTAGATTTTTAAAGGGTTAAAAATGGACAAGGCATCACGACCACGAAACCCATAAGCCATGAGAGCCGAAGAGATACCACATGTATTGAAGCTGTGTCGGCAGTGGTTTATCTTGAGAAAGAGAGACTGAGGAGCCCCAAATTCTCCAGGTTCATAGTCGAAACGCTAATGCTCCAACCACATGGATTGGGAAAGAGATCGATGAAGAGATAGAGCGAGACAGAGAGAGAGGGAGAGAGAGTAAATAGAAATAAAGGCGCTTAACATACAACAAGCTCCAAACTTGTGGTAAAATATAACAGCTGGGTTATCTCTGGACAAACTGATGGTTGTATAAGTATGATGGATAGGCGGGTTTTGTGAGAAATTATCATGAATTTGTGTCATGTAATCTCTTGGATATTTTGGTTTATATCGTAGCAATAAACTTTCAGCAAAGGTTTCGTACGCATCACCTGCCTGACACTGTAATGACACTCAGAGCTGGTGTCATTACATATTTTGATATCACGAATGCTGTTTTATTCTAGGAAACAAAAAAGAATTACAAGAGACAGAAAACAATAGCAAGGAATGGCACCAAACATATCATTATAAATACAGACATTCAAGAAAAATGGAAGCAAGCCCAAAATAAATATCTCAAAGAAAAAATGTGCTAAGTCAGGAATGGTGTTATTACATATTTTGAGATTACGATTGGTTAATTCTAAGAAAAAAAAAACACAACTATAATTAGTGGCAGAAAACACTACCAAGAAATGGCACATATCACTTAATTTTAAATACAAACGAATGCAAGCAGTCAAAAGAGTCATGCCTCAAGGAAATTCATGCAGAGACAGGAAAATCAATTAATGGATAGGGTAAGCACCCATAAAAGAAGAAAACAGGAGAAAATACGTGTTCCGCGGCAGGATGTATAAATCTAAAAAAGACTGTGGAAGAAGGGTGTGTCGAGAGCAAGAGGGTCTTATGAAGCCAAATATATTATTTAAATAAATTTATTTTAGCAATAAACTTTCAGCAAAGGTTTCGTACACATCACCGGCCTGACATTATAATGACAGTCTGAGTTGGTGCTATTGCTTATATTAATATCACGACTGAGAATATGTGAGGGCAAAGGACAATAAGAGAACAGGGTTGAGAAAGACAGAAAATGGATATGGCAACATGGATATAGCAAGCATTGATAAAAGCAGAAAAGAAAAAGAAGAAAATATCTAGTCTACGGCAGGATGTATAAATCTAAAAAGGGATCGTCTTATAATAGAGAAAATGAGAATAGGTGAATGAGGACAAAGGACAATAAGAGAACAGGGTTGAGGAAGACAGAAAATGGATATGGCAACATGGATATGGCAAGCATGCATAAAAGAAAAGAAAAAAAGAAAATATCTGCTCTACGGCAGGATGTATAAATCTAAAAAGGCTGTAGCAGCAGTGGTGTGTATTGGGCAAGAGAGCCAGATGGAATCAAAAATTCTCCAAGATAATGGTCGGTACGGTAAAGTTCCAACCTCACGGACTAGGAAAAAGTGAGAGATATAGAGAGTGACTCACACACACACACACACACACACGCACACACAGAGTGAGAGAGAGAGAAAGAAAGAGAGATAGTGAGAGAGAGGTTAAAAGCGAGTGGGTAAATAAAAGAAAATAAAGGCGCTCTACTTACGACAAGCTCCAAACGGATCTTGTGGTAAAATATAACCCCTGGTTGATTTACGGACCAATTGATTACTGTACAACTTTGATATATCGGCGGGTATCGTGAGAAATTGTCGTGAATGAGCGTTATATAATCTCCAGGATATTTTGAGTCCATGTCGTGGCAATAAACTTTGAGCGAAGATTTCGGATGGAACACCGGCCTGACCATATAATGACCGTCGGAGCCAGTGTTGGTGCAGATTTTGATATCCCGGCAGCTGGTGAAATCTTACAAACAAAAAAACAAATTTTAGTGAAAGCAAAAAATAACAATTCCACGAAATACAAAATTGTAAATAAAACATCCCAAACAACGGAAGACGGCAAAAAAAAAGTGTGCAGAGACAGGAGGCCAAGGAACAGGAATATAGTTATGGGGACATAGATATGGCAAGCATTCATAAAAGAAGAAAAGCAAAAGAAGAAAATATGTAGTCTACGGCAGGATGCACAAACCTAAAAGGGGATCGTCTCATAATAAAGAAAATGAGAATATGTGAGTGAGGACAAAGGACAATAAGAGAACAGGGTTGAGGGAGATAGAAGATGGATAGGGCAACAAGGATATGGCAAGCAATCATAAAAGAAGAAAAGAAAAAGCAGAAAATACGTGCTCTACGTCAGGATGCATAAATCTCAAAAGTGATCGTCTCATAATAGAGAAAATGAGAATACGTGAGTGAGGACGAAGTAAAATAAGAGAACGGGTTTGAGAAAGACAGAGGATGGATATGGCAACATGTATATGGCAAGCATTCAAAAAAGAAGAAAGGAAAAAGAAGAAAATATGTGCTCTACGACAGGATGTATAAATCAAAAAAGGGATCGTCTCATAATAGAGAAAATGAGAATATGTGAGTGAGGACAAACGACAATAAGAGAAGAGGGTTGAGAAAGACAAAAGATGGATATGGAAAAATGGATATGGCAAGCATTCATAAAAGAAGAAAAGAAAAACAAGAAAATACTTGCTCTACGGCAGGATGTATAAATCTAAAAAGGGGTGGTCTCATAATAGAGAAAATGAGAATACGTGAGTGAGGACAAAGGACAATAAGAGAACAGGGTTGAGGAAGACAGCAGATGGATATGGCAACATTGATATGGCATGCATTCAGAAAAGAAGAAAAAAAAAAGAAAATACTTTCTCTACAGCAGGATATATAAATCTAAAAAGGCATCGTCTCATAATAGAGAAAATGAGAATATGTGAGTGAGGACAAAGGACAATAAGAGAAGAGTGTTGAGAAAGACAGACGATGGATATGGCAACATGGATATGGTAAGCATTCATAAAATAAGTAAAAAAAAGAAGAAAATACATGCTCTACGTCAGGATTTATGGATATAAAAAGGGATCGTCTCATAATAGAGAAAATGAGAATATTTTAGTCAGGACAAAGGACAATAAGAGAACAGGTTTGAGGAAGACAGACGATGGATATGACAACATGTATATGGCATGCATTCATAAAAGAAGAAAAAAAAAGAAGAAAATACGTGCTTTACCTCAGGATGTATAAATCTTAAAAGAAATCATCTCATAAGAGAGAAAATGAGAATATGTGAGTGAGGACAAAGGACAATAAGAGAACATGTTTGAGTAAGACAGACGATGGATATGGCAACAGGGATATGGCAAGCATTCATAAAACAGGAAAAGAAAAAGAAGAAAATACTTGCTCTACGGCAGGATGTATAAATCTAAAAACGGATCGTCTCATAATAGAGAAAATGAGAATATGTGAGTGAGGACAAAGGACAATAAGAGAACAGGTTTGAGAAAGACAGAAGATGGATATGGTAACATGGATATGGCAAGCATTCATAAAACAGGAAAAGAAAAAGAAGAAAATACTTGCTCTACGGCAGGATGTATAAATCTGAAATGGATCGTCTCATAATAGAGAAAATGAGAATATGTGAGTGAGGACGAATGACAGGAAAACAAAATGTTTGAGGAAGGCATATGATTGCGATTAATGCTACATTTAAATTTTTAAATTAGTAATTGACAGGGAAGGAAGGAATCGGTAGTGATTTCCACAGGCGAGAATTTGGAGAAAAGAAACTATTAGAACGAAACTTACAGTTGAATCTAGCTATTTAAAACAATAAGAAAGATTAGATGTCGTTACCAAAGTATTAGTACGCTGAAATTAATGCAGTGAATTGCCAAGTTAGATAGCTTATTTTAGGTATTGACCTGTAGACTGCAATGTATGAAAGACAAACATATTACCTGTTTTTATATCCATTTCCAATGTTGGTTTCGCACTATTTTCTCTTTCCTTCTTTCCCCAATATATCATGTGAATGTCGAATTTTCTAAGCTCACTATCCTCATTAAATTTTCCAGAAATCCTATGTACATAATTCTAACTATAATTTGTTTTGTACTCGTTTCATCAAAATGTCCTTTTTATTTACATTTTTCGTCTATCGTTTTCTCACCAGCCTTCTGTAGAACATTATATCTTTTACCTCAAGTCTCTTTTTCATTGACTGCCATTTTGGAAACTGACGTTGCATTACACATCAGCAATCTCTTCTTTACTGTTTCTCCAATAATGGGATTAGCTTTTGGAAAGCTTCTTTTACCATCTCAATGTAACTTCGGTGTCACATTTTTCATTCTCTGTTAAACCGATTACCACATAGATTAATTTGTGTACTTGCTTGTCCATGACATCTGCAACATGGACTCTACCTCTTGCTGACGACTATTTATTACCCCTTCTGAAATTTGATACTTAGTCTGTTCTTCTCGCTTTCTTTAATACATTGACTGTTTTTTTTTTTGTTTTTTTTTTTTGTTTATCTCGTATTATTAAGAGTCTGCTAAGATAGCTTTCAGATAAAGATATCACCCTCTTTGGTACAAATTCTAATCATACTCTCGGCATATATTCTGGATTATTGTAATTTTTTCCGAACTAAATAAAGCTTACATAACAGTTGATAAATATCTCCTTGTTGTACCGGTCGAAATACTTTTTCAATTTAGTTTCTTTTGTTTTACGGCACATCAATTTCAAGTAGTTATTTAATGCCGGCAAGATTTTTATTTTTGGTAATATTTTTGTTCAAAAATATATTGCTGCTAATAATTTTTTACTTCAAAAATGTATTGATGTTAATAAAGCATTGCTAGTAATAATTTTTTCCTCAAAAATTAATTGCTGGAAATAATTTTATACAAAAATGTATTGCTGGTATCAAACCCTATTTTTATACTTTCACTGTGTTTTGACCCCAGTTTGAGGTTAACTATTTTACCATAGCTGGGACCCCAAATAAATAATGCTTACCTAGCAGTTCATATAGATCTCCGTGTTGTATCGGTTCAAATACTTTTTCGTAGACGTAAAACATAAGCGTGCATCGTTCTGCATTCGCATTGTTCTTTTTGATAATATGAATATGGGAACACTTTCTATTAATACGAATGATTCATGAATTTTCTATAGGCCATTATAATTATGACATTATTTTAAAGAAAACGAGCTGTTCCTGCTCCATTTCTGTGTAGCATTTCTGAACTAGCTTGACCTTTGACATATCCAATTTGTAGATCATATCTTGTACTTCCCTTCTTGCTGGCAATCACACATTCCCTCTCCTTAAAATTGAGGTTTATTCCTTTCATCTTGCTTTCCTACATTGTGTAAGGGATACTGTCTTCTGCGTAACTCATATTTTTAATACTGTGGTTAAGCATCTTAGAATTGCCTCGCTGTATAGGTTAAATAATCTGATGAGATACATTATTGTCTTTCCCAGCAGGCTATTTTTCTGTGCATAATTTTATCCATACTTTTTATCCACATGCAGGTAGCTCCCGACTCCGGTATATATTCTGAATTATTGTAATGTCTTCCCAAATAAATCGAGTTTTTTTGCAATTCTTTTGCGACTATTTGTATTGACCTCTGTGATCATAAATATTGCATTACTTGTTCCATTACATCAACGAAAACACGCCTTTTTTTTTCTGTTTCCAGTGTAACTCTGCAACACGTTTTATGAAACAAAATCCGGATAATGAGCTTCAACATGTAACTAATTAGGCCGATTGTTTAATCGAGTTCAAATTCATTTGTACCTGTTTTTTTTTTTAGGTAACGTTACTAAGATTGATCTACTAAGGCCTTCCTGTATCTCGCCACTGTCGTATATTTAATTTATTTAGTTGGTGCAAAAATGATGTCGTTTTCTCACATATGTTACTATGTGAGAAAACGACATTATTTTTGCACCAACCTAATATTATTTCTGTAACTTTGTCCATACCGAAATCATCTTCGGTTAATAAAATCTCAAATGCACTCCAGTCAGGCCCAGACGCTTTGTTCTTGTTCATCTTATCTAGTGATGAGCTTAATTTAGTCTTCCAGGGTATTTTGTATTGTAGGTCCCTCTTTCTCTTTCACTCATCGTATTCGGCCCATGTCGTCATTCCAGTCTGTATTTATAATATTGTTTTTCTTCTTTTGCTTTCAACATAATTTCTGTTTTATTTCATTTAATGATTGGTCCTTTATTCCCGCTTTCCTTAACTATATCTAAGATTAAACCCGCATATAATGAAAGCTGATCGCTTCACTTACGTTGTGTATTGGTTTAATACTAAACACGACTGATCTCAGCCATAACTCCGGAGGAATTATTGATTTGTCTTCCAAGAGTGGAAAAAAAACTAATTTTCGATTTAATGTGAAGCTCTACCTGAGCGACGTGCGCACAAAGATCAAAATGTATAACAGTGGTATAACGACAACAAGAAAAGCCATGAATTAAATTCCTGATACAATGGGGAGATACTGCCCAGAGGTTGAATCTCAAGAGTTTAAAAATATCATTAGGCTTTCCTTATATAATATTAGTTGGACACAGTCAGATAATAGGCCTCACATATCCCTTATAATTGGTTCTGACAAGGCCCCATATCAATCACTTAGAGAGAGAGAGAGAGATTCGGTAAGAGAGATATAGTAAGAGAGAGTAGGAGAGAGACAGATAGAAGGAGTAAGAGAGAGAGATTAAAAGTTATATATATATATATATATATATATATATATATATATATAGAGAGAGAGAGAGAGAGAGAGAGAGAGAGCGAGAGGGAGAGAGACAGTCAGAGAGAAATAGAGACAAAGATTGAAATTTACCAACCCTTTCTGCCTGTGGGATAAAAACGTCAAGAAAACTCATGTCCTAAATTCCTAATGCAATGGGGAGATAATGCACAGTCGTTGAATCTCAAGTGTTTAAAAATGCCATTAGGCTTACCTTCTTTAATATTATTTGGACACTGTCAGATAATAGGCTTTACATATCCCATATAATTGGTTCTGACAATGCCCCATATCAATCACCTAGAGAGAGAGAGAAAAAAAAAGTAAGAGATAGATTGAGAGAGAGAGAGAGTTAGTAAGAGTGAGTGAGTAAGAGAGAGATAGAAAGAGAGAGTAAAAGAGAGTAAGAGAGAGATAGGCAAAGCTTGAAATTTCCCACCCCTTTCTGCCAATGGGGATAATAACGCCAAAGAAACGTATGTCCTTAATTTTTGATGCAATGGGGAGATACTGTCCCGTGGTTGAATCTCAAGTGCTTCAAGTATATCAAAGGCTTACGTTCTTTAACACAAGTGTAGTTGGATTCTGTCGGATGACAGACTTCACATATCCCACATGGATGGTTCTGACAAGACCACATACCAATCAACTAAAGAGAGAGAGTGAGTGAGTGAGTGAGTGAGTGAGTGAGTGAGAGATAGAAAAAGAGTGAGAGTAAGAGAAAGTAAGACAAGGAGTAAGAAAGAGAGTAAGATAGAGAATGTGTAAGAGAGAGATTGAGAGAGTCAGAGAGAGTAAAAGATTTATATATATATATATATATATAGAGAGAGAGAGAGAGAGAGAAAGAAATAAAGAACGAAAGAGAGAGAGAGAGAGAGAAAGAGTAAGAGATAGTTCGAGATAAAGATTGAAATTCCCCAGCCCTTTCTGTAAGTGGGATAAAGACGTCAAAGAAACATATGTCCTAAATTTCTGATTCAATGAGGAGATTCTGTCCTGTAGTTATATCTCAATTGCTTCAAATATATCATAGGCTTACCTTCTTTAACACAGCTGTAGTTGGATTCTGTCGGGTGACAGGCTTCACATATCCCACATGGTTGGTTCTGGCAATGCCCCATACCAATCACCTAAAATAAAGAGACAATATTTGACGGAATGGCTCAAAAGGGTCAAACATCATTCGTGCTAAATAACATTTAAAAATCGTTAAAAATGGCCCAGAATTATCTAGTTAAGCCTATAATCGTTATAAGATGGTCGAGCTAAAATGATACGCACGACTCGTTTCAAAAACAGATGGGGATGCCCGACTATTTAGTTTTTGCATGTTCTCAAATTCATCCACTGTTATTCCAGACACAAGCGCTTATTTTAATTTTCACATTTTACTAATCTTTCTGTTTAGTAGAAACTGTCCGTTTGAAATAAAAGAGTTTATGGATATTTCGGTGGTTATCTGGTCTAGTTCTTGACAAATATATATATATATATATATATATATATATATATATATATATATAAAAGATTGAATATATATATATATTAGGTTGGTGCAAAAATAATGTCGTTTTTTGACGTTAAAAATACGGAAAAAGATTGAATATATATATATCTATATACATATATATATAAAAGATTGAATATATATATATATATATATATATATATATATATATATATATATATGATATCCACGTGATCTACAAATATTTCTATCATTAATGTCTTGCTCTGTACAAGTATTTTCAAAACAAATTATATAAATTCATCTCTAATTACCGCATATCAACTTAGATATCCAGCATATTGATAATTCATTATCATGAATTTTAAAAGATGAAATAATTTAACGACAAAAACTGTCTAACATTTGGATATTTCTACAGTGGTCGATGTTGAAGAGTGCTTTATTTTCTCTTGAAACTAATGCCATTTTACAACGCTTGATCGGTCCATGATAAAATGTGATAGACATTCGTTGTCTGTTATATTTAACAATATATGTTTGAATAATGATCTGCTGCTCTTATACACACACACACACACACACTATATATATATATATATATATATATATATATATATATATATATATATATATATATATTGATGCTTGTTTCATTAAATAATATAGACAAGTTTTGTCTATTTATTTTATGTAAATTCTTTTCATATCGTCTGGTAAGCTTAATAACATTATCTTTAAACGAGAAAGAAACCATATTGATACATATTTATAAATCCTATCTAAGCTTTCGGCATACATAAGCCATTATCAAAGATGACAATTGCATTACAATGTATTAAACAATACACGGACAAAACAATAATGATAATCTATTTTTGTTTACATGGAAGATTCCCAAGCAATGACACAAACGTGCATACGAGACGCTGGAATCCAAAATCGCACTGAAGCTCCTGACATCACACATGACCTCGCGAGAGTGAAAACGAGAATTATTAAGTATGGGAAGCATTTGGTATAAACCAATGACTTCTGTTATCAATTATAGTCATTTAAGAATATTTGTGGATATTTCATAGTTTATTTTGTTCAAGTTAGGTTTCATCTGTTTTATGTATCTAGCTTCAAGTATTTGTAGTTTTTGTTTATTGTTTTCATGTTTAAGTATAGTTGCGTTTTCAACGAAGATTTCCCGGTATTGTGTATGCAGCCAGTCATGTTGTTTTAAAGGCCTAAAAATGTTAGAGTTATCATGTGACCAACATTAATATTTTTTAATAATTCAAAATTTGTCTATATAATTTAATGAAACATGCATCAATGAAATAATGCTGCCTAAACACACACACACACACACACACAATATATATATATATATATATATATATATATATGTATATATATATATATTCCTATGTCTAGTGAATTGTCTCTTGATTCCCCAAATGAGTCTTTCACGTGCTTTCGACTTTATTTATTGCACTCTCTTAGCTATCATTTTTTTTCCTTTATTGCTCTCCTTCTTCTCATGATTGCAACATATTCAATAGAATATCTGACAATATTGAGATGCCTCTCTCTCCTAAATTTATCTGATAACATTGTGGCTGGTGATTTTAATGCTTATCATCTCAATTCATTTAATCATGCTAATGTGACTTTCAATTTTCTGTTGCCTAGTCTCTCAATCAAATACTGGAATTCTCTATTCGTTTCTCTAAGAATTCTTATCAACATCCTGCTTTACATGCTTTTATTCCTTACCACAATCCTCATTTTGGTTTACACCTGCCAGTTCATCCGCTATGGCCGACAGGAAACACATTTTACGAGAGAACCAGTGGGATAGTTCTGATCACAACGGACGTCTCTTTATATCTCCTTGTAATAACTGTAAACGTGTCCTTAAAGTTGCTTATTATTTGTTTGTTGGCAGAATGAGACACTGTACACACTTTAACAAGTTTGATTATCGTGACTACTGGCGGCTCTGTAATAGTATGTTACATACATTGTTAAACTTTTCTACTTATAAAGCAAATGCTTTGTTTGTAAATTCTCTTGAAATTCGTGTCTTAACTCAAATAGAGTGTATTTGCCTGATAGTCCATTTAAATCTGTGTCACTTTTGAGTTAAATCCGTCTGTCATTTCTGATATCATCTCTGAACCGGATCCTCAGAAAAAATGTGGACTTAATGGTATCGCCTCAATAGTCCTTCTTCCACTTTCTGTAAAGTAATCAACTCTGGATTAGTTAATCAACTCACTTCGCGGGATATTCTTTCAGATAAGCTATATGGTTTAAACTCCTTCTTTAACTCAACAGCAGATGTATTAACGATTGTTGCTGAAAGGAAAGCTCTGGCTGTTAGATACTTCGAAGGCATTTGACAGGGTTTGGCATGTATATTATTTCAGGAGGTATTTATTGAACTAATCCAAAATGATATTTCAAATTACAAAATGAAAATATCCCCAGGTATTATACATTCTTTTATCTTCGTTGTCCCTAAATTTACACCTGCCGTAAGTCTTGTCATTTTGATAAGGTCAAATTAAGACCTGATCTAAAAAATAAAATGGCACACAATCTGTTTTTAATTAAATCAAGGAACGTCTTGTTGATTTTAAAATCCAAAACGGAACTTCTTTGTTTTAATCGTCTCAGTAAAACCATTTTTGCCTTCCATTCTCATGGTAGATGCTAACCTCCACGAGAGTAAAACATTTCGACTCAGAAGGCTAAAGTTTTCCAGTGACATGAAATTCAAATGCAAGGTGTGCTTTTATGAAAGTTGGTTCGCAGTGACGTACCAGATAATTTTTCTGGCAAGAATATATTCTTACATATTTGCAAATCTACCAGTCGTCCATACTTTGAATATTGCTGTCATTTTTTTCACATTTGTCGATGCTATGTATTTAGAGACTCTTGATAAGAAGAATCTGAACGGTTATGTGTCCGCAACTGGCATCTCGGTCCTTCCAACCGCAGGAACGTAGCTTTCATGTGTTTTTTTTCTTTAAATACTTTCATGGAAATTTTTATCTGAGGAGCTAACCTTTTCGGTACCTACATTGTACGAGTTTAAGCGCAGTACTAGATTGGCGGGGAGGTCTCGTCTTTTTACAGTTTGGAATGGCTGCATGTAACTGTTATTTCTATGCTAACAAGTTATTCTCTAGGACTTCTCGCTTGTGGAAAACTCTTACGACATCATGATTCCCAATCAACTTTTATCTTCCATAATTTAAATGCAATATGAATTCTTTCTATAATAGATTTGTTTTAATGTCGGGGGAATATGCAGGCCATGGATTGTCCCTGCAAAAATATTGTCGCCTGGGCAATTCACTAAATCATTTAAACCAAAATTAACATTGACGTAGTTATCATTTTGGATTACAAGTGAGTATCTAGTTACAGCCAGGAAATAATAGGCAATATCTGTCTATCGTATTCTGTTCATATCTATCAATCTTATTCTGTTTGTTCGTATCTCTCTATCTCTGCTCGTATCTAACTATGTATCTATCTATCTTATTCTGCTTGTTCGTATCTATCTATCTCTATTCGTATCTACCGAGCTAACTAATCTATCTATCTTATGCTGCTTCTTCGTATCTATTTATCTCTACTCGTATCTATCTATCTATTAATCTATCTATCTATCTTATTCTGCTTGTTCGTATCTATCTCTACTCGTATCTCTCTATCTGTCTATCGTATTCTGCTTGTTCGTATCTATCTATCTCTACTCGTATCTATCTATCTATCTATCTATTAATCTATCTATCTATCTTATTCTGCATGTTCGTATTTTATCTATCTCTACTAGTATCTATCTATCTATCTATTTATCTATCTATCTATCTATTAATCTATCTATCTATCTTATTCTGCATGTTCGTATTTTATCTATCTCTACTAGTATCTATCTATCTATCTATCTATTTATCTATCTATCTATCTATTAATCTATCTATCTATCTTATTCTGCATGTTCGTATTTTATCTATCTCTACTAGTATCTATCTATCTATCTATTTATCTATCTATCTATCTATTAATCTATCTATCTATCTTATTCTGCATGTTCGTATTTTATCTATCTATCTATCTATGTATCTTATTCTGCTTGTTCGTATCTATCTCTACTCGTATCTACCTCTCTATCTATCTTATTCTGCTTGTTCGTATCTATCTATCTCTACTCGTATCTATCTATCTCTACTCGAATCTATCTATCTATCTATCTCTCTATATTATTCTGCTTGTTCGTATCTATCTATCTCTCCTCGTATCTATCTATCTGTCTATCTTATTCTGGTTTTTCGTATCTATCTATCTATCTCTACTCGTATCTATCTATCTATCTATCTATCTATTAATCTATCTATCTATTAATCTATCTATCTATCTATCTATAACATCCTGTCAATATGTATCTATCTATTTATTGATTTATATCATTCAGTTAATATCTATCTATCTATCTATCTTATTCTGCTTGTTCGTATTTTATCTATCTCTACTCGTATCTAACTATGTATCTATCTATCTTATTCTGTGTGTTCGTATATATCTAGCTATCTATCTATCTCTACTCGTATCTATCTATCTTATTCTGCTTATTCGTATCTATCTATCTCTACTCGTATCTATCTATCTATCTATCTATCTAATCTACCTATCTATCTTATTCTGCTTCTTCGTATCTATTTATCTCTACACGTATCAATCTATCTATCTATCTTATTCTGCTTGTTCGTATCTATCTCTACTCGTATCTCTCTATCTGTCTATCGTATTCTGCTTCTTCGTATCTATCTATCTCTACTCGTATCTATCTATCTATCTTATTCTGCTTTTTCGTATCTATCTATCTCTACTCGTATCTATCTATCTATCTATCTATCTATTAATCTATCTATCTATCTCATTCTGCATGTTCGTATTTTATCTATCTCTACTAGTATCTATCTATCTATTTATCTATTTATCTATCTATTAATCTATCTATCTATCTTATTCTGCATGTGCGTATTTTATCTATCTCTACTAGTATCTATCTATCTATCTATCTATCTTATTCTGCTTGTTCGTATCTATCTCTACTCGTATCTATCTCTCTATCTATCTTATTCTGCTTGTTCGTATCTATCTATCTCTACTCGTATCTATATATCTCTACTCGAATCTATCTATCTATCTATCTATATTATTCTGCTTGTTCGTATCTATGTATCTCTCCTCGTATCTATCTATCTATCTATCTATCTTATTCTGCTTTTTCGTATCTATCTATCTATCTCTACTCGTATCTATCTATCTATCTATCTATAACATCCTGTCAATATGTATCTATCTATTTATTGATTTATATCATTCAGTTAATATCTATCTATCTATATATCTATCTATCTATCTATCTTATTCTGCTTGTTCGTATTTTATCTATCTCTACTCGTATCTATCTATCTATCTATCTATCATCTATTAATCTATCTATCTATCTATCTATAACATCCTGTCAATATGTATCTATCTATTTATTGATTTATATCATCCAGTTAATATCTATCTATCTATCTATCTATCTATCTATCTTATTCTGCTTGTTCGTATATATCTATCTCTACTCGTATCTATCTATCTCTACTCGAATCTATCTATCTATCTATCTATCTTATTCTGCTTGTTCGTATCTATCTATCTCTACTCGTATCTATCTATCTCTACTCGTATCTATCTCTCTATCTATCTTATTCTGCTTGTTCGTATCTATCTATCTCTACTCGTATCTATCTATCTCTACTCGAATCTATCTATCTATCTATCTATCTTATTCTGCTTGTTCGTATCTATCTATCTCTACTCGTATCTATCTATCTCTACTCGTATCTATCTCTCTATCTATCTTATTCTGCTTGTTCGTATCTATCTATCTCTACTCGTATCTATCTATCTCTACTCGAATCTATCTATCTATCTATCTATCTTATTCTGCTTGTTCGTATCTATCTATCTCTACTCGTATCTATCTATCTCTACTCGTATCTATCTCTCTATCTATCTTATTCTGCTTGTTCGTATCTATCTCTACTCGTATCTATCTATCTCTACTCGAATCTATCTATCTATCTCTCTATCTATCTTATTCTGCTTGTTCGTATCTATCTCTACTCTTATCTATCGATCTATCTATCTTATTCTGCTTTTTCGTATCTATCTATCTCTACTCGTATCTATCGATCTATCTATCTATCTTATTCTGCTTGTTCGTATCTATCTATCTCTACTCGTATCTATCTATCTCTACTCGAATCTATCTATTCATCTATCTATCTATCTATCTTATTCTGCTTGTTCGTATCTATCTATCTCTACTCGTATCTATCTATCTCTACTCGAATCTATCTATCTATCTATCTATCTTATTCTGCTTGTTCGTATCTATCTATCTCTACTCGTATCTATCTATCTCTACTCGTATCTATCTCTCTATCTATCTTATTCTGCTTGTTCGTATCTATCTCTACTCGTATCTATCTATCTCTACTCGAATCTATCTATCTATCTATCTATCTTATTCTGCTTGTTCGTATCTATCTATCTCTACTCGTATCTATCTATCTCTACTCGTATCTATCTCTCTATCTATCTTATTCTGCTTGTTCGTATCTATCTATCTCTACTCGTATCTATCTATCTCTACTCGAATCTATCTATCTATCTATCTATCTATCTTATTCTGCTTGTTCGTATTTTATCTATCTCTACTCGTATCTATCTATCTATCTATCTATCTATCTTATTCTGCTTGTTCGTATCTATCTCTACTCGTATCTGTCTATCTGTCTATCGTATTCTGCTTGTTCGTATCTATCTATCTCTACTCGTATCTATCTATCTATCTTATTCTGCTTTTTCGTATCTATCTATCTCTATTCGTATCTATCTATCTATCTATCTATTAATCTATCTATCTATCTCATTCTGCATGTTCGTATTTTATCTATCTCTACTAGTATCTATCTATCTATTTATCTATCTATCTATGTATTAATCTATCTATCTATCTTATTCTGCATGTTCGTATTTTATCTATCTCTACTAGTATCTATCTATCTATCTATTTATCTATCTATCTATTAATCTATCTATCTATCTTATTCTGCATGTTCGTATTTTATCTATCTCTACTAGTATCTATCTATCTATCTATCTATCTATGTATCTTATTCTGCTTGTTCGTATCTATCTCTACTCGTATCTATCTCTCTATCTATCTTATTCTGCTTGTTCGTATCTATCTATCTCTACTCGTATCTATATATCTCTACTCGAATCTATCTATCTATCTATCTATCTATATTATTCTGCTTGTTCGTATCTATGTATCTCTCCTCGTATCTATCTATCTATCTATCTATCTTATTCTGCTTTTTCGTATCTATCTATCTATCTCTACTCGTATCTATCTATCTATCTATCTATCTATAACATCCTGTCAATATGTATCTATCTATTTATTGATTTATATCATTCAGTTAATATCTATCTATCTATCTATCTATCTTATTCTGCTTGTTCGTATTTTATCTATCTCTACTCGTATCTATCTATCTATCTCTCTATTAATCTATCTATCTATCTATCTATAACATCCTGTCAATATGTATCTATCTATTTATTGATTTATATCATCCAGTTAATATCTATCTATCTATCTATCTATCTATCTATCTTATTCTGCTTGTTCGTATTTTATCTATCTCTACTCGTATCTATCTCTCTATGTATCTTATTCTGCTTGTTCGTATCTATCTATCTCTACTCGTATCTATCTATCTCTACTCGAATCTATCTATCTATCTATCTATCTTATTCTGCTTGTTCGTATCTATCTATCTCTACTCGTATCTATCTATCTCTACTCGTATCTATCTCTCTATCTCTCTTATTCTGCTTGTTCGTATCTATCTATCTCTACTCGTATCTATCTATCTCTACTCGAATCTATCTATCTATCTATCTATCTTATTCTGCTTGTTCGTATCTATCTATCTCTACTCATATCTATCTATCTCTACTCGTATCTATCTCTCTATCTATCTTATTCTGCTTGTTCGTATCTATCTCTACTCGTATCTACCTATCTCTACTCGAATCTATCTATCTATCTCTCTATCTATCTTATTCTGCTTGTTCGTATCTATCTCTACTCGTATCTATCTATCTCTACTCGAATCTATCTATCTATCTATCTATCTATCTTATTCTGCTTGTTCGTATCTATCTATCTCTACTCGTATCTATCTATCTCTACTCGAATCTATCTATCTATCTATCTATCTATCTTATTCTGCTTGTTCGTATCTATCTATCTCTACTCGTATCTATCTATCTCTACTCGTATCTATCTCTCTATCTATCTTATTCTGCTTGTTCGTATCTATCTCTACTCGTATCTATCTATCTCTACTCGAATCTATCTATCTATCTATCTATCTTATTCTGCTTTTTCGTATCTATCTATCTCTACTCGTATCTATCTATCTTATTCTGCTTGTTCGTATCTATCTCTACTCGTATCTATCTATCTCTACTCGTATCTATCTCTCTATGTATCTTATTCTGCTTGTTCGTATCTATCTATCTCTACTCGTATCTATCTATCTATCTCTACTCGAATCTATCTATCTATCTTATTCTGCTTGTTCGTATCTATCTATCTCTACTCGTATCTATCTCTCTATCTATCTTATTCTGCTTGTTCGTATCTATCTATCTCTACTCGTATCTATCTATCTCTACTCGTATCTATCTATCTCTACTCGAATCTATCTATCTATCTATCTATCTATCTCTCTTATTCTGCTTGTTCGTATCTATCTATCTCTACTCGTATCTATCTATCTCTACTCGTATCTATCTCTCTATCTATCTCTACTCGAATCTATCTATCTATCTTATTCTGCTTGTTCGTATCTATCTCTACTCGTATCTATCTATCTATCTATCTATCTATGTTATTCTGCTTGTTCGTATCTATCTCTACTCGTATCTATCGATCTATCTATCTATCTTATTCTGCTTGTTCGTATCTATCTCTACTCGTATCTATCGATCTATCTATCTATCTTATTCTGCTTGTTCGTATCTATCTATCTCTACTCGTATCTATCTCTCTATGTATCTTATTCTGCTTGTTCGTATCTATCTATCTCTACTCGTATCTATCTATCTCTACTCGAATCTATCTATCTATCTATCTATCTTATTCTGCTTGTTCGTATCTATCTATCTCTACTCGTATCTATCTATCTCTACTCGAATCTATCTATCTATCTATCTATCTTATTCTGCTTGTTCGTATCTATCTATCTCTACTCGTATCTATCTATCTCTACTCGTATCTATCTCTCTATCTATCTTATTCTGCTTGTTCGTATCTATCTATCTCTACTCGTATCTATCTCTCTATCTATCTTATTCTGCTTGTTCGTATCTATCTATCTCTACTCGTATCTATCTATCTCTACTCGTATCTATCTCTCTATCTATCTTATTCTGCTTGTTCGTATCTATCTATCTCTACTCGTATCTATCGATCTATCTATCTTATTCTGCTTTTTCGTATCTATCTATCTCTACTCGTATCTATCTATCTATCTATTAATCTATCTATCTATCTCATTCTGCATGTTCGTATTTTATCTATCTCTACTAGTATCTATCTATCTATTTATCTATCTATCTATCTATCTATTAATCTATCTATCTATCTTATTCTGCATGTTCGTATTTTATCTATCTCTACTAGTATCTATCTATCTATCTATTTATCTATCTATCTATTAATCTATCTATCTATCTTATTCTGCATGTTCGTATTTTATCTATCTCTACTAGTATCTATCTATCTATCTATCTATGTATCTTATTCTGCTTGTTCGTATCTATCTCTACTCGTATCTATCTCTCTATCTATCTTATTCTGCTTGTTCGTATCTATCTATCTCTACTCGTATCTATATATCTCTACTCGAATCTATCTATCTATCTATCTATATTATTCTGCTTGTTCGTATCTATGTATCTCTCCTCGTATCTATCTATCTATCTATCTTATTCTGCTTTTTCGTATCTATCTATCTATCTCTACTCGTATCTATCTATCTATCTATCTATTTATAACATCCTGTCAATATGTATCTATCTATTTATTGATTTATATCATTCAGTCAATATCTATCTATCTATCTATCTATCTTATTCTGCTTGTTCGTATCTATCTATCTCTACTCGGATCTATCTATCTCTACTCGAATCTATCTATCTATCTATCTATCTATCTTATTCTGCTTGGTCGTATCTATCTATCTCTACTCGTATCTATCTATCTCTACTCGAATCTATCTATCTATCTATCTATCTATCTTATTCTGCTTGTTCGTATCTATCTATCTCTACTCGTATGTATCTCTCTATCTATCTTATTCTGCTTGTTCGTATCTATCTCTACTCGTATCTATCTATCTCTACTCGAATCTATCTATCTATCTATCTTATTCTGCTTTTTCGTATCTATCTATCTCTACTCGTATCTATCTATCTATCTATCTATCTTATTCTGCTTGTTCGTATCTATCTATCTCTACTCGTATCTATCTCTCTATGTATCTTATTCTGCTTGTTCGTATCTATCTATCTCTACTCGTATCTATCTATCTCTACTCGAATCTATCTATCTATCTATCTCTCTTATTCTGCTTGTTCGTATCTATCTATCTCTACTCGTATCTATCTATCTCTACTCGTATCTATCTCTCTATCTATCTCTACTCGAATCTATCTATCTATCTATCTTATTCTGCTTGTTCGTATCTATCTCTACTCGTATCTATCTCTCTATGTATCTTATTCTGCTTGTTCGTATCTATCTATCTCTACTCGTATCTATCTATCTCTACTCGAATCTATCTATCTATCTATCTATCTTATTCTGCTTGTTCGTATCTATCTATCTCTACTCGTATCTATCTATCTCTACTCGAATCTATCTATCTATCTATCTATCTATCTTATTCTGCTTGTTCGTATCTATCTATCTCTACTCGTATCTATCTATCTCTACTCGTATCTATCTCTCTATCTATCTTATTCTGCTTGTTCGTATCTATCTATCTCTACTCGTATCTATCTCTCTATCTATCTTATTCTGCTTGTTCGTATCTATCTATCTCTACTCGTATCTATCTATCTCTACTCGTATCTATCTCTCTATCTATCTTATTCTGCTTGTTCGTATCTATCTCTACTCGTATCTATCGATCTATCTATCTATCTTATTCTGCTTGTTCGTATCTATATATCTCTACCCGTATCTATCTCTCTATGTATCTTATTCTGCTTGTTCGTATCTATCTATCTCTACTCGTATCTATTTATCTATCTATCTATTAATCTATCTATCTATCTCATTCTGCATGTTCGTATTTTATCTATCTCTACTAGTATCTATCTATCTATTTATCTATCTATCTATCTATCTATTAATCTATCTATCTATCTTATTCTGCATGTTCGTATTTTATCTATCTCTACTAGTATCTATCTATCTATCTATTTATCTATCTATCTATTAATCTATCTATCTATCTTATTCTGCATGTTCGTTTTTTATCTATCTCTACTAGTATCTATCTATCTATCTATGTATCTTATTCTGCTTGTTCGTATCTATCTCTACTCGTATCTATCTCTCTATCTATCTTATTCTGCTTGTTCGTATCTATCTATCTCTACTCGTATCTATATATCTCTACTCGAATCTATCTATCTATCTATCTATCTATATTATTCTGCTTGTTCGTATCTATGTATCTCTCCTCGTATCTATCTATCTATCTATCTATCTTATTCTGCTTTTTCGTATCTATCTATCTATCTCTACTCGTATCTATCTATCTATCTATCTATCTATCTATAACATCCTGTCAATATGTATCTATCTATTTATTGATTTATATCATTCAGTTAATATCTATCTATCTATCTATCTATCTATCTATCTTATTCTGCTTGTTCGTATTTTATCTATCTCTACTCGTATCTATCTATCTATCTATCTATTAATCTATCTATCTATCTATCTATAACATCCTGTCAATATGTATCTATCTATTTATTGATTTATATCATCCAGTTAATATCTATCTATCTATCTATCTTATTCTGCTTGTTCGTATTTTATCTATCTCTACTCGTATCTATCTCTCTATGTATCTTATTCTGCTTGTTCGTATCTATCTATCTCTACTCGTATCTATCTATCTCTACTCGTACCTATCTCTCTATCTATCTTATTCTGCTTGTTCGTATCTATCTATCTCTACTCGTATCTATCTATCTCTACTCGAATCTATCTATCTATCTATCTATCTTATTCTGCTTGTTCGTATCTATCTATCTCTACTCGTATCTATCTATCTCTACTCGTATCTATCTCTCTATCTATCTTATTCTGCTTGTTCGTATCTATCTCTACTCGTATCTATCTATCTCTACTGGAATCTATCTATCTCTCTATCTATCTTATTCTGCTTGTTCGTATCTATCTCTACTCGAATCTATCTATCGATCTATCTATCTTATTCTGCTTTTTCGTATCTATCTATCTCTACTCGTATCTATCGATCTATCTATCTATCTAATTCTGCTTGTTCGTATCTATCTATCTCTACTCGTATCTATCGATCTATCTATCTATCTAATTCTGCTTGTTCGTATCTATCTATCTCTACTCGTATCTATCTCTCTATGTATCTTATTCTGCTTGTTCGTATCTATCTATCTCTACGCGAATCTATCTATCTATCTATCTATCTTATTCTGCTTGTTCGTATCTAACTATCTCTACTCGTATCTATCTATCTCTACTCGAATATATCTATCTATCTATCTATCTATCTTATTCTGCTTGTTCGTATCTATCTATCTCTACTCGTATCTATCTATCTCTACTCGTATCTATCTATCTATCTATCTTATTCTGCTTGTTCGTATCTATCTCTACTCGTATCTATCGATCTATCTATCTTATTCTGCTTTTTCGTATCTATCTATCTCTACTCGTATCTATCTATCTCTACTCGAATCTATCTATCTATCTATCTCTCTTATTCTGCTTGTTCGTATCTATCTCTACTCGTATCTATCTATCTCTACTCGAATCTATCTATCTATCTCTCTATCTATCTTATTCTGCTTGTTCGTATCTATCTCTACTCGAATCTATCTATCGATCTATCTATCTTATTCTGCTTTTTCGTATCTATCTATCTCTACTCGTATGTATCGATCTATCTATCTTATTCTGCTTGTTCGTATCTATCTATCTCTACTCGTGTCTATCTATCTCTCTATCTATCTATCTTATTCTGCTTGTTCGTATCTATCTATCTCTACTCGTGTCTATCTATTTCTCTATCTATCTATCTTATTCAGCTTGTTCGTATCTATCTATACTCGTATCTACCTATCTATCTAACTATCTATCTATCTTATTCTGCTTGTTCGTATCTATCTATCTATCTATCTCTACTCGTATCTATCTATCTATCTAACTATCTATCTATCTTATTCTGCTTGTTCGTATCTATCTCTACTCGTATCTATCTATCTATCTATCTATCTATGTTATTCTGCTTGTTCGTATCTATCTATCTATCTATACTCGTATCTATCTATCTATCTAATCTATCTTATTCTGCTTGTTCGTATCTATCTATCTCTACTCGTATCTATCTATCTATCTATCTATCTATCTATCTTACTCTGCTTGTTCATATCTATCTCTACTCGTATCTATCTACCTATACTCGTATCTATCTTATTCTGCTTGTACGTATCGATCTATCTATACTCGTATCTATCTATCTATCTATCTATCTATCTAATCTACCTATCTATCTTATTCTACTTGTTCGTATCTATCTATCTATCTATCTATCTTATTCTGCTTGTTCGTGTATATCTAACTCTACTCGTATCTATCGATCTAACTAATCAATTTATCTCTCTTATTCTGCTTGTTCGTATCTATCTATCTATACTCGTATCTATCTATCTATCTATCTATCTTATTCTGCTTGTTCATATTTATCGATCTCTACTCGTATCTATCTATCTCTCTCTCTCTCTCTCTATCTATCTAATCTACCTATCTATCTTATTCTGTTTGTTCGTATCTATCTATCTATCTCTACTGGTATCTATCTATCTATCTATATATATCTATCTATCTATTTATCTATCTAATCTAACTATCTATCTTATTCTGCTTGTTCGTATCTATCTATCTATCTATCTTATTCTGCTTGTTCGTATTTATCTATCTCTACTCGTGTCTATCTTATTCTGCTTATTCGTATCTATCTATCTCTACTCGTATCTATCTATCTATCTTATTCTGCTTGTTCGTATCTATCTTTCTCTACACGTATCTATCTATCTATCTATTTATCTATATATCTTATTCTGCTTGTTCGTATTTCTCTATCTCTACTCGTATCTATCTATCTGTGTATCTTATTCTACTTGTTCGTATCTATCTATCTCTACTCGTATCTATCTATCTATCTATCTTATTCTACTTGTTCGTGTCTATCTATCTCGACTCGTATCTATCTATCTCTACTCGTATCTATCTCTCTATCTATCTTATTCTGCTTGTTCGTATCTATCTATCTCTACTCGTATCTATCTCTCTATCTATCTTATTCTGCTTGTTCGTATCTATCTATCTCTACTCGTATCTATCTATCTCTACTCGTATCTATCTCTCTATCTATCTTATTCTGCTTGTTCGTATCTATCTATCTCTACTCGTATCTATCGATCTATCTATCTTATTCTGCTTTTTCGTATCTATCTATCTCTACTCGTATCTATCTATCTCTACTCGAATCTATCGATCTATCTATCTATCTTATTCTGCTTGTTCGTATCTATCTATCTCTACTCGTATCTATCTATCTATCTATCTATCTTATTCAGCTTGTTCGTATCTATCTATATTCGTATCTACCTATCTATCTAACTATCTATCTATCTTATTCTGCTTGTTCGTATCTATCTATCTATCTCTACTCGTATCTATCTATCTCTCTAACTATCTATCTATCTTATTCTGCTTGTTCGTATCTATCTCTACTCGTATCTATCTATCTATCTATCTATGTTATTCTGCTTGTTCGTATCTATATATCTCTACTCGTATCTATCTATCTATCTATCTATCTATCTTACTCTGCTTGTTCATATCTATCTCTACTCGTATCTATCTAACTATACTCGTATCTATCTTATTCTGCTTGTACGTATCGATCTATCTATACTCGTATCTATCTATCTATCTATCTATCTATCTATCGTATTCTGCTTGTTCGTATCTATCTATCTATCTATCTATCAATCTCTAATCGTATCTATTTATCTATCTTATTCTTCTTGTTCGTATCTATCTATCTATCTCTACTCGTATCTATCTATCTACCTATCTATTTATCTATCTTATTCTGCTTGTTCGTATCTATCTATCTATATTCGTATCTATCTATCTATCTATCTGATTCTGCTTGTACGTATCTACCTATCTATCTCTACTCGTATCTATCTATCTATCTATATATTTTATTCTGCCTCTTCTTATCTATCTATCTCTACTCGTATCTGTCTATCTATCTATCTAACTATCTATTTTATTCTGCCTGTTCTTATCTATCTATCTCTACTCGTACCTATGTATCTATCTATCTATCTATCTATCTATCTATCGTATTCTGCTTGTTCGTATCTATCTATCTCTACTCGTATCTGTCTGTCTATCTATCTATCTATCTAACTATCTATTTTATTCTGCCTGTTCTTATCTATCTATCTCTACTCGTATCTGTCTGTCTATCTATCTATCTAACTATCTATTTTATTCTGCCTGTTCTTATCTATCTATCTCTACTCGTATCTATCTATCTATCTATCTATCTAATCTACCTATCTATCTTATTCTACTTGTTCGTATCTATCTATCTATCTATCTATCTATCTTATTCTTCTTGTTCGTGTATATCTAACTCTACTCGTATCTATCGATCTAACTAATCAATTTATCTCTCTTATTCTGCTTGTTCGTATCTATCTATCTATACTCGTATCTATCTATCTATCTATCTTATTCTGCTTGTTCATATTTATCGATCTCTACTCGTATCTATCTCTCTCTCTCTCTCTCTCTCTCTATCTATCTAATCTACCTATCTATCTTATTCTGCTTGTTCGTATCTATCTATCTATCTCTACTGGTATCTATCTATCTATCTATATATATCTATCTATCTATTTATCTATCTAATCTATCTATCTATCTTATTCTGCTTGTTCGTATCTATCTATCTATCTATCTTATTCTGTTGTTCGTATCTATCTATCCCTACTCGTATCTATCTTATTCTGCTTGTTCGTATCTATCTATCTCTACTCGTATCTATCTATCTATCTTATTCTGCTTGTTCTTATCTATCTTTCTCTACACGTATCTATCTATCTATCTATCTATTTATCTATATATCTTATTCTGCTTGTTCGTATTTCTCTATCTCTACTCGTATCTATCTATCTCTACTCGTATATATCTATCTATCTATCTATCTTATTCTGCTTGTTCGTGTCTATCTACCTCTACTCGTATCTATCTAATTCTGCTTGTTCTTATCTATCTATCTCTACTCGTATCTATCTATCTCTACTCGTATCTATCTATCTCTCTATCTATCTAATTCTGCTTGTTCTTATCTATCTATCTATCTTATTCTGCTTGTTCGTATCTATCTATCTCTACTCGTATATGTCCATCTATCTACCTATCTATCTATCTAATCTACCTATCTATCTTATTCTGCTTGTTCGTATCTATCTATCTAATCTATCTATCTTATTCTGCTTGTTCGTATCTATCTATCTATCTATCTATCAATCTCTAATCGTATCTATCTATCTATCTTATTCTTCTTGTTCGTATCTATCTATCTATCTCTACTCGTATCTATCTATCTATCTATTCATCTATCTTATTCTGCTTGTTCGTATCTATCTATCTATATTCGTATCTATCTATCTATCTATCTTATTCTGCTTGTACGTATCTACCTATCTATCTCTACTCGTATCTATCTATCTTATTCTGCTTGTTCGTATCTATCTCTACTCGTATCTATCTATCTATCTATATATTTTATTCTGCCTGTTCTTATCTATCTATCTCTACTCGTATCTGTCTGTCTATCTATCTATCTAACTATCTATTTTATTCTGCCTGTTCTTATCTATCTATCTCTACTCGTATCTATCTATCTATCTATCTATCTATCTATCTATCTATCTATCGTATTCTGCTTGTTCGTATCTATCTATCTCTACTCGTATCTGTCTATCTATCTATCTAATCTACCTATCTA
>OZ010612.1:61946340-61968840 GCA_963932145.1 Acanthosepion lycidas
CAGTATGGAATCTTTCCTCACTGCAAACAGCCCGGATATAATGGCCCTGTGCGAGACAAACCTTGTCTCGTCTATTCCCTCCTCTGATCTCTTGATCCCCGGTTACCTTCCTATTCCCAGGAAAGACTCTCTAACCTACATGCACGGCCTTGTTGTCTATGTCAAAGATCATCTCCCCCTGGCCAGCGAGTTGTCTCTCGAATCACCAGACCATTCGTACATGTGTCTTCGACTATCTCTCCTCAATGCCGTAAGCTATCTCTTCTTCCACTATCGCTCTCCATCCTCTCAAGACTGCGGGATACTCGATAGCATATCTGACAGCATAGACAAGGCCTTCTCTCTCCACCCGTTTGCTCACATATTCGTGTTTGGTGACTTTAACGCCCATCATACCAAGTGGCTCGAGAATGCTACTACTGACCGGGCTGGCATTCAAACACTTAACTTCTCAATTTCTCAATCCCTCACGCAGATAGTCAACTTCCCCACGCGTTTTGCCTTCAACCTGGCAGATAAGGCCTCCCTTCTCGATCTGTGTTTTACCTCCATCCCCGAATTCTCTAGCGCCACACAGCTCTGCCCTCTTGGTAACTCCGATCATGCCGTGGTATCTGTTAACATTTCCTTCAACTCCACACCTCGCAAAGAACCTCCCATTACTAGAACGTCGTTCTACTACCAACGATCGGATTGGGACTCGTTCCGTGACTTCCTCCGCGATGTCCCCTGGGATGTTGTCTTTACACTCCCTGTCCATGAATGTGCTGCTGATGTCTCATCTTCGGTTAAAGCTGGAATCGACGCTTTCATCCCCTCAAGGAAATTTGATGTCAAGTCACACTCCTCCCCTTGGTTCTCCGCTGCTTGCTCAGCAGCCATTGCCCACTTCTTTCATATTTCGTAGCGACATGTCGGACTGCAATAGACGCCTCTTTGCCTCCGGCCGTAACGCGTTTAAGCGTTTAAAAGAAGTTTAGGTTAGAATTCATTTTAATTAACTACAATTATAATTACAACTTTAAAATATTTTCATTGTTAGATTTTATAGACTATATTACATTTAATTTCTATCAAGTATAAGTATATTACGATTTTTAAAATTTTATATTTAAATATTTATTTATTTTTTTTATTTTTTTTTTAAATATAAACTTTGTGGAACTATATATTAGTAAGGACATGGGTCATTCAATGGTCCACATCCTCTAGCTTTTCGTCATAATTTCATTTTTCTGTAGGTGTTGTATGGGAATCATTTGAGTGTCGGTATTTCTTTTGGAGGGGTGTTTAGGTTAGAATACGTTTTATTTAACTATGTATAATTTTAAAAGATGTTTAGGTTAGAATTCGTATTAACTACAATTTTAAATACAACTTTAAAATATTTTCATAATTATTTTAATAGACTATTTTTTAGGAAAAAACAATTAAATATAATAGAATTACTTACAGTATATAAAATTAATTTTTCATGTTAAATATAAGTATGTATATTATCTGATCCTATTTTATAAATTTAATTAAAAAAATATATCTAATATATATATCTAATCGTAGTTAAATAAAAAGTATTCTGACGTAGACACCGCCCAAAAATTATTAATATTTTATATTAAGAGGATCTATTTGGATTACTTACTGATTCGTTTTTTTTTACGTATATGTAGGTATATATATATGTATATATATATATAAAGCAAGAACTGTAAGATATATAATTCTGTGTTGTCATAAATATTCTTATTTTTACAAAATAGTGCTCAATGTAAATTTACAGAGCATTAATATTATAAAAGATATTAGTCCCATTTAATACTCAAGCGAATTTTGGAGTCTAAAAAAATTCGCTTGATGATGAAATTGAACTCGTAACTTTGATTTAATTACAAAATTAACTTCTAAGCTTTTAGCTTCCATTTTTGAAACATGGTTAGAACTTTGTAGCGAAAAAAATTTTTTAAATCAGTTAATTCATATATATATATATATATATATATATATATATATCCACGAACGCTGTCACGCTGGTGTCCTTTTGTCGGATGTCGAGACGTATATATATGCATATGGACCGAGGATAAATTTAACCAGTCCCTTTTCACGCCGCTATTTTGGAATCTCCGAAACCTGACACGTTATCCTATCTGAAATAGAGAGGGAACAGTTACTACGCCTTTCTTCATTCGTTGTATCGACATTTAATTGTTTTTTTCTTTTTGTTTGATTTTTTTTTTCATGTGCCTAAGCTTCCAGATATCTCTAATAATGATTATCTCCCGGATACTTTCAAGCACAGTAATCCCTTGGTAGCTTAGTAGCTGTAACAATGCCTCGGGATATGAATCGATAAAAAAAAATCCGATTCCTTAATAAGTAGTTAAGCTTTACAGGTGCCTTCATGTCACGGACATGCCTATGCAGGTCTGTTGTGGGTTGAACATTACAATGGACACTTAATGATTTTAACAATAAAGCTTTAGAATAACAGTGTAACATCCATGTATATTCAATAGAGATGCTGAATGATTTGCGAATTACTGTCGGGAATACCAATTGAATATACATGGGCCCGACAAGTCCATATATATGAATATCTTTTACTCTTAGGAAGCTGCATATATACATTATTGTTCGCTCAATACAATAAGCGAAAGTCACACAATGTAGAGTTTCCTGTGATGAGTTTTATGGATGTAAAAAATTGGAAGCAAGAAGTGCAGATTATAAGGATATGCATGATAAATAACGGCTGGTCTCGACTTGAAGAGGTTAAGATTGAATTGTAGCTTCGGGATCAATACAAACACAGTTCTTTCACTTCAAGTCTCTTCTTCATCTGTGACTAGCCTCTGTATCATTCTTAGGATGCCTGCAATAAATATACACAGAATAAGGCAGATAGATATGAAGAGCATGATACAGACAGACAGACAGATAGATAGATAGATAGATAGATAGATAGATAGATAGATAGATAGATAGATAGATAGATAGATACGACTAGACTGAGATATTTATAAAGACAGATCACAGTCTTTTCTTTATTTGTGACTAGCCTCTGTATCGTCGTTAGGATGTCTGTAATTTCATTTTCAATCAGTTTAAGTCTTGTAATATTTTTTCTTAAAAGAAACGTCAAATCCGTTAAATTCTTTTAATTAAAACCGAAAAACTTAAATAAATTAGGAAAGGACTTTTTCATTCATTTCATCTCACCGTCCTCCCAGTTGAAAAATGGAGGTTTGAAACGATTTATAAGGTAAAAAAAGAACTAATGGGAAATATTCTTATTCTTAGTATTATTGAAAACATTATACAAAGCTTCAGGAGGAGAAAGTCACTCAAGCCCAAAGTGATTGAGTAATTTTATTTTGTAAAAAGTTTTTTTTAAAAGCAATTCACCCTAAGCAAGGCTGGAGTGCCATTATCTCGCAAGGGTTGCAGAGGATTGAGAACAAGAGAAAAGAGGCGTGTTTGAGGAAAGGATACAGAGAAGGAAGGGGAACAAGCTCAGACTGTTAGATATCGATTGACATTAGACTTGAATATTTGAAGATTATAGTCATCGAGGAAGCAAGTAAGAGGAAAGGAGTCCCACAGACGGGAAGTGCGAGAGAAGAGCTGTTTGAGTAAAAGAGACCGTTACATTTAACCGTTTAGACAGTGAAAGGGTGGGACCGAGATGCCGGCCTGACAGCTCGCTTAAATTCATGCAGTCTGGGAAACAGCGAAAGTAGATTGCCGGAACAGTTGCCATGACAATACTTGTAGAAGAGACAGAGGGAAGCCACGGCACATCTGTGGGATAGCGTTTGTAGACTATATGCCAGGTCAGGAGCTATCACATTGCATATCGTATTAAACGGTTGCGCATTAAACACAATGGTATACTTCTCTTATAGTGGTAAAATCAATTCATTTACACTATTTACATTATTCGGACTATTGTTCTCATCTTTGTCGCCATATTTATTACAACGTTTCGGCCGTTGTACACTCCGGCCTTCTTTAGTATCTGTTTATATTTCTAAGATGATGTATTATGTACACTATTTACATTATTCGGACTATTGTCCTCATCTTTGTCGCCATATTTATTACAACGTTTCGGCCGTTGTACACTCCGGCCTTCCTTAGTATCTGTTTATATTTCTAAGATCATGTATTGTGTACACTATTTACATTATTTGGACTATTTTCCTCATCTTTGTCGAACTGAATCCTTTATTTCACTCACTGGGGTAAACTTCTCCAGTTACACGTGCCATGTTTAATGGATGTCAGTTATCAGTTATCTCCTCCTGTTAAATCCCTTCTCTAAGTGCCAACTACCTGAGGAATGCCGAAGCGTACAACGGCCGAAACCTTGTAATAAATATGGCGACAAAGGTGAGAACAATAGTCCGAATAATGTAAATAGTCTACATAATACCTCATCTCAGAAATATAGACAGATACTCAATTCATTTAGTTTACCATACATCTCTGCCAGATAGCCGAGTCTTTATAGCCAAGCTGGATTTACCAAATGATCAGATATTGAATATTATAAATTTTCACTGCTTCATCCAAAACTAACCTTAAGGAAACGGGAATATTTCTGGCTACAAGTGCCTGTCTTTGAAGAATACAGTGACTAAGAGTACATCTTTGTGCAACATTCATTTTTCGTGTCAATGCTCCAGAGAATTTTCCGGCTATGCCCTTAGCATCGGTGCAAATATTAGTACATCTAGATATTATCCGATAACAAACATCACTATACCGCTGGTGTCAGTTGTTGTTATGACGGAAAAATATTACCCTGTCCGTCTATCACTGTCGCGCTGGCGACGATTTTTACCATCGTGAGACGAATGCAAATGTATATGGATCAAGGACAAATATCAACCAGTACCAGCGATTACCGTCACGATGGCAAAAATTTCTGGTATTCCGAGGCGAATCCATATGAATATGGGCCAATGACGAATATTTACCAATGAGGCTGGCGACGAATCCATATGAATATGGACCAATGACAAATATTTACCAATGAGGCTGGCGACGAATCCATATGAATATGGACCAATGACGAATATTTACCAATGAGTCTGGCGACAATTTTTGCCATTAACATATGAACAAATGACAAATATTACACATTAACCGCTATTACTGTCCGACATGGGTCGATTGCTGGTATGGCGGACAATTATTACTCTGTTTTTCGATCACTGTCACGCTGACCTCGGTTTGTGGTATACGAAGATGCAAGAATATAATCCAAGGACAAATATTTCCCATTAAATGCAATCACTGTCTCGCTGGCGTCGAATTCTGGGATCCTGAGAGGAATGCACCAATGAGAAATATTGCTAAGTATCCGTGATCACTCTCACGCTGACTCCTTTTGGTGGTATCCCAAGATCTATGCATATCGACAAAGGACATATATTACACATTACCTGAGATCTGTGTCACGCTGGCATCGACGTGAGTTATCCTTAGAGGTAGGCATATGCATATCGACCAAGGACATATATTACACATTACCCGAGATAAGGGACATGCTGGCATCGACGCGAGTTATCCCTAGAGGTAGGCATATGCATATCGACCAAGGACATATATTACACATTACCCGAGATCAGTGCCATGCTGGCATCGACGTGAGTTATCCTTAGAGGTAGGCATATGCATATCGACCAAGGACATATATTACACATTACCCGAGATCAGTGCCATGCTGGCATCGACGCGAGTTATCCCTAGAGGTAGGCATATGCATATCGACCAAGGACATATATTACACATTAACCGAGATCAGTGTCATCCTGGCCTCGACGTGAATATCCTGAGACACATGCATATGGACCAAGGATATATATTAAATATTACCAGCGATGAGTGTCACGCTGGCATCGACGTGAGTTATCCCTAGAGGTAGGGATAAGGATATCGACCAAGGACATACATTACACATTACTCGAGATCAGTGTCACGAAGGCGCCAATTTGTAGTATCCAGAGGCGCCTACATATGCTTGTGGACAAAAGTTACTATCTCGCGGGAATCAATTTCTATTATTTCGGAGACGCATGCATATGGACAAAGGACAAATATTTCACACTAACACTGGTCACTGTCATGCTGGCGTCGATTTGTTGTATCCTGAGAGGCATGCTTATGCATAGCGAGCAAGGACATATATTACATATTACCCGAGATCAGTGTCATGCTGGCGTCGACTTGAGTATCCTGAGACACATGCATATGCATATGGACCAAGGATAATTATTACATAGTTCCAGCGATCACTGTCACGCAGGCTCCGATTTGTGGGATCCTGAGACGCATGATATGCATATCGACCACGGCATCGACGTGAGTTATCCCTAGATGTAGGTATATGCGTACCGACCAAGGACATATATTACACATTACCGATATTCACGTCGAGGCCAGCATGACTCTGATCTCGGGTAATGTGTAATATATGTCCTTGGTCGATATCCATATGCCTACCTCTAGGTATAACTCACGTCGATGCCAGCGTGACACTCATATATTACACATTACCAGCTGTGTCACGCTGTTCTTGACTTGTGGTATTCTGAAACGCATGCATATGCATATATACCAAAGACAGATATTACACAGTACACCCGATCACTGTCACGTTGTTATCGATTTGTGGTGTCTTGAGACGGATGCATATAGAACAACAACAAGAATTACCTTGTTCCCACCGTCCCTGTCAAGATGGTGTCGTTTTGTAGTGTACCGAGACGCCAGCATATGCATATTGACCAATGACAAAAATTACCTTGTTCCCACCACCCCTGTCAAGATGGCGTCGTTTTGTAGCGTGCCGAATCGCCAGCATATGCCTATTGACCAATGACAAAAATTACCTTGTTCCCACCACCCCTGTAAATATGGTGTCGTTTTGTAGTGTGCCGAGACGCCAGCATATGCATATGGACCAAAGACAAATTAATATTTGTCTTTGGACCTACCACTACTGTAACGAGGCAGATGAACCAATGACAAAGATTACCCAGTCCACGTTTTACTGTCACCCCCGCGTCGATTTCTGGTGTGGCGAGACTCTTGGGTATGTGCATGAAGCAATGTTTGTTTGTTTGTTTGGGTTTTATGGCATATCAACCACTGTGGGTTATTTAATGCCAAATCCAGTTTATATGAATTTTAAATGCCTATTTTGTATGGAATAAAAAAACGTATAGCTGGCAACATTATGGTTCCAAAAACGTATAGCTGGCAACATTATTTTTTTTACAAAAAACGTATAGCTGGCAACATTATTTTTTACAAAAAACGTATAGCTGGCAACATTATTTTTTACAAAAAACTTATAGCTGACAACATTATTGGTTCAAAAACGCATAGCTAGCAACGTTATTATTTCAAAAACGCATAGCTGGCAACATTATTGTTTAAAAACGTATAGCTGGCAACATTATTTTTCCGAAAACATTATCTGAGGCTTTGCTGTTGGATGTAGTTTATCGTCATACCCAGGACGTTAAAAAATGTATAGCTGGCAACATTATTGTTTCAAAAAAGTATAGGTGGCAACATTATTGTTTCAGAAAAGTATAGCTGGCAACAATATTTTTCAAAAACGTATAGCTGGCAACATTATTGTTTCAAAAACGCATAGCTGGCAACATTATTGTTTCAAAAACGCATAGCTGGCAACATTATTTTTCCGAAAACATTATCTGAGGCCTTGCTGTTGGATGTAGTTTACCGCCATACCCAGGACGCGGATGTAGTTTATTGTCATACCCAGGACGTGTATAAGACTTGGAAAAACTAGGAGTTCACTATTTGCCCATAGCTGGGACCCTAACAGGTGTTACCACCCCGGGTCAGGGTGGACCTGGGAACACCAGCAATTAAGAGGTGGTTCCACGCTCCTGAAAACCTCCTGATCAGAGGCCTTGCTGTTGGATGCAGTTTAACGTCATACCCAGGACGGTGCATGAAGCAAGGAATATTTACCCAGACACCGCGATCACGTTGGCTTTTTTTTTTCATGGTTTGTCGAGGCATAGTGATATGCACATGGAACAAAGACAAAAACATCTAATAAGATAGGATGTACTGAAGCTTTACAGTTGCGTCTGTGTAATGTGTTTGGTGTTCAACATGTCGCTAACATAACGATGCATGTCTGTTGAAGTTAAGCATTAAAAAGGACAGATAATGATTTTAATACAGAAAATCAACAATAACATAAACAGTTTCCGTTTCGATTATTATATTGCCCGGTATCAAAGAACTTCTCGAATATTAATTTTGAAATATATACATACGTTCGACAGGTCAATAACCTCATTTCCATGATAAAATGCAGCAATCCTAAAAAAAAAAATATATATATTCTGCTTCAATATCATCTTCAAAGAAGAATCGGAAACGTTAAAGTTCTTCACCTGAAATCTCGTCTTCTCACATCCGCAGCATATCTTCTCTGTGACTTTTCTAGAAATATTTTCTTTATAATTGATCCCAGGAACTTTCCTCTTCTGATTTATGTATCTAAGTACAGTACTAGATTGGCGACATTGTCTCAGAATGATATGGCTAGATGTAACCGTAAGTTTTATGCTAACGTGTTTTTCTCTCCTACTTCTCGTTTACGGCCACTTATTTTGAAAGAATACCGATTTTACAGTTATAAAGATGAACTTGATATCAATGACTGCAATAACACAATCAGTTATCGAATTAAATAAAACCGACAAGAGACATAATGATAAATATCTAAATCGTGCATTGGTCATTTTACAATTATTATTTCATAGAGACTGATAAGCAATTTCGCGGACAAATTTGATATAAATAATATCTTAATGGCTCTTACATCGCTACTAAAAAAAGATAAATCTTTGTAAATTACACACATAATTAAAAAACATGAAATTGCAACACGCTGAATATGTTTGTCGTTGCTTAAATTTAAACATATAATATAGCTTGATTATTTTAAATGACACACACACACACACACATATATATATATATATATATATATATATACAGATCAATACATAAATTGGTTATACTACAATTAATATTTCATAAGGACTAACAAGCAATTTCGTGCAACAGTTTCCTATATATATATTGTTTTACAGGTTCTTGCATCGCTAATAACATATATGTTTTTTTTTTATTTACACATACAATTATAAAAATAACATTGCAACAAGCTGAATATATTTCAATTTGCTTAAATGTAAACACATATAATATAGCTGGATTATTTTATATATATATATATATATATATATATATATATATATACACAGATCAATACATAAATTGGTTATATTACAATTAATATTTCATAAGGACTAACAAGCAATTTCGTGCAACAGTGTCCTGTATATATTGTTTTACTGGTTCTTGCATCGCTAATAACATATCTTTGTTTTATTTACACACATACAATTAAGAAAAATAACATTGCAACAAGCTGAATATATTTCAATTTGCTTAAATGTAAACACATATAATATAGCTGGATTATTTTAAACGATCATATATACAGATCAATACATATAAAATTCCCATTATAAAATATGTATCAGTTACGCTGAGACTCCATATTAATATATTGTATATACTCCTTGAGCGTTAACACAAAACTTTACTTATGCATGCTAATGACCGTGTTTAATATCATCCAACAATTACACGACATATGTATTAAATTATTCAATTTAACAAGAATCGTTCATATTTAATGGCAAGGAGATCTTGCAATCCTGTCTTAAACCATTACAGAATTTATCTATTTCAATGTTTTAGTCAAATGAAAGGCAATAGATGATGGTCAGGGGAGGGTGAATGCTGTCTTAAAAGAAAGAAATTTTATAAAAATAAACCCGGATATTAAACTTATGACATTAAATTGGGGTTATATGAAGAATGAAATGTTAATTTGTAATTAAGAATGTAGCAAAGATTTAAATATATATATATATATATATATAGATAGATAAGGTTCAGTTTAAAAATATAAAATCCTCTTGCAAAGACAAATGATATTTAAAAATAAGATATTTTAATAAATAAAAACTACATCATATGTGGATAATTTATATTAAATTTTCCATTGATTATATATGACCAGGCTATATGATGGTTTCGTATAGGATACAGGTTCGATTCCTGTCGGAGGACCTATATTTTCTATGACAAGTTCTCGGACATTCAGGCTGGTAATTGTTGTTAACACTGTTTATTATAAAACAGAGCATTTACTTAAATATTTGTATCTATAAAAAAAACATAAAAAGTCTTAAAATCATTGTCGGATTTTCTCCATTCCATAATATATATATATATATATATATATATATATATAAATATATATATATATAATATCAAATCCGTAATGTTGTAAGGATAATACAAGTAGGTCTTTTTAATATAAAATAATGAAAAGATAGATCAATGAAGAGAGCACAAAGTGTCAATATACAGAGCAATATCATATATATATTAATGGAAAAAAAAAACATTTAAGTTAACTTATAAAAACTAAAAACAAAACAAGTCTAAACTAACCTATTTTGAGTGGGGTTGTCATGTTAAGTACAGTGTTTCCAATATAGTGATTTTCCAAGCATAGCTTAGATGTGGCATAACGCCGAAATTAGGGGGCACCCAGTGAGAATCGAACTCACTACTCAGCCGTAATTGTTCTAGCGAGACAAGCTTGCTAACCATTACACCACCTCGAGGTGCCCCAGTGTTTCGAATATATCAGTCGCGAGCCAAGCATCGAACTGCTTGGGTCAATGCAACTACCTGTATTACCTCTGACCTACAGCTCTATAGTAATGGACTACTTCATATAGTCACCGGATATGTACTATTTTCTCCAAAATAGAAGACAAACAACATGTAAATATCTGAAGTATCGTTAACGCATTTCAATCCTGATTTAAAAAATGATATTAACTTTTATTGGAGCCGTTATTTTTCATAAATTCAAGGTTTGTACAATAAAACCCGTTGTCCATGCATCTAGAACGCCAATAACTGCTGAAAATATTATAGGCAAATCGAAAAAGAAGAGTTAGCTATTATCTTTGCAGTGAAAATATTTCATAAAATGATACACGGAAGGAAACCTCTTCTGCAAAAAGCTCACTGCCCATTATTAACGATTTTTGGTTCTAAAAACGTATTCCAAAACATACTGCCAACGAGTTGTAATGTTAGGGAATAATTTTGCTAATCTATGATTTTAAGATGGAGTATTTACCATCAAAGAAATTGTGGCATGCAGACGACATTTTTTTTTTAAAGATTAATCCCAAAATTTAAGAAACATTTTGAGGCGACGGTGATTACTGTTTCTTTAATTTCTGAAAATGAGAGTGTTTTTGTAATACAATGAAGGAATTACCTGTAACTTTGGACAAAATTAAAACACAATCCAAGATTGATGACTACATTTTAAAAACGATTCAAAATTTGGTTAGGTCATGCGTAGGATGAAAACTAGCGGCAAAATTACCAAGTGCAAATTATCAACTCTGACCTAATACTGATAAGTCTTGGTCTAGTTTGTATATTGATTACGCGGGAACTTGATTGTCGTCGACAGTTTTTCAAAATGTCTTGAAACATGTAAATGTGGAAATTAAGAAATTACTACCTGGAAACAAATGTCCAAATAGTACCAAATTAACTATAAATTCTTTCAAAGGTTTTCTTCAGTACAGTGTAACCCGATATAAGAGAAACCCGGGTATAAGAGATATTTTATCTGGTCCCAAATTAGAGCCATAGTTACCTAAACAAAATAGACCAAACCCGTATATAAGATAAACCCGGATATAAGAGACTTCTTCTCCGGTCCCGACAACTCTCTTATATCCGGGTTACACTGTATTTACAAGGCAAGAAAGCAAACTTGGGATGATGGTGAAATTGTACCTCCCATTAGCAGCAGGGTGTACGTGGTACAAGGACAAATGGACGATATAAAAGGCATTAAAACTAATTAAAACAAAGATATTCCAAGGAAATGAAAACCCAACAAAGAGATTTACCTATGGAAATGCTGTACGATAATTTTGACTTGGAAAATCCAATTATAAATAGTCGAACACACTGTGTTAGCAAAATAAATCAGAAAGAAGTCATTAGGTGGGATCTTGATTGGCGTCGACAGTTTTTCAAAAATGGCCTGAAATATTTAAATATAGAAGACCTACTTACACTGTAGCTGTAAAATGTGTTCCTGAACAGTTTGAAGTTTACTACTATAGTGTCTGGTAGAGGGCAGGCAATTTACTTCAAGTGACTTTCAAAATATTTACAAATCCTATGCAGTTGAACATATAACAACGTCGACATTCAACCCAAGATCAAAAGCTGAATGTTTTATTGATACGTTCAAAAGCCCGTTAAACAAGTCAAACGGATAGGAGACAGAAAATTAGTGATCCAACCGTTTTTAAGAATTTAAAGACTGAACCCTAATAGCGTATCCTAATGATTTCGAGGATAATTGAATCAGTATTTAACAAATTAATACCTAGAGGAAAAAACGTTAGCATAGTAAGAAATTAACTATAAAATTTTCAATGTTTTCTTCAGTATTTACAAGACGAGAAAGCAAAGTTGAGATGATAATGAAATTCTAACTCGTATTAGCAGGAGGATTTAAATGGTAGAATTAATTAATTAATTTAATTAATTAAAACAAAGATAAGCCAAGAAATGAAAACTCAACAATGAGATTTACCTATGGAAGTGCTATCCGATACAATGTAACCCGGATATAAGAGATTTTGCTGGTCCCAAATTAGAGCCATACTTACCTAAACCAAATAGACCAAACCCAGATATAAGAGAAACACGGATATAAGAGACTTCTTCTCCGGTCCCGACAACTCTCTTATATCCGGGTTACACTGTATTACTAAATCCAATAGTAAATAATCGAGCACTCCATATTGATAGAAGAAAAAAGAAATCAAATCGAAAAGAAAAGTTGGAAGTGAACTCCAAAAGAAAAAATATTCAAAAGAGAAAGCAAAAATTAAAAAGTTGTATCGATTTTTCTAAGAGTAGCTTAGATATGGCACAAGGCCGAAGGTATGGGGCACCCAGTGAGGAACGAACTCACCACTCAGTCGTAATTGTTCTAGCGAGACAAGCATGCTAACCATTACGCCCCGCCGGGTGTGCCTAAGTGGCATGTATAGAAAAACAATCGACTTTCTTAACATGGCTTCGTCCATCCGCTATGAGGAGATCGTCTGCTCATAGGAACAGACATTGCAATGTGGCTGGCAAAGCGTTGAATTGTGTCCATTCTCTATCACTGTGCTTTTAATTCATGTCTTTCATTTGATTAAAACTTTTCTTTGCGCAACAATTTCTTTGAGATTTTCCCTGCAATATTATTGAACAGGACTACATTTTATCCCCCACCCCAAAATAAAGAGAACAAAATAACAAAAGTTTTTGATTTCACATCTATCTATCGATATATATATATATATATATATATATATATATATAATGTGTGTGTGTGTCTATATTTATATCTATCTATATATATATGTATATATGGGGATGACGACAGATCGAAACTTACAACGGGATCTTTTAACCATACTTCTTCCAATATTATTGAACAGAACTAAGTGCGCCATACGTTCTTTATAAAAATATAGAAAAAAAAATAACAAGTTTTCTTTTCATATCTATCTATCTATCTATCTGTGTATATATATATATATATATATAAATATGTGTGTGTGTGTGTGTGTGTGTATTCTGGACTTAAACGTCGCTAGGAACTGACTGCCAGACACCTGCACATATGTTTGTATGGTGAAGGCTTTGTGTAGAACCAACCACACTTTTTGAACCGCCGAATACAGAGACCTGGTGCACCACGTGCCTCAAGGTCGCCAAACGACCCACCGAAGTTTGTGAATTCAGTGTTGTCCTTCTCCTAGATCAGTTGCCATCCAAGGCTACAGAACCCAGTCTAGCCTGTTATTTACCCATAGCTGTGAATGAGAAGAGGATTCATACCTTTCTCAAGGGGATGAAGACAGATCGAAAATTACAACCTGATCTTTTAAGCGTAATTCTTACAGTATTATTGACCAGAACTACGTGCGCCATATGAACTTTATAACTAAAGAAATAAACACGAATTTTATCAGTTTTTGATTTCATTATGTATCTCTCTGTATGTATGTATGTATGTATGTATGTATGTATGTGTGTGTGTGTGTGTGTGAAGACAAATCGAAACTTACTACGTGATATTTCAGCCATAACTGTGATTGGTTATGGCCGCCGATCAATTTTATTAACAACAATCCTTTACCTGGAAACCTAACGACCGAAATCAAACGATAAAAATGTCTCTCTTGCCGCTGTTCTGTTTGTCCTTCTGTTTTCTTATAAATGCTGTCAGCAGTTCATTTGTCGAATGTAAAATAGGCAAAGTTAAATGCAGTATATTTCAAAGAGGAAAACGCCACAAAGGATTCCAATTCGCTCGTTTAACCTCCGTTCCTGATGCATTTCAATGCGCCAGGATGTTTCTTTCGACGCAGATGCCTGTCTTTTAACTACAATCAAAATCAGTCTTAAAGCGAATTTAACAACGCCAGAGTTGACGCGCCGTACGTTATATTAAGCACATCCAAGAATCATCTTTATTCATTGACGATTTGGATGAGGTAAGACCTTTTTATAATTTGCATTATTTAAAACATGTTTATTTACTCTTCTTTTTTCTTTCGTTTGAGTCTGCCTTTAGGTCGGATTCGCTCCACGTTGTCCAAATGTTCCGATATTTTTCACTCTAAGTAACACTTGACGCTTTACCCTCTCTATCCTTATTCTGTCGGCCATATAAATAAATCATTAACACAAAAGAATAATTACAAATGTTTTAAAATCATATATACACACATTATATATATATATATATATATATATATATATATATATAGACATATATATATATAGAGAGAGACACACACACACACACATATATATATATATATATATATATATATATATATATATATATATATATATATATATATGTATAGACATATATAGTCGTCGTTGACTCTCCCGTCGAGTTCGACGTATGAGGGTCAAGCAGATCAGTTCCTAGGAAACCGACAACCGCACATGAGATTTGATTATATGTTAAAGATTTCGTGCAGGACCATCCGCACTTTTTGAAGGGACGAATTCAGAGACCTGGTGCACATATATATATATTTAAATAAGTTTTTCGTGGTACAGAATTTAATAATAGATAGGAAAAGACAATATTTAGAAGGCATTTTTAAAAGCAAAAGCTAAAATAAAAACAACCGGTTTCGTCCCAGACCTTATCAAGTTTATTTATTCTGGGAATTTAAAAGCATGTAAATTAATTTTAATTAACGAATGTAATTAAATGGGGAGAAAAAAATTATGAATTTCAAGAGACTAGAGTCCAATAATATTCAGACCCAACAAGCATTCCCTCTGTTTACAAAGGGGAGGCTCACGAGATCTGATATACAAGGACTCTAGAACCTTGAGGTGAAATGTGGAGTGGGACCTAGATAAAATAATAAATCGGTCGCCACGATATTTATTTGTATATAATACAAAATTTGGCACGAGGCCTAAAAAGGGGATGGGGAAAGGACGGTCTTCTTCTGTCTTAAATCTAAACTTAGCTAGTCCCAGACATGGACCCAAACAAACCAACAATATTCCAATCACCAAAATATCACATTCACTCCTACCTTTCTTACTGCGTACACCATAATGCCTCAAATTCTCTATGAAGTCCTAACTAGTCCCCTTATGTACAAATATTGTTCGTGGGGGGAGGGTCCTAAAATAACAAGTTTTAAAAAGGAACCCCAAATGACTATGTACAATATGACTTCAAATATTTACAATAAAACTAAACAAAACTGTGTTGGTAATAAAACCCCCACAAACCATAAATGTGGCAGAAACATCAGTTAACTAGACGAAATCAATGCGGGACTAAGAAAAATAAGAAAAAACATTCATTCCTCCAAGCATTCACACATACACACACACATTCATACACAACAACAAATACGAAAATCACACACACGAAACGAAAGGCGCCCCGCATCCACCAGAGAACTGACGTCACTGACCAAACGAAGGAGGGGATGGAGAATTAAACAAAAGAAAAATAGGGACAGAAATAAAAGGGACCAATGCGCATGCATACCGTAGCTAAGTTACAAGAAAACGGAAAAAAACTAAAAAAAACTAAAAAAATATAAAGCCTAGTCTAACCTAATATCTGGGTGTGTTGCCTATGTTCAACCCTGTTAGGACAAAATCCTGTACCTAACCGACATCGAAATGCCACTCTAGGTCAGCCCCTTTCACTCTACACATTCGAGCAAGATACACCCACCTTTTGCCAAATTCCGATGAGGTGAGCCGCCGCCTTTCCGTCCTAATCTTGACTTTAAGCTGATGCTTAAAGAACAAGATCATTTGGGAAGAGGTGAACTTCTCGCCCTCATGGAATCCCTTCTGACGCGTCGTCCAAATCACGACTCTCATAATCCCTAGTAAGCAACAGAACACAGTGTTCATCCTTCGTCAATTGCGGCACCACATTGCTACTGGCTTCCAGGACAAAAAACTTTCCCTGCAGGATGCGAACCATGAGGCCTTCAACAAACTTGCACAACGGCACTACCGTCTTGCACTGAAAAAAGGCGTAACCAATGGTCTAGACTTCCCCAGTACTGCGACGACAGTTTGGATATTTCTCCAAGCCTGCTGAACAAAGTCTTTTGCCGACCCAGAGGGCCCCACGAATCATCAGCCAGGTGAGTGATGCCTCATCATTATTGAGACATTTCAACCCAGGCGCCCCAGGCCATATCGATCGAGCCTCCTGCTTCGTAAGACCGAGCTCGTCGATCAGATCATCTTGAACGGACCCCCTAACTAACAATTGATACAATGCCTTACGAGACAACGCCTGGGCGTCGGAGAGGCCACCCGTCGTCCGTAAGAGGAGCTTCAAAGCACTACGACATTCGCGGTAGAAGGAGCACTCGGCACGAGGTCTACGGCCGGCCTCCTCCTCGCACGAGTGCACACTTCTCAGGGATGGGAAATGTTTTCGGACATCTTCTTTCCAAAAGGTGCCCACCTCATCCAATCCGCGACACATTCGGTCTAGAAAGTTAATGCGAAGCATATATTGACGAATCTCAATGCTAGGCATACCGAGACCGCCCTCAGAGGGATGAAGGCAACAGATCTCGCGAGATGCCAAAGGGGCCTTGTCTCTCCACAAGAAAGAGGACAAGGTCCGGACTAATGACATTAGTCTGAAATACGGGAGTGGAAGCACAGAGTCGGTAAAGGAGGATCGGATATATGTGTGAAACACATACCTCCGCCCTTCCCTTCAGGGAAAGTCTCCTCCGAGACCACAGCTTAACCGCGATCTTGGCCTTCCCTTGCGCCTCCGACCAATTCATTTCCAACTGGAGATCAGGACCGAACCAGACGCCGAGTATCTTGATCGGCTCATCCGTCCAGAGGAAAGGTCCGGGAAGAGAAACTCCCTTCCACGCACCCAACCGCAACCCCACAGACTTATCGCGGTTGATCTTGGCCCCTGTCACCATCTCATACCCACTGATCTTTTTGATGACTTCGTCAATCTCGGCTCTGCTCGACACAAGAACCGAAACGTCGTCAGCATAGGCAGAATAGCTGGCTGAGGTGGAAGCCCCAGGCAGGGAAATTCCGCGCAGGACCGGATTCGCCTTTAACTTGCGAAGGAATGGTTCCAACGCAAGAACGTAAAGCAGAGGCGAGAGCGGACAACCTTGACGAATGGAGCGAGACAATACGAAAGGCTTCGATCTTACCTCATTCACTTCCACCAGCGCACCGGGGGTCGCATACAAAAGTCGGATCCAGTAGCGAAATTCGGCTCCGAAACCGGCCGCCGAAAGGACAGACTCCAAAAATCGATGGTCAACACTATCGAAGGCCTTGGACTGATCTAAATTGATCAGCGCGGCATCACTGTCAACTTGTTCTAAGATCAAGCGTACCATATGAAGGTTATCCTGAATAGTCCTACCCTTCACATCACAAGTCTGTTCAGGGCCAATCAGTCTAGACAGGACAAGCTGCAAACGGTTGGCTAAGATCTTCGCCAAAATCTTTAAGTCCGTATTTAACATCGTTAAAGGGCGAAAGTTCCCTAACCCATCCCCACCGTTCTTGTCCTTACGCAGCAACTTGATCACACCCCTGGTGAAGCGTTGGGGTAAAGACCCCTGCTTCATCCAGTGGTTGAAAATCAGCTCCAGCAAAGGAACAAAAACGTGCGACAACCTCAAGTAAACTTCGTAGGGAAGACCATCTAATCCCGGAGACTTATCCAGGCCAACCTGCTTCAGCGCTTCCCAGATCTCTGACTCTGTAATGGGACACTCGCACCTAGACGCTTCAGCTGCCGAGAGGCAGGGAAAGTCAGCTAAATAGGCGTCGAACTGAGAAGAGCTCAGACCGGGCTCCCTGGTGAAAAGATCCTGAAAGTAGTACCGAAAGACCTCACATATGCCCGCGTTTGTAGTCACGGTCCGCTTATTCGGCAACGTGACGCATGCTATATGTCGCCTAGACGCGCTTTGATTCTCCTCTGCACGCAGTTCAGCGGCCATATTCGTTGCCTCAGAAGACATTCTTTTTAACCTAGCCCTAACTACCAGAGCTTGATCCTTCTTGATAAGGAAGGAGGACAACTCTGCCTTAGCTAAAACTATGTCCCCATTAACACGGGATTTCACAGCCCGATAGACTTTATCTTCTAAAGCAGTTTGCGCCGCTAATCTATCTAGATTGAGTAGACGACTAAAATCGGCAGAAAACGTTCGAATTTTAGATTTTAAATTGCCCCACCAGGCATTTCCCACAACCGCTCCCGTCAATTCCCTTTGGATCGTTAGTAACAGCTGGTCCCGGAAACCCTGATCACCAAAAAGTGAACAGTTCAATTTCCAGTAACCAGCCAATCTAACCTTAGGCTTATCTAAGTTTACACGGACCCGGACAAGCCTATGATCCATATAAACTATATAATGGAAACTTGGACACCCTAAGAGCCCTACATCGACTCTCCTAACTAAGACTCGGTCCAGGTAGCTTGCAAGCGTCCCAGGAGTCGAGTTGCCACTAGTTGTCCAAGTCCATGCTACCTCCCGAGGGTGTTCATTCCGGAACTTATCGACAAGATCAAACTCATCGACAAAGTCCCGGAATGGTTTCACATCCGGGTTGTTAGTACCTTGTTTATGTCCTATACGATCTATATCGGGGTCAAGGACGGCATTCCAATCCCCCGCTTAAACTACCCGACGAGACGTCGTCAAGAACGGCGCGATCTGCCGAAACAAAGCAGGCCGCTCGGAATGGGCATTGGGCGCATAAACCTCAATGAGACGTAGAACCTTATCCTTTATGGTAACATCCAGCACGCAAAGTCTGCCCGCCGGATCCGCGAAGACAAGGGTACAAGCAGCCTTCAAAGACTTGCTCACTAGCCAAGAGACACCCCTCGAACAACCATCAAAACAGGCTGAATAAAGGGCGAACGCCCTAGACAGTATGTCCTCGCGATCATGAGAAGAAAACCGGGTCTCTTGTATGCAACATACATTCACCCCGAGGCGCTGAAGGTCACGAGTGAGCCTCGACCTACGAGACTCGGACCTCAGGCCCCGGACATTTAAACTGGCTAACCAGAGAGCCATTGTCAAGCCGATTAGGGTTGTCCTTCAGGATAGAACATGGCTGGGGTGAGGACACCGACAGCTCGTCCCATAGATCCAGAGGCTATCTCACTTTGATGGAATCATCCTGAGACAAGCCGCCGATGTCCGAAGGGTAAGTTAATTTAAGAGCCCTATAAAGGGATGGGTGAACGGAAACGGGGACCCTCCCTTTAAGTTTTTGATTCGCATCATCAGATTCAGGGTCTAGAAGATAGGCAGCTGGGGGCACCATTTTGTGCGACGACTGGGCCTCCTCTATCATGCCCCAAATCTCCCGCGTACCCGGGCCAGTTTTGATTACAGTTAGAATTCTCTGAGCAGAGGGGAAATTATCCGGATTTTCGATGTCAACGCCATTTATTTGCTTAAAGTTCTACAGAACTTTCAGATCCTTCGGGTTTCGCGTCTGCCCGAACACCCTTTCTGCCTGGTCCCGGGATACGCGGCAGACGTCTTCCCCTGGGAGATAAGGTGGTTTGGATTTTTTTTTCTTTTTGTCAGTCACAGTTTGTGACTCTGGACTTCTGCCCCTTTTTTTATGAGGTGACTGAATCGGTGTTGCCATAGGTGTGATGTTAGGTGTAGTTGATGGAGTCCAAAGAGTAGGTGTCCTCACTGGAGAAGGTTTAGGTGAATGCTGTGTTTTGACAGGAGAGTTTGACAGAGATTTGGGCGGAGGTGGCTTGGTGAATTTTGATTTAGATGAAGAAGGGGAAGACTGGGCAGAGGATAGGGGGCCCGGTGCCCCCAGCGATTTTTGGTTTTTTCCCCGCTTAGCCTCCAATTTATCCCTTAATTTTTTTAAATCTAGAATTTTTTCCCAGCTGGGCTCGTTTAGTTTCTGGGCTGCTGTAGCTGTTTTGGCATACGACTCCGAGGGGTAGCCCTCAGAGCTTGTAGAGGGAATGGGGATGTAGGTGACATTATCCCCGGGGTCATGTTGGGACTGAGGAACCGCTGTTTGGGTCTTCCCCTTGCCCCTAACTACGAGGCGCCATTCCCCCTCCTCCTTCTCCTTAACCACACTTGTGGCAGGCGTTGGTTTCGGGGGTAATGTGGGTCTGGGCCCAACCGGGGGATTTTCCTCACCGGTCCGCCTCGCAGCTAGGCCCATTACAGGCGCCGCGGATTTTAACTTCTCGGCCAAGAGGGGAATTTGGTCGCCAGCGACCGGAACTCCAGCGGCCTTCTTTCCTGGGCAGGAGGAGGAAAGGTGACCAGTCTCTCCACACCTCCAGCAAGTAGGTCTTCTACCGGTCACTATGACCGGCATTTTCCGGTCGCCATACTCCAAACAGTTGGGGACGGACTTGAAGGCCTTCTGGTCGAGCATAATATCAAAAGTCCATCCCCCGTTCAAATTGTCGGAGAGAGCCCCTAAAATTTGGCCGAACTGCATAAAAAATGCAGCCAGGAGCTCTCCCAAAGTTTGAGGAGAAACCTCAAAGACGGCCACCCTGGTCCGCCTGCGGCCTTCATATTCTTAAAATGAAATCTTTTGTAATTAGTTGCCATGGCCAGGCAATCTTCTGGGGTGGGTAGCAGAATGTCCCACATGAAGAACCCTGTACCCTTAATTACTCTTTGGGGTTTTATCCCCAGGGAGAAAAGTGATTTAATCACAGTGTCTTTTGTGGAGCGACAAATCTTTTTGGTTTTCTTATCGACCACAAAAACGGTCACCATTCTTTTTGCGAACACGTCGAGTTCCTGGACAATATCGACGAACCCATCTTTATTAACAAGATGGGCGTACCCCTTTGCCTTATCCAAGAAATCCGCCATGTTCAGAATGCAACTTGGGGGGACTTCCAGCATGAGGGCAATTCCTCGGCAGTCTTCTTTTGTGCCTCCTTTGGCACCTCGTCACTCCTTCTAGATTCGCTTTTCTTGGAGCTACTAGGCCGTTCTAAATTTGGGCTATCATCAGCCCGCTTTTTCGCTGATTTATCAGGCGGGAAGGCTTTAGCAGCCGACCCAAAAAGGTCCTTTTTGACATCTGACCGACTGGCACCGTCGGCCATGTTGAAATGAAAGTGGAGACTACCACCTGCGGGTCTTTGAATTAATCCTCAGATTTAGGGAAAGGAGTATGGGGAAGGTAAAAAAGAAATTAAACAAATAAGGAAAACCTGGATTTACCAGTAAATTAAAAAGAAACAAGGACAATAAACTTTTTAAAAATAAATGGGAAAACTAAAATAAAAGACAAACTATATTAACAAAAATTAGACAGGAAAAAAAAATTAAAAATGGCGCCCAAAGGCAGCCGAAAATAAAAACAAAAACAGAAACTCCTTTCTTTTTTTTCCGAAAATCCAAAAACAAATTCACAAAAAAGAAAAAGAAAAGAAAAAGTCTGGTTTAAAACCAGAAAAAAAAGGTTTGCGGCCGAAGCCGCGCTAAAGAAAATAAATTAAAAGCAAAAGAAAAACAAAATAGTAAAACCAAAAAGAAAGAATGCGACCGAAGTCGTTAATAAAAGAAGGTGGGTATAAAATAAAAACGAAATAAAAAAAGCTTTCGTTTTCTTTTTCTTTTTTTTTCTTAAACTGTACTATTTTTTTTTTAAACAACTAGAAAGAAATAAACAGAAAAAATAAAAAAGCAGTCGTCCGGT
>OZ010612.1:61973840-62073840 GCA_963932145.1 Acanthosepion lycidas
CGGGGCGTAATGGTTAGCATGCTTGTCTCGCTAGAACAATTACGACTGAGTAGTGAGTTCGTTCCTCACTGGGTGCCCCATACCTTCGGCCTTGTGCCATATCTAAGCTACTCTTAGAAAAATCGATACAACTTTTTAATTTGTGCTTTCTCTTTTGAATATTTTTTCTTTTGGGGGTTCACTTCCAACTCTTCTTTTCGATTTGATTTCTTTTATCAATATGGAGTGCTCGATTATTTACTATTGGATTTGGTAATACAGTGTAACCCGGATATAAGAGAGTTGTCGGGACCGGAGAAGAAGTCTCTTATATCCGTGTTTCTCTTATATCCGGGTTTGGTCTATTTGGTTTAGGTAAGTATGGCTCTAATTTGGGACCAGAGAAAATCTCTCTTATATCCGGGTTACATTGTATCGGATAGCACTTCCATAGGTAAATCTCATTGTTGAGTTTTCATTTCTTATCTTTGTTTTAATTAATTAAATTAATTAATTAATTTTACCATTTAAATCCTCCTGCTAATACGAGTTAGAATTTCATTATCATCTCAACTTTGCTTTCTCGTCTTGTAAATACTGAAGAAAACATTGAAAATTTTACAGTTAATTTCTTACTATGCTAACGTTTTTTCCTCTAGGTATTAATTTGTTAAATACTGATTCAATTATCCTCGAAATCATTAGGATACGCTGTTAGGGTTCAGTCTTTAAATTCTTAAAAACGGTTGGATCACTACTTTTTCTGTCTCCTATCCGTTTGACTTGTTTAACGGGCTTTTGAACGTATCAATAAAACATTCAGCTTTTGATCTTGGGTTGAATGTCGACGTTGTTATATGTTCAACTGCATAGGATTTGTAAATATTTTGAAAGTCACTTGAAGTAAATTGCCTGCCCTCTACCAGACACTATAGTAGTAAACTTCAAACTGTTCAGGAACACATTTTACAGCTACAGTGTAAGTAGGTCTTCTATATTTAAATATTTCAGGCCATTTTTGAAAAACTGTCGACGCCAATCAAGGTCCCACCAAATGACTTTCTGATTTCTTTTGCTAACACAGTGTGTTCGACTATTTATAATTGGATTGCCAAGTCAAAATTATCGTACAGCATTTCCATAGGCAAATCTCTTTGTTTGGTTTTCATTTCCTTGGAATATCTTTGTTTTAATTAGTTTTAATGCCTTTTATATCGTCCATTTGTCCTTGTACCACGTACACCCTGCTGCTAATGGGAGGTACAATTTCACCATCATCCCAAGTTTGCTTTCTTGCCTTGTAAATACAGTGTAACCCGGATATAAGAGAGTTGTCGGGACCGGAGAAGTCTCTTATATCCGGGTTTCTCTTATATACGGGTTTGGTCTATTTTGTTTAGGTAACTATGGCTCTAATTTGGGACCAGAGAAAATATCTCTTATACCCGGGTTTCTCTTATATCGGGTTACACTGTACTGAAGAAAACCTTTGAAAGAATTTATAGTTAATTTGGTACTATTTGGACATTTGTTTCCAGGTAGTAATTTCTTAATTTCCACATTTCCATGTTTCAAGACATTTTGAAAAACTGTCGACGACAATCAAGTTCCCGCGTAATCAATATACAAACTAGACCAAGACTTATCAGTATTAGGTCACAGTTGATAATTTGCACTTGGTAATTTTGCCGCTAGTTTTCATCCTACGCATGACCTAACCAAATTTTGAATCGTTTTTAAAATGTAGTCATCAATCTTGGATTGTGTTTTAATTTTGTCCAAAGTTACAGGTAATTCCTTCATTGTATTACAAAAACACTCTCATTTTCAGAAATTAAAGAAACAGTAATCACTGTCGCCTCAAAATGTTTCTTAAATTTTGGGATTAATCTTTAAAAAAAAAATGTCGTCTGCATTTCTTTGATGGTAAATACTTCATCTTAAAATCATAGATTAGCAAAATTATTCCCTAACATTACAACTCGTTGGCAGTATGTTTTGGAATACGTTTTTAGAACCAAAAATCGTTAATAATGGGCAGTGAGCTTTTTGCAGAGGAGGTTTCCTTCCGTGTATCATTTTATGAAATATTTTCACTGCAAAGATAATAGCTAACTCTTATTTTTCGATTTGCCTATAATATTTTCAGCAGTTATTGGCGTTCTAGATGCATGGACAACGGGTTTTATTGTACAAACCTTGAATTTATGAAAAATAACGGCTCCAATAAAAGTTAGTATCATTTTTTAAATCAGGATTGAAATGCGTTAATGATACTTCAGATATTTACATGTTGTTTTGCTGGTGTTCCCAGGTCCACCCTGATCCAGAGTGGTAGCACCTGTTAGGGTCCCAGCTATGGGCAAATAGTTATCAGCCAAACTTGTGTAAACGTCCTAGGTATGACGATAAACTGCATCCGCGTCCTGGGTAAGACGAGAAACTACGTCCAACAGCAAGGCCTCTGATCAGGAGTTTTTAAAGGAGCATGGAACCACCTCTTAATTGCTGGTGTTCCCAGGTCCACCCTGACCCGGGGTGGTAGCACCTGTTAGGGTCCCAGCTATGGCCAAATAGTTGACCCGACAACCTGAATCAAAATACTTTGAAAGTGTAAAAATAGATTTTAATACACGAAATACTTTTTAAAAAAATTAGTATCAGCAATAAATATTTGAAAAAAGAAAATATTACCAGAAATAAAAATCTTGTCAGCATTAAATAACCAATTGAGGTTAATATGCCACAAAACAAAAAAAAAAACTGTACATTAAAAAAAATATTACCAACTATACATTTTTGAAAAAATAGGAAATTTTGTCAGCATTAACCTATTGTAGTTGATATGCTGTAAAAAAAAAGAAAGAAAAAAAAAAGAAAAAAAAAACCACTCCCCACAGACATATAAAACTATTTGGGACTTCATAGAATCTTTATGGTGGATGTCGTAAGAATTGTAATGTAAGAATGTGGTGCAATAAATATTGTATAGATTCTTTGGGTCAGTGACTGGCTGTAGCTAAGTTTTTATGATGAGACAAATGAAGACCAGCATTCGCCAGCCTCCTATTTTTGGCCCTGTGCTACATTTTTTAAACCTGTCCATGTGCCGCATCCCTGTCTGCGACTGACAAAACCTCTGTCTTCGGGCAGATGGTGTCTCAGTCGGGGTTCTGCCTACTGATAGAGACCCGGCTGAGTAGAACTGACAAGCAAATTTCCCGTTCCAGCTATTGCAGAGAATGGGTAAATTTTGAACCAACGGCCTGGGTATACACGTTCCGGTTCCTCACGTTAAACTTGACCTTGTGCCGTTTCTCATCTAAGTGGGGAGACATGGGTAAATACCTAACTATACAGGCGTTACGGCAAGTAGCCGAAGCATTACGTATAGAGAATCCTTATACGAAGTACCTTATTGAAGTAAGTGTGTGTTAGATCAGTAACCGCAGAATAGTGGCGTTATAATATTTTCAAAAGATTTTTGCCATACAACAGACTAATTTCACACTACAGGTTTTATCAATAATTCATTTAAAGAAGCTCTAAATTTTTGCATAGCTGACACATAAACATTGTATTGGTTTGCGATCCCGAGAAATGATTGTAAATTAGCATCGTTTGTCAGGGAAGGCATGTCTGTAATACAACTCATCCTTGATCGGCCTGGTCTACACACACACATATATATATATATATATATATATACATATATATAATATTTTACTTTATTAGCTATTAGGTGGGTGCAAAAATAATAACGTAATAATGTCGTTTTTTGAGGTGATTTTTAACGTCAAAAAAACGACATTATTACGTCATTATTTTTGCCCCAAACTAATACTATATATAAGGTTGGTGCAAAAATAATATCGTTTTTTGACGTTAAAAAATACGTCAAAAAACGATATTATTTTTGCACCAATCTAATATATATGTCGAATGTATAACTAATTCTATTTTCTATATTTCCGTTTTTACACCATATTAATTATCTTATAATTGTCCGCGTTTTAAGAACTCTCTTTTCTGTTATCATTTACACCGCTCTATCGACATGTTTTATTTTTTAAATATAAATTTGTATTTTTATGTATTTTTAATTATAAATTTTAATTTTTTTAAATATAACTTGTTTTTGATTTAACTTATCTTTAAAGTTAAAATTTTATTATTTATTTATTTATTTTTATTTCTAAATGTAGCATTTCTTTTATCTTATACTTTTATTTCTAAATACTTTTTATTCTTTAAAATAAACTATTGATTTTATATTAAATATTTTTTAAATATAATTTTACTTAATTTAATATAAATTATCCACATATGATGTAGTTTTTATTTATTAAAATATCTTATTTTTAAATATCATTTGTCTTTGCAAGAGGATTTTATATTTTTAAACTGAACCTTATCTATATATATATATATATATATATATATATATATATATATATATATATATTAAATCTTTGCTACATTCTTAATTACAAATTAACATTTCATTCTTCATATAACCCCAATTTAATGTCATAAGTTTAATATCCGGGTTTATTTTTATAAAATTTCTTTCTTTTAAAACAGCATTCACCCTCCCCTGACCATAATCTATTGCCTTTCATTTGACTAAAACATTGAAATAGATAAATTCTGTAATGGTTTAAGACAGGATTGCAAGATCTTCTTGCCATTAAATATGAACGATTCTTGTTAAATTGAATAATTTAATACATATGTCGTGTAATTGTTGGATGATATTAAACACGGTCATTAGCATGCATAAGTAAAGTTTTGTGTTAACGCTCAAGGAGTATATACAATATATTAATATGGAGTCTCAGCGTAACTGATACATATTTTATAATGGGAATTTTATATGTATTGATCTGTATATATGATCGTTTAAAATAATCCAGCTATATTATATGTGTTTACATTTAAGCAAATTGAAATATATTCAGCTTGTTGCAATGTTATTTTTCTTAATTGTATGTGTGTAAATAAAACGGATATGTTATTAGCGATGCAAGAACCTGTAAAACAATATATAGAGGACACTGTTGCACGAAATAGCTTGTTAGTCCTTATGACATATTAATTGTAATATAACCAATTTATGTATTGATCTGTGTGTATATATATATATATATATATATATATATATATAAAATAATCCAGCTATATTATATGTGTTTACATTTAAGCAAATATATTCAGCTTGTTGCAATGTTATTTTTATAATTGTATTTGTAAATAAAAAAAAATAATATATGTTATTAGCGATGCAAGAACCTGTAAAACAATATATATATAGGAAACTGTTGCACGAAATTGCTTGTTAGTCCTTATGAAATATTAATTTTAGTATAACCAATTTATGTATTGACCTGTATATATATAATATATATATATATATATATATATATGTGTGTGTGTCATTTAAAATAATCAAGCTATATTATATGTTTAAATTTAAGCAACGACAAACATATTCAGCGTGTTGCAATTTCATGTTTTTTAATTATATGTGTGTAATTTACAAACATTTATCTTTTTTTAGTAGCGATGTAAGAGCCATTAAGATATTATTTATATCAAATTTGTCCGCGAAATTGCTTATCAGTCTCTATGAAATAATAATTGTAAAATGACCAATGCACGATTTAGATATTTATCATTATGTCTCTTGTCGGTTTTATTTAATTCGATAACTGATTGTGTTATTGCAGTCATTGATATCAAGTTCATCTTTATAACTGTAAAATCGGTATTCTTTCAAAATAAGTGGCCGTAAACGAGAAGTAGGAGAGAAGAACACGTTAGCATAAAACTTACGGTTACATCTAGCCATATCATTCTGAGACAATGTCGCCAATCTAGTACTGTACTTAGATACATAAATCAGAAGAGAAAAGTTCCTGGGATCAATTATAAAGAAAATATTTCTAGAAAAGTCACAGAGAAGATATGCTGCGGATGTGAGAAGACGAGATTTCAGGTGAAGAACTTTAACGTTTCCGATTCTTCTTTGAAGATGATATTGAAGCAGAATATATATATTTTTTTTTTTAGGATTGCTGCATTTTATCATGGAAATGAGGTTATTGACCTGTCGAACGTATGTATATATTTCAAAATTAATATTCGAGAAGTTCTTTGATACCGGGCAATATAATAATCGAAACGGAAACTGTTTATGTTATTGTTGATTTTCTGTGTTAAAATCATTATCTGTCCTTTTTAATGCTTAACTTCAACAGACATGCATCGTTATGTTAGCGACATGTTGAACACCAAACACATTACACAGACGCAACTGTAAAGCTTCAGTACATCCTATCTTATTAGATGTTTTTGTCTTTGTTCCATGTGCATATCACTATTCCTCGACAAACCATGAAAAAAAAAAGCCAACGTGATCGCGGTGTCTGGGTAAATATTCCTTGCTTCATGCACCGTCCAAGGCCTCTGATCAGGAGGTTTTGAGGAGCGTGGAACAACCTCTTAATTGCTGGTGTTCCCAGGTCCACCTTAACCCGGGGTGGTACCATCTGTTAGGGTCCCAGCTATGGGCAAATAGTGAACTCCTAGTTTTTCCAAGTCTTACACACGTCCTGGGTATGACGGTAAACTACATCCGCGTCCTGGGTACGGCGATAAACTACATCCAACAGCAAGGCCTCAGATAATGTTTTCGGAAAAATAATGTTGCCAGCTATGCGTTTTTGAAACAATAATGTTGCCAGCTATACGTTTTTGAAAAATATTGTTGCCAGCTATACTTTTTTGAAACAATAATGTTGCCAGCTATACTTTTCTGAAACAATAATGTTGCCAGCTATACTTTTTTGAAACCATAATGTTGCCAGCTATACGTTTTTGAACGTCCTGGGTATGACGATAAAATACATCCAACAGCAAGGCCTCAGATACTGTTTTCGGAAAAATAATGTTGCCAGCTATGCGTTTTTGAAACAATAATGTTGCCAGCTATACGTTTTTGAAAAATATTGTTGCCAGCTATACTTTTTTGAAACAATAATGTTGCCAGCTATACTTTTCTGAAACAATAATGTTGCCAGCTATACTTTTTTGAAACCATAATGTTGCCAGCTATACGTTTTTGAACGTCCTGGGTATGACGATAAAATACATCCAACAGCAAGGCCTTAGATAATGTTTTCGGAAAAATAATGTTGCCAGCTATGCGTTTTTGAAACAATAATGTTGCCAGCTATGCGTTTTTGAAACAATAATGTTGCTAGCTATAAGTTTTTGAAACAATAATGTTGCCAGCTATACGTTTTTGAAACAATAATGTTGCTAGCTATAAGTTTTTTGTAAAAAATAATGTTGCCAGCTATATTTTTTTTGTAAAAAATAATGTTGCCAGCTATACGTTTTTGGAACCATAATGTTGCCAGCTATACATTTTTTTATTCCATACAAAATAGGCATTTAAAATTCATATAAACTGGATTTGGTATTAAATAACCCACAGTGGTTGATATGCCATAAAACCCAAACAAACAAACAAACATTGCTTCATGCACATACCCAAGAGTCTTGCCACACCAGAAATCAACGGGGCGGTGACAGTAAAACGTGGACTGGGTAATCTTTGTCATTGGTTCATCTGCATCGTTACAGTAGTGGTAGGTCCAGGTAATATTTGTCTTTGGTCCATATGCATATGCTGGCGTCTCGGCACACTACAAAACGACGCCATCTTGACAAGGGTGGTGGGAACAAAATAATTTTTGTCATTGGTCAATATGCATATGCTGGCGTCTCGGCACACTACAAAACGACACCATCTTGACAGGGGTGGTGGGAACAAGGTAATTTTTGTCTTTGGTCAATATGCATATGCTGGCGTCTCGGCACACTACAAAACGACACCATCTTGACAGGGACGGTGGGAACAAGGTAATTCTTGTTGTTGTTCTATATGCATCCGTCTCAAGACACCACAATTCGATAACAACGTGACTGATCGGGTGTACTGTGTAATATCTGTCTTTGGTATATATGCATATGCATGCGTTTCAGAATACCACAAGTCAAGAACAGCGTGACACAGCTGGTAATGTGTAATATATGAGTGTCACGCTGGCATCGACGTGAGTTATCCCTAGAGGTAGGCATATGCATATCGACCAAGGACATATATTACACATTACCCGAGATCAGTGTCATGCTGGCCTCGACGTGAATATCGGTAATGTGTAATATATGTCCTTGGTCGGTACGCATATACCTACATCTAGGGATAACTCACGTCGATGCCGTAGTCGATATGCATATCATGCGTCTCAGGATCCCACAAATCGGAGCCTGCGTGACAGTGATCGCTGGAACTATGTAATAATTATCCTTGGTCCATATGCATATGCATGTGTCTCAGGATACTCAAGTCGACGCCAGCATGACACTGATCTCGGGTAATATGTAATATATGTCCTTGCTCGCTATGCATAAGCATGCCTCTCAGGATACAACAAATCGACGCCAGCATGACAGTGACCAGTGTTAGTGTGAAATATTTGTCCTTTGTCCATATGCATGCGTCTCCGACATAATAGAAATTGATTCCCGCGAGATAGTAACTTTTGTCCACAAGCATATGTAGGCGCCTCTGGATACTACAAATTGGCGCCTTCGTGACACTGATCTCGAGTAATGTGTAATGTATATCCTTGGTCGATATCCTTATGCCTACCTCTAGGGATAACTCACGTCGATGCCAGCGTGACACTTATCGCTGGTAATATTTAATATATATCCTTGGTCCATATGCATGTGTCTCAGGATATTCACGTCGAGGCCAGGATGACACTGATCTCGGGTAATGTGTAATATATGTCATTGGTCGATATGCATATGCCTACCTCTAGGGATAACTCACGTCGATGCCAGCATGACACAGATCTCGGGTAATGTGTAATATATGTCCTTGGTCGATATGCATATGCCTATCTCTAGGGATAACTCACGTCGATGCCAGCGTGACACTGATCTCAGGTAATGTGTAATATATGTCCTTTGTCGATATGCATAGATCTTGGGATACCACCAATCGGAGTCAGCGTGAGAGTGATCACGGACACTAAGCAATATTTCTCATTGGTCCATTCCTCTCCGGATCCCAGAATTCGATGCCAGCGAGACAGTGATTGCATTTAATCGGAAATATTTGTCCTTGGATTATATTCTTGCATCTTCGTATACCATAAAACGAGGTCAGCGTGACAGTGATCGAAAAACAGAGTAATAATTGTCCGCCATACCAGCAATCGACCCATGTCGGACAGTAATAGCGGTTAATGTGTAATATTTGTCATTTGTTCATATGTTAATGGCAAAAATTGTCGCCAGCCTCATTGGTAAATATTCGTCATTGGTCCATATTCATATGGATTCGTCGCCAGCCTCATTGGTAAATATTCGTCATTGGCCCATATTCATATGGATTCGCCTCGGAATACCAGAAATCCTTGCCATCGTGACGGTAATCGCTGGTACTGGTTGATATTTGTTCTTGATCCATATACATTTGCATTCGTTTCACGATGGTAAAAATCGTCGCCAGCGTGACAGTGATAGACGGACAGGGTAATATTTTTCCGTCATAACAACAACTGACGCCAGCGGTATAGTGATGTTTGTTATCGGATAATATCTAGATGTACTAATATTTGCACCGATACTAAGGGCATAGCCGGAAAATTCTCTGGAGCATTGACACGAATAATGAATGTTGCACAAAGATGTACTCTTAGTCACTGTATTCTTCAAAGACAGGCACTTGTAGCCAGAAATATTCCCGTTTCCTTAAGGTTAGTTTTGGATGAAGCAGTGAAAATTTATAATATTCAATATCTGATCATTTGGTAAATCCAGCTTGGCTATAAAGACTGGGCTATCTGGCAGAGATGTATGGTAAACTAAATGAATTGAGTATCTGTCTATATTTCTGAGATGAGGTATTATGTAGACTATTTACATTATTCGGACTATTGTTCTCACCTTTGTCGCCATATTTATTACAAGGTTTCGGCCGTTGTACGCTTCGGCATTCCTCAGGTAGTTGGCACTTAGAGAAGGGATTTAACAGGAGGAGATAACTGATAACTGACATCCATTAAACATGGCACGTGTAACTGGAGAAGTTTACCCCAGTAAGTGAAATAAAGGATTCAGTTCGACAAAGATGAGGAAAATAGTCCAAGTAATGTAAATAGTGTACATAATACATCATCTTAGAAATATAAACAGATACTAAAGAAGGCCGGTGTGTACAACGGCCGAAACGTTGTAATAAATATGGCGACAAAGATGAGAACAATAGTCCGAATAATGTAAATAGTGCAAATTAATTGATTTTACCACTATAAGAGAAGTATACCATTGTGTTTAATGCGCAACCGTTTAATACGATATGCAATGTGATAGCTCCTGACCTGGCATATAGTCTACAAACGCTATCCCACAGATGTGCCGTGGCTTCCCTCTGTCTCTTCTACAAGTATTGTCATGGCAACTGTTCCGGCAATCTACTTTCGCTGTTTCCCGGACTGCATGAATTTAAGCGAGCTATCAGGCCGGCATCTCAGTCTCACCCTTTCACTGTCTAAACGGTTAAATGTAACGGTTTCTTTTACTCAAACAGCTCTTCTCTCGCACTTCCCGTCTGTGGAACTCCTTTCCTCTTACTTGCTTCCTCGATGACTATAATCTTCAAATATTCAAGTCTAATGTCAATCGATATCTAACAGTCTGAGCTTGTTCCCCTTCCTTCTCTGTGTCCTTTCGTCAAACACGCCTCTTTTCTCTTGTTCTCAATCCTCTGCAACCCTTGCGAGATAATGGCACTCCAGCCTTGCTTAGGGTGAATTGCTTTTAAAAAAAACTTTTTACAAAATAAAATTACTCAATCACTTTGGGCTTGAGTTACTTTCTCCTGCTGAAGCTTTGTATAATGTTTTCAATAATACTAAGAATAAGAATATTTCCTATTAGTTCTTTTTTTACCTTATAAATCGTTTCAAACCTCCATTTTTCAACTGGGAGGACAATGAGATGAAATGAATGAAAAAGTCCTTTCCTAATTTATTTAAGTTTTTCGGTTTTAATTAAAAGAATTTAACGAATTTGACGTTTCTTTTAAGAAAAAATATTACAAGACTTAAACTGATTGAAAATGAAATTACAGACATCCTAACGACGATACAGAGGCTAGTCACAGATAAAGAAAAGACTGTGATCTGTCTTTATAAATATCTCAGTCTAGTCGTATCTATCTATCTATCTATCTATCTATCTATCTATCTATCTATCTGTCTGTATCATTCTCTTCATATCTATCTGCCTTATTCTGTGTATATTTATTGCAGGCATCCTAAGAATGATACAGAGGCTAGTCACAGATGAAGAAGAGACTTGAAGTGAAAGAACTGTGTTTGAATTGTAGCTTCGGGATCAGTACAATCTTAACCTCTTCAAGTCGAGATCAGCCGTTATTTATCATGCATATCCTTATAATCTGCACTTCTTGCTTCCAATTTTTTACATCCATAAAACTCATCACAGAAAACTCTACATTGGGTGACTTTCGCTTATTGTATTGAGCGAACAATAATGTATATATGCAGCTTCCTAAGAGTAAAAGATATTCATATATATGAACTTGTCGGGCCCATGTATATTCAATTAGTATTCCCGACAGTAATTCGCAAATCATTCAGCATCTCTATTGAATATACATGGATGTTACACTGTTATTCTAAAGCTTTATTGTTAAAATCATTAAGTGTCCATTGTAATGTTCAACCCACAACAGACCTGCATAGGCATGTCCGTGACATGAAGGCACCTGTAAAGCTTAACTACTTATTAAGGAATCGGATTTTTTTTTATCGTTTCATATCCCGAGGCATTGTTACAGCTACTAAGCTACCAAGGGATTACTGTGCTTGAAAGTATCCGGGAGATAATCATTATTAGAGATATCTGGAAGCTTAGGAACATGAAAAAAAAATCAAACAAAAAGAAAAAAACAATTAAATGTCGATACAACGAATGAAGAAAAGCGTAGTAACTGTTCCCTCTCTATTTCAGATAGGATAACGTGTCAGGTTTCGGAGATTCCAAAATAGCGGCGTGAAAAGGGACTGGTTAAATTTATCCTCGATCCATATGCATATATATACGTCTCGACATCCGACAAAAGGACACCAGCGTGACAGCGTTCGTGGATATATATATATATATATATATATATATATGAATTAACTGATTTAAAAAATGTTTTTTCACTACAAAGTTCTAACCATGTTTCAAAAATGGAAGCTAAAAGCTTAGAAGTTAATTTTGTAATTAAATCAAAGTTACGAGTTCAATTTCATCATCAAGCGAATTTTATTAGACTCCAAAATTCGCTTGAGTATTAAATGGGACTAATGTCTTTTATAATATTAATGCTCTGTAAATTTACATTGAGCACTATTTTGTAAAAATAAAAATATTTATGAGAACACAGAATTATATATCTTACAGTTCTTGCTTTATATATATATTTACATATATATATGCCTACATATACGCAAAAAAAAAAACGAATCAGTAAGTAATCCAAATAGATCCTCTTAATATAAAATATTAATAATTTTTGGGCGGTGTCTACGTCAGAATACTTTTTATTTAACTACGATTATATATATATATATTAGATATTTTTTTTAATTATATTTATAAAATAGGATCAGGTAATATACATACTTATATTTAACATGAAAAATTAATTTTATATACTGTAAGTAATTCTATTATATTTAATTGTTTTTTCCTAAAAAATAGTCTATTAAAATAATTGTGAAAATATTTTAAAGTTGTATTTAAAATTGTAGTTAATACGAATTCTAACCTAAACATCTTTTAAAATTATACATAGTTAAATAAAACGTATTCTAACCTAAACACCCCCCCAAAAGAAATACCGACACTCAAATGATTCCCATAAAACACCTACAGAAAAATGAAATTATGACGAAAAGCTAGAGGATGTGGACCATTGAATGACCCATGTAATATATAGTTCTACAAAGTTTATATTTAAAAAAAAATAAATAAATAAATAAATAAATATTTAAATATAAAATTTTAAAAATCGGAATATACTTATACTTGATATAGAAATTAAATGTAATATAGTCTATAAAATCTAACAATGAAAATATTTTAAAGTTGTATTTATAATAGTAGTTAATTAAAATGAATTCTAACCTAAACTTCTTTTAAACGCTTAAACGCGTTACGGCCGGAGGCAAAGAGGCGTCTATTGCAGTCCGACATGTCGCTACGAAATATGAAAGAAGTGGGCAATGGCTGCTGAGCAAGCAGCGGAGAACCAAGGGGAGGAGTGTGACTTGACATCAAATTTCCTTGAGGGGATGAAAGCGTCGATTCCAGCTTTAACCGAAGATGAGACATCAGCAGCACATTCATGGACAGGGAGTGTAAAGACAACATCCCAGGGGACATCGCGGAGGAAGTCACGGAACGAGTCCCAATCCGATCGTTGGTAGTAGAACGACGTTCTAGTAATGGGAGGTTCTTTGCGGGGTGTGGAGTTGAAGGAAATGTTAACAGATACCACGGCATGATCGGAGTTACCAAGAGGGCAGAGCTGTGTGGCGCTACAGAATTCGGGGATGGAGGTAAAACACAGATCGAGAAGGGAGGCCTTATCTGCCAGGTTGAAGGCAAAACGCGTGGGGAAGTTGACTATCTGCGTGAGGGATTGAGAAATTGAGAAGTTAAGTGTTTGAATGCCAGCCCGGACAGTAGTAGCATTCTCGATATGATGGGCGTTAAAGTCACCAAACACGAATATGTGAGCAAACGGGTGGAGAGAGAAGGCCTTGTCTATGCTGCCAGATATGCTATCGAGTATCCCGCAGTCTTGAGAGGATGGAGAGCGATAGTGGAAGAAGAGATAGTTTACGGCATTGAGGAGAGATAGTCGAAGACACATGTACGAATGGTCTGGTGATTCGAGAGACAACTCTCTGGCCAGGGGGAGATGATCTTTGACATAGACACCAAGGCCATGCATGTGGTTTAGAGAGTCTTTCCTGGGAATAGGAAGGTAGCCGGGGATCAAGAGATCAGAGGAGGGAATAGACGAGACAAGGTTTGTCTCGCACAGAGCCATTATATCCGGGCTGTTTGCAGTGAGGAAAGATTCCATACTACAGAAATTTGTTCTAATGCCACGAATGTTGCTGAACGAAATGTTGAGGGGTTTAGGTGATTTTTGAGGGGCTGGTTTATGTTTACTTTTTTGGTTCATTTGAGTTTTCATGTGGAGTAATTGTTGAAAGATGAGAAGGCCTGAAGTAAGAGAACCAGATGGTTATCGACCGCAACATGAGCAGAGAGGAGTTGGCACAGCCTGCATCATAATGTGGCCTCAGGGTTGCCCACCGGAGGTGACAGCAGGGACACCGTTCCATGCGCGTTATGGCATGACAAGCACCCCGGTATTATACAACTGTTGATCAGAGCGGCCGCTCAAGACACTACGCAAAAATTAGGGCCCCTAACTACCAGTGAGAAATAGCAACCAGTGAATTGCCAACCGTGTACGCTCAAGATGAAGAGGCAATGCCACAGACTGCAAAACGTCACGGGAGAAACACATCAGCACTAGCACAGAGGCCAGGGATAGAGAGAGAGAAAAAGATATGCATATATATATAAAGTGGCCTGATAATTGCATCTTGCATGAAACAGACTATCGCCTCTAAGTGTTGACTTCTATGTTCACTTATATATATATATATATATATATATACATATATATATATATATATACATACATATATATATATATATATACATACATATATATATATATACATACATACATATATATATATACATACATATATATATACATACATACATATATATATATATATATATATGTACATACATATATATATATATATATATATATATATAGATAGATAGATAGATAGAAACATTATGATTATAATTCGGATTAGTGACAAGATATATTAATTTTATTTATGTTTCTCTCTGTCTCTCGCTCTTTCTCTCTCTCCATATATATATATATATATATATATATATATATATATATATATATATATATATATATATATGTGTGTGTGTGTGTGAAGTGTCTAGAATTTAATAATTCCTCATCCTATCTGAATTTTATAATGACATCATTTACCATCACTACTTACATTCAAATTTCAGATTTGGTAGTTTTATTTTAATTCGTATATCTTAATTTTACATATATATATATATATATATATATATATATATATATATATATATATATATATATATATGCGTGTGTGTGTTTTGTGTCTGTATGTGTTTTTGTGTGTGTGTGTGCTTTGTGTTTGTGTATGTTTTGTGTGTGTGTCTATGTTGGACGTCAAAAATAAAGAAAATATATAAATCGTTATCTAAGAAACAATGACAATATAATTAACAATTTATATGTTTTTGTTCCTATGTAAAACTGAACGAAAATTTCTTCTTGCTCTATTAACCACTGTCCCGATTGGATATAAGCACCAATATAGAACAATAAAACTGTGCCTGCAGACCTAACAAGTGAAATCAAACGATAAAAATGTTGCTTCTGCAACTAATGTGTTTCTCATGCGTTCTTATAACTCTTGTCAACAGTTCATCCTCCGTATGTAAAATAGTGAAAGTTAAAAGCACCATATTCCAAAGAGGAAAACATCTCCAAGGATTCCAATTCTCTCGCTTAACCTCCGTTCGTGATGCTTTTCAGTGTGCAAGGATGTGTTTCTTTCGACGCAGATGCCTGTCTTTTAACTACAATCAAATTATGTCCTATTGCGAATTTAACAACGCCAGAGTCGATCCACCGTACGTTATACTAAACACATCCAGGGATTATCTTTATTCAGACATTGACGATTGGGATGAGGTAAGACCTTTTTAGAATTTGCATTATTTAAAACACGTTGACAACTGGGATGAGGTAAGACCTTTTTAGAATTTGCATTATTTAAAACACGTTGACAACTGGGATGAGGTAAGACCTTTTTAGAATTTGCATTATTTAAAACACGTTGACAACTGGGATGAGGTAAGACCTTTTTAGAATTTGCATTATTTAAAACACGTTGACAACTGGGATGAGGTAAGACCTTTTTAGAATTTGCATTATTTAAAACACGTTGACAACTGGGATGAGGTAAGACCTTTTTAGAATTTGCATTATTTAAAACACGTTGACAACTGGGATGAGGTAAGTCCTTTTTAGAATTTGCATTATTTAAAACACGTTGACAACTGGGATGAGCTAAGACCTTTTTAGAATTTGCATTATTTAAAACACATTGATATTAGGTTGGTGTAAAAATAATATTGTTTTTTTGACGTATTTTTTAACGGCAAAAAACGATATTCTTTTTGCACCAACCTAATATTTTGTTTGCCGTCTTATTTCAGGATGTTTTCCCTTCTGGCTGTCCAAAAGTCCTGATATTTTTCGCTCTAAGTAACACTTGATCCTTTGCCATCTCTCTCTGTCCTTATCCGGTCAATCTATATGCTTCTTTTATATACTGTACAAATTCCGGACGTGACAATGGCTGCCTACAAACCTGCTGTCCTTTTCTGCACTGTTTAATCCTTTCCGCTTTTCAATCTCACATCTTCCTTATTCTCTTCATCCAAATGAGACTTCTACTTCTACGTTCCATGCCTCTTTACGTTATATGCGATCATGTCTCTCCGCAACTTCCCTAGTTTTGATGCTCTTTTTGTCAAGGGCCAGTAGTTATTGACTCTTTACAATCTCTCTCCATCATTATTCGCTTCATCTATATGCTACTACTTCGACATTTATATTCCTCGTCACTTCAAGACGAATGTGATCAAGGCTCTCCACAACTTCACGTCTGTAACTATTGGCTCTTTACAATCTCTCTTCATACTTATTCTCTTCATCTATATGAAACTTTGAATTTTTATGCTTCGTTCTGTTTCGCTAACCTTCCATATGCCTTTTCCATATTAGATTTTTCAAATCCTCTTTCACTGTTACTTGACAACTGTGACGAGATACTCACCAGTAATAAAAAAAGTGACAAAAATATCAATATTAAATTTGGTTTGAATGATTTAGTGAATCGACGAGGCGTCCATATTTTGCAGAGACAAAATCATTGCTTCTTAACCGACAATTCCTTGTAATAAGTGATTATTAGGTGCAGATCACTAGAGGTTTCTGGTCTTAATACAACGTACTTATAGTTCTATCTACTATCATAGATAGATATTAAAAAAATGATATAAATAGATAGATAGATAGAAACGAGCAGAGATAGATATTAACAGGATGATATAGATAGATAAGAGCAGAGATAGATAGATAGATAGATATTAACAGGTTGATAAAATAGATACGAGCATAGATAGATAGATAGATATATAGATAGATATCAACAGGATGATATAAATAGATAAATAAATACGAGCAGAGATAGATACATAGATATTAACAGGATGATATAAAAAGATAGATAGATAAGAGCAGAGATAGATATTAACAGGATGATGTAAATATATAGATATGAGCATAGATACCAAGATAGATAGATAGATAGATAGAAACGAGCAGAGATAGATATTAACAGGATGATATAGATAGATAGATAGATAGATACGAGTAGAGATAGATAGATACGAACAGGCAGAATAAGATATATAGATAGATAGATAGATAGATACGAGTAGAGATAGATAGATACGAACAGGCAGAATACGATAGACAGATAGATAGATAGATAGATACGAGTAGAGATAGATACGAACAAGGAGAATAAGATAGATAGATTAGTTAGATCGATAGATACGAGTAGAGATAGATAGATAGATACGAACAAGCAGAATAAGATAGATAGATAGATTAGATAGATAGATAGATAGATTGATACGAGTAGAGATAGATAGATACGAATAAGCAGAATAAGATAGATAGATACGAGTAGAGATAGATAGATAGCTAGATATATACGAACAAGCAGAATAAGATAGATAGATACATAGATAGATACGAGTAGAGATAGATAGATACGAACAGGCAGAATACAATAGATAGATAGATAGATAGATAGATAGATACGAGTAGAGATGGATAGATACGAACAAGCAGGATACGATAGATAGATAGTTAGATAGATAGATAGATACGGGTATAGACAGATAGATACGTACTAGCAGAATAAGATAGATAGATAGATAGATAGATAGATAGATACGAGTAGAGATAGAGAGATAGATAGATAGATATATACGAACAAGCAGAATACGATAGATAGATAGATAGACAGATAGATAGATACGAGTATAGATAGATACGTACAAGCAGAATAAGATAGATAGATAAATAGATAGATAGATACGAGTAGAGATAGATAGATACGAGTAGAGATAGATAGATACGAACAAGCAGAATAAGATAGATAGATAGATACGAGTTGAGATAGATAGATACGAACTGGCAGAATAAGATAGATAGATAGATAGATAGATAGATAGATAGATACGAGTATAGATAGATAGATACCAACAAGCAGAATAAGATAGATAGAAAAATAGATAGATAGATAGATAGATACGAGTATAGATAGATAGATACCAACAAGCAGAATAAGATAGATAGATAAATAGATAGATAGATACGAGTTGAGATAGATACGAACTGGCAGAAAGGATAGATAGATAGATAGATTGATTGATACGAGTAGAGATAGATACGAACAAGCAGAATACGATAGATAGATAGATAGATAGATAGATATTAACTAGATGATATAAATAAATAGATAGATACATATTGACAGGATGTTATAGATAGATAGATAGATAGATAGATACGAGTAGAGATAGAGAGATAGCTAGATATATACGAACACGCAGAATAAGATAGATAGATACATAGTTAGATACGAGTAGAGATAGAGAGATACGAACAAACAGAATAAGATTGATAGATATGAATAGAATACGATAGACAGATATTGCCTATTATTTCCTGGCTGTAACTAGATACTCACTTGTAATCCAAAATGATAAATGTTAAATTTGGTTTAAATGATTTAGTGAATTGCCCAGGCGACAATATTTTGCAGCGACAATCCATGGCCTCCATATTCCCCTGACATTAAAACAAATCTATTATAGAAAGAATTCATATTGCATTTAAATTATGGAAGATAAAAGTTGATTGGGAATCATGATGTCGTAAGAGTTTTCCACAAGCGAGAAGTCCTAGAGAATAACTTGTTAGCATAGAAATAACAGTTACATGCAGCCATTCCAAACTGTAAAAAGACGAGACCTCCCCGCCAATCTAGTACTGCGCTTAAACTCGTACAATGTAGGTACCGAAAAGGTTAGCTCCTCAGATAAAAATTGCCATGAAAGTATTTAAAGAAAAAAAACACATGAAAGCTACGTTCCTGCGGTTGGAAGGACCGAGATGCCAGTTGCGGACACATAACAGTTCAGATTCTTCTTATCAAGAGTCTCTAAATACATAGCATCGAAAAAATGTGAAAAAAATGTGACAGCAATATTCAAAGTATAGACAAATGGTAGATTTGCAAATATTTAAGAATATATTCTTGCCAGAAAAATTATCTGGTACGTCACTGCGAACCAACTTTCATAAAAGCACACCTTGCACTTGAATTTCATGTCACTGGAAAACTTTAGCCTTCTGAGTCGAAAGGTTTTACTCTCGTGGAGGTTAGCATCTACCATGAGAATGGAAGGCAAAAATGGTTTTACTTAGACGATTAAAACAAAGAAGTTCCGTTTTGGATTTTAAAATCAACAAGACGTTCCTTGATTTAATTAAAAACAGATTGTGTGCCATTTTATTTTTTAGATCAGGTCTTAATTTGACCTTATCGAAATGACAAGACTTACGGCAGGTGTAAATTTAGGGACAACGAAGATAAAAGAATGTATAATACCTGGGGATATTTTCATTTTGTAATTTGAAATATCATTTTGGATTAGTTCAATAAATACCTCCTGAAATGATATACATGCCAAACCCTGTCAAATGCCTTCGAAGTATCTAACAGCCAGAGCTTTCCTTTCAGCAATAATCGTTAATACATCTGCTGTTGAGTTAAAGAAGGAGTTTAAACCATATAGCTTATCTGAAAGAATATCCCGCGAAGTGAGTTGATTAACTAATCCAGAGTTGATTACTTTACAGAAAGTGGAAGAGGGACTATTGAGGCGATACCATTAAGCACATTTTTTCTGAGGATCCGGTTGAGAGATGATATCAAAAATGACAGACGGATTTAACTCAAAAGTCACACAGATTTAAATGGACTATCAGGCAAATACACTCTATTTGAGTTAAGACACGAATTTGAAGATAATTTACAAACAAAGCATTTGCTTTATAAGTAGAAAAGTTTAACAATGTATGTAACATACTATTACAGAGCCACCAGTAGTCACGATAATCAAACTTGTTAAAGTGTGTACAGTGTCTCATTCTGCCAACAAACAAATAATAAGCAACTTTAAGGACACGTTTACAGTTATTACAAGGAGATATGAAGAGACGTCCGTTGTGATCAGAACTATCCCACTGGTTCTCTCGTAAAATGTGTTTCCTGTTGGCCATAGCGGATGAACTGGCAGGTGTAAACCAAAATGAGGATTGTGGTAAGGAATAAAAGCATGTAAAGCAGGATGTTGATAAGAATTCTTAGAGAAACGAATAGAGAATTCCAGTATTTGATTGAGAGACTAGGCAACGGAAAATTGATAGTCACATTAGCATGATTAAATGAATTGAGATGATAAGCATTAAAATCTCCAGCCACAATGTTATCAGATAAATTTAGGAGAGAGAGGCATCTCAATATTGTCAGATATTCTATTGAATATGTTGCAATCATGAGAAGAAGGAGAGCAATAAAGGAAAAAATGATAGCTAAGAGAGTGCAATAAATAAAGTCGAAAGCACGTGAAAGGCTCATTTGGGGAATCAAGAGACAATTCACTAGACATAGGAATATATATATATATATATATATATATATATATATATATATATATATATATATATTGTGTGTGTGTGTGTGTGTATTTAGGCAGCATTATTTCATTGATGCATGTTTCATTAAATTATATAAACAAATTTTGAATTATTAAAAAATATTAATGTTGGTCACATGATAACTCTACATTTTTAGGCCTTTAAAACAACATGACTGGCCGCATACACAATACCGGGAAATCCTCGTTGAAAACACAACTATACTTAAACATGAAAACAATAAACAAAAACTACAGATACTTGAAGCTATATACATAAAACAGTTGAAACCTAACTTGAACAAAATAAACTATGAAATATCCACAAATATTCTTAAATGACTATAATTGATAACAGAAGCCATTGGTTTATACCAACAGCATCCCATACTTAATAATTCTCGTTTTCACTCTCGCGAGGTCATGTGTGATGTCAGGAGCTTCAGTGCGATTTTGGATTCCAGCGTCTCGTATGGACGTTTGTGTCATTGCTTGGGAATCTTCCATGTAAACAAAAATAGATTATCATTATTGTTTTGTCCGTGTATTGTTTAATACATTGTAATGCAATTGTCATCTTTGATAATGGCTTATGTATGCCGAAAGCTTAGATAGGATTTATAAATATGTATCAATATGGTTTCTTTCTCGTTTAAAGATAATGTTATTAAGCTTACCAGACGATATGAAAAGAATTTACATAAAATAAATAGACAAAACTTGTCTATATTATTTAATGAAACAAGCATCAATATATATATATATATATATATATATATATATATATATATATATATATATATATATAGTGTGTGTGTGTGTGTATAAGAGCAGCAGATCATTATTCAAACATATATTGTTAAATATAACAGACAACGAATGTCTATCACATTTTATCATGGACCGATCAAGCGTTGTAAAATGGCATTAGTTTCAAGAGAAAATAAAGCACTCTTCAACATCGACCACTGTAGAAATATCCAAATGTTAGACAGTTTTTGTCGTTAAATTATTTCATCTTTTAAAATTCATGATAATGAATTATCAATATGCTGGATATCTAAGTTGATATGCGGTAATTAGAGATGAATTTATATAATTTGTTTTGAAAATACTTGTACAGAGCAAGACATTAATGATAGAAATATTTGTAGATCACGTGGATATCATATATATATATATATATATATATATATATATTCAATCTTTTATATATATATATATATATATATATATATATATATATATATATATATATATATATATAATAATCCGCAGGCAGACGGTATGGTTGTATCACAACTCATCAGTGCGGCTAGACATCACTTCAGGCCAGGACCGAAACCGGACCGATTTGGTATCAGTGCCAGCTTCTAACCCCTAGGCCATCGAATTTTCAGAACTCAATGCCTAGCAGAGTCTTGGATTATCAGCAGTAAGAGTGGCTGTTTACTAATTCGTTCCTTACTGCCCACTGTGCTCAATCGATTAAATTATTTTATCGGGAGTTAATACCGTCATTCACAGACAGGCTGTTTCGCTGTATCATCAACATGGCTAGGCACCGATCGCTTATATATATATATATATATATATATATATATATATATATATATATATATATATATATTTGTCAAGAACTAGACCAGATAACCACCGAAATATCCATAAACTCTTTTATTTCAAACGGACAGTTTCTACTAAACAGAAAGATTAGTAAAATGTGAAAATTAAAATAAGCGCTTGTGTCTGGAATAACAGTGGATGAATTTGAGAACATGCAAAAACTAAATAGTCGGGCATCCCCATCTGTTTTTGAAACGAGTCGTGCGTATCATTTTAGCTCGACCATCTTATAACGATTATAGGCTTAACTAGATAATTCTGGGCCATTTTTAACGATTTTTAAATGTTATTTAGCACGAATGATTTTTGACCCTTTTGAGCCATTCCGTCAAATATTGTCTCTTTATTTTAGGTGATTGGTATGGGGCATTGCCAGAACCAACCATGTGGGATATGTGAAGCCTGTCACCCGACAGAATCCAACTACAGCTGTGTTAAAGAAGGTAAGCCTATGATATATTTGAAGCAATTGAGATATAACTACAGGACAGAATCTCCTCATTGAATCAGAAATTTAAGTTTCTTTGACGTCTTTATCCCACTTACAGAAAGGCCTGGGGAATTTCAATCTTTATCTCGAACTATCTCTTACTCTTTCTCTCTCTCTCTCTCTTTCGTTCTTTATTTCTTTCTCTCTCTCTCTATATATATATATATATATATATATATAAATCTTTTACTCTCTCTGACTCTCTCAATCTCTCTCTTACACATTCTCTATCTTACTCTCTTTCTTACTCCCTGTCTTACTTTCTCTTACTCTCACTCTTTTTCTATCTCTCTCTTACTCACTCACTCACTCACTCTTACTCTCTCTCTCTCTCTCTTTAGTTGATTGGTATGTGGTCTTGTCAGAACCATCCATGTGGGATATGTGAAGTCAGTCATCCGACAGAATCCAACTACACTTGTGTTAAAGAACGTAAGCCTTTGATATACTTGAAGCACTTGAGATTCAACCAAGGGACAGTATCTCCCCATTGCATCAAAAATTAAGGACATACGTTTCTTTGGCATTATTATCCCCATTGGCAGAAAGGGGTGGGAAATTTCAAGCTTTGCCTATCTCTCTCTTACTCTCTTTTACTCTCTTTTTCTATCTCTCTCTTACTCACTCTCTCTTACTAACTCTCTCTCTCAATCTATCTCTTACATTTTTTTTTCTCTCTCTCTCTCTAGGTGATTGATATGGGGCATTGTCAGAACCAATTATATGGGATATGTAAAGCCTATTATCTGACAGTGTCCAAATAATATTAAAGAAGGTAAGCCTAATGGCATTTTTAAACACTTGAGATTCAACGACTGTGCATTATCTCCCCATTGCATTAGGAATTTAGGACATGAGTTTTCTTGACGTTTTTATCCCACAGGCAGAAAGGGTTGGTAAATTTCAATCTTTGTCTCTATTTCTCTCTGACTGTCTCTCTCCCTCTCGCTCTCTCTCTCTCTCTCTCTCTCTGTATATATATATGCATATATAACTTTTAATCTCTCTCTCACCTACTCCTTCTATCTGTCTCTCTCCTACTCTCTCTTACTATATCTCTCTTACCGAATCTCTCGCTCTCTCTCTCTCTCTCTAAGTGATTGATATGGGGCCTTGTCAGAACCAATTATAAGGGATATGTGAGGCCTATTATCTGACTGTGTCCAACTAATATTATATAAGGAAAGCCTAATGATATTTTTAAACTCTTGAGATTCAACCTCTGGTCACTCAGGTAGAGCTTCACATTAAATCGAAAATTAGTTTTTTTTCCACTCTTGGAAGAAAAATCAATAATTCCTCCGGAGTTATGGCTGAGATCAGTCGTGTTTAGTATTAAACCAATACACAACGTAAGTGAAGCGATCAGCTTTCATTATATGCGGGTTTAATCTTAGATATAGTTAAGGAAAGCGGGAATAAAGGACCAATCATTAAATGAAATAAAACAGAAATTATGTTGAAAGCAAAAGAAGAAAAACAATATTATAAATACAGACTGGAATGACGACATGGGCCGAATACGATGAGTGAAAGAGAAAGAGGGACCTACAATACAAAATACCCTGGAAGACTAAATTAAGCTCATCACTAGATAAGATGAACAAGAACAAAGCGTCTGGGCCTGACTGGAGTGCATTTGAGATTTTATTAACCGAAGATGATTTCGGTATGGACAAAGTTACAGAAATAATATTAGGTTGGTGCAAAAATAATGTCGTTTTCTCACATAGTAATATATGTGAGAAAACGACATTATTTTTGCACCAACCTAATAAATTAAATATACGACAGTGGCGAGATACAGGAAGGCCTTAGTAGATCAATCTCATTTTCTCTGCCTAAAAAAAAAACCAGGTACAAATGAATTTGAACTCGATTAAACAATCGGCCTAATTAGTTACATGTTGAAGCTCATTATCCGGATTTTGTTTCATAAAACGTGTTGCAGAGTTACACTGGAAACAGAAAAAAAAGGCGTGTTTTCGTTGATGTAATGGAACGAGTAATGCAATATTTATGATCGCAGAGGTCAATACAAATAGTCGCAAAAGAATTGCAAAAAAAACTCGATTTATTTGGGAAGACATTACAATAATTCAGAATATATACCGGAGTCGGGAGCTACCTGCATGTGGATAAAAAGTATGGATAAAATTATGCACAGAAAAATAGCCAGCTGGGAAAGACAATAATGTATCTCATCAGATTATTTAACCTATACAGCGAGGCAATTCTAAGATGCTTAACCACAGTATTAAAAATATGAGTTACGCAGAAGACAGTATCCCTTACACAATGTAGGAAAGCAAGATGAAAGGAATAAACCTCAATTTTAAGGAGAGGGAATGTGTGATTGCCAGCAAGAAGGGAAGTACAAGATATGATCTACAAATTGGATATGTCAAAGGTCAAGCTAGTACAGAAATGCTACACAGAAATGGAGCAGGAACAGCTCGTTTTCTTTAAAATAATGTCATAATTATAATGGCCTATAGAAAATTCATGAATCATTCGTATTAATAGAAAGTGTTCCCATATTCATATTATCAAAAAGAACAATGCGAATGCAGAACGATGCACGCTTATGTTTTACGTCTACGAAAAAGTATTTGAACCGGTACAACACGGAGATCTATATGAACTGCTAGGTAAGCATTATTTATTTGGGGTCCCAGCTATGGTAAAATAGTTAATCTCAAACTGGGGTCAAAACACAGTGAAAGTATAAAAATAGGGTTTGATACCAGCAATACATTTTTGTATAAAATTATTTCCAGCAATTAATTTTTGAGGAAAAAATTATTACTAGCAATGCTTTATTAACATCAATACATTTTTGAATTAAAAAATTATTAGCAGCAATATATTTTTGAACAAAAATATTACCAAAAATAAAAATCTTGCCGGCATTAAATAACTCCTTGAAATTGATGTGCCGTAAAACAAAAGAAACTAAATTGAAAAAGTATTTCGACCGGTACAACAAGGAGATATTTATCAACTGTTATGTAAGCTTTATTTAGTTCGGAAAAAATTACAATAATCCAGAATATATGCCGAGAGTATGATTAGAATTTGTACCAAAGAGGGTGATATCTTTATCTGAAAGCTATCTTAGCAGACTCTTAATAATACGAGATAAATGAAAAAAAAACAAAAAAAAACAGTCAATGTATTAAAGAAAGCGAGAAGAACAGACTAAGTATCAAATTTCAGAAGGGGTAATAAATAGTTGTCAGCAAGAGGTAGAGTCCATGTTGCAGATGTCATGGACAAGCAAGTACACAAATTAATCTATGTGGTAATCGGTTTAACAGAGAATAAAAAATGTGACACCGAAGTTACATTGAGATGGTAAAAGAAGCTTTCCAAAAGCTAATCCCATTATTGGAGAAACAGTAAAGAAGAGATTGCTGATGTGTAATGCAACGTCAGTTTCCAAAATGGCAGTCAATGAAAAAGAGACTTGAGGTAAAAGATATAATGTTCTACAGAAGGCTGGTGAGAAAACGATAGACGAAAAATGTAAATAAAAAGGACATTTTGATGAAAGTGGAAACGAGTACAAAACAAATTATAGTTAGAATTATGTACATAAGATTTCTGGAAAATTTAATGAGAATAGTGAGCTTAGAAAATTCGACATTCACATGATATATTGGGGAAAGAAGGAGAGAGAAAATAGTGCGAAACCAACATTGGAAATGGATATAAAAACAGGTAATATGTTTGTCTTTCATACATTGCAGTCTACAGGTCAATACCTAAAATAAGCTATCTAACTTGGCAATTCACTGCATTAATTTCAGCGTACTAATACTTTGGTAACGACATCTAATCTTTCTTATTGTTTTAAATAGCTAGATTCAACTGTAAGTTTCGTTCTAATAGTTTCTTTTCTCCAAATTCTCGCCTGTGGAAATCACTACCGATTCCTTCCTTCCCTGTCAATTACTAATTTAAAAATTTAAATGTAGCATTAATCGCAATCATATGCCTTCCTCAAACATTTTGTTTTCCTGTCATTCGTCCTCACTCACATATTCTCATTTTCTCTATTATGAGACGATCCATTTCAGATTTATACATCCTGCCGTAGAGCAAGTATTTTCTTCTTTTTCTTTTCCTGTTTTATGAATGCTTGCCATATCCATGTTACCATATCCATCTTCTGTCTTTCTCAAACCTGTTCTCTTATTGTCCTTTGTCCTCACTCACATATTCTCATTTTCTCTCTTATGAGATGATTTCTTTTAAGATTTATACATCCTGAGGTAAAGCACGTATTTTCTTCTTTTTTTTCTTCTTTTATGAATGCATGCCATATACATGTTGTCATATCCATCGTCTGTCTTCCTCAAACCTGTTCTCTTATTGTCCTTTGTCCTGACTAAAATATTCTCATTTTCTCTATTATGAGACGATCCCTTTTTATATCCATAAATCCTGACGTAGAGCATGTATTTTCTTCTTTTTTTTACTTATTTTATGAATGCTTACCATATCCATGTTGCCATATCCATCGTCTGTCTTTCTCAACACTCTTCTCTTATTGTCCTTTGTCCTCACTCACATATTCTCATTTTCTCTATTATGAGACGATGCCTTTTTAGATTTATATATCCTGCTGTAGAGAAAGTATTTTCTTTTTTTTTTCTTCTTTTCTGAATGCATGCCATATCAATGTTGCCATATCCAACTTCTGTCTTACTCAAACATGTTCTCTTATTGTCCTTTGTCCTCACTCACATATTCTCATTTTCTCTTTTATGAGACGATTCCTTTTAAGATTTCTACATCCTACCGTAGACCAAGTATTTTCTTCTTTTTCTTTGCTTCATTATGAAAGCTTGCCATATCCATGTTGCCATATCCATCTTCTGTCTCCCTCAACCCTGTTCACTTATTGTCCTTTGTCCTCACTCACGTATTCTCATTTTCTCTATTATGAGACCACCCCTTTTTAGATTTATACATCCTGCCGTAGAGCAAGTATTTTCTTGTTTTTCTTTTCTTCTTTTATGAATGCTTGCCATATCCATTTTTCCATATCCATCTTTTGTCTTTCTCAACCCTCTTCTCTTATTGTCCTTTGTCCTCACTCACATATTCTCATTTTCTCTATTATGAGACGATCCCTTTTTTGATTTATACATCCTGTCGTAGAGCACATATTTTCTTCTTTTTCCTTTCTTCTTTTTTGAATGCTTGCCATATACATGTTGCCATATCCATCCTCTGTCTTTCTCAAACCTGTTCTCTTATTTTACTTCGTCCTCACTCACGTATTCTCATTTTCTCTATTATGAGACGATCCCCTTTTAGGTTTGTGCATCCTTCCGTAGACTACATATTTTCTTCTTTTGCTTTTCTTCTTTTATGAATGCTTGCCATATCTATGTCCCCATAACCATATTCCTGTTCCTTGGTTTCCTGTCTCTGCACACTTTTTTTTGCCGTCTTCCGTTGTTTGGGATGTTTTATTTACAATTTTGTATTTCGTGGAATTGTTATTTTTTGCTTTCACTAAAATTTGTTGTTTTGTTTGTAAGAATTCACCAGCTGCCGGGATATCAAAATCTGCACCAACACTGGCTCCGACGGTCATTATATGGTCAGGCCGGTGTTCCATCCGAAATCTTCGCTCAAAGTTTATTGCCACGACATGGACTCAAAATATCCTGGAGATTATATAACGCTCATTCACGACAATTTCTCACGATACCCGCCGATATATCAAAGTTGTACAGTAATCAATTGGTCCGTAAATCAACCAGGGGTTATATTTTACCACAAGATCCGTTTGGAGCTTGTCGTAAGTAGAGCGCCTTTATTTTCTTTTATTTACCCACTCGCTTTTAACCTCTCTCTCACTATCTCTCTTTCTTTCTCTCTCTCTCACTCTGTGTGTGCGTGTGTCTGTGTGTGTGTGTGAGTCACTCTCTATATCTCTCACTTTTTCCTAGTCCGTGAGGTTGGAACTTTACCGTACCGACCATTAGCTTGGAGAATTTTTGATTCCATCTGGCTCTCTTGCCCAATACACACCACTACTGCTACAGCCTTTTTAGATTTATACATCCTGCCGTAGAGCAGATATTTTCTTTTTTTCTTTTCTTTTATGCATGCTTGCCATATCCATGTTGCCATATCCATTTTCTGTCTTCCTCAACCCTGTTCTCTTATTGTCCTTTGTCCTCATTCACCTATTCTCATTTTCTCTATTATAAGACGATCCCTTTTTAGATTTATACATCTGCCGTAGACTAGATATTTTCTTCTTTTTCTTTTCTGCTTTTATCAATGCTTGCTATATCCATGTTGCCATATCCATTTTCTGTCTTTCTCAACCCTGTTCTCTTATTGTCCTTTGCCCTCACATATTCTCAGTCGTGATATTAATATATGCAATAGCACCAACTCAGACTGTCATTATAATGTCAGGCCGGTGATGTGTACGAAACCTTTGCTGAAAGTTTATTGCTAAAATAAATTTATTTAAATAATATATTTGGCTTCATAAGACCCTCTTGCTCTCGACACACCCTTCTTCCACAGTCTTTTTTAGATTTATACATCCTGCCACGGAACACGTATTTTCTCCTGTTTTCTTCTTTTATGGGTGCTTACCCTATCCATTAATTGATTTTCCTGTCTCTGCATGAATTTCCTTGAGGCATGACTGCTTGCATTCGTTTGTATTTAAAATTAAGTGATATGTGCCATTTCTTGGTAGTGTTTTCTGCCACTAATTATAGTTGTGTTTTTTTTTTCTTAGAATTAACCAATCGTAATCTCAAAATATGTAATAACACCATTCCTGACTTAGCACATTTTTTCTTTGTGATATTTATTTTGTGCTTGCTTGCATTTTTCTTGAATGTCTGTATTTATAATGATATGTTTGGTGCCATTCCTTGCTATTGTTTTCTGTCTCTTGTAATTCTTTTTTGTTTCCTAGAATAAAACAGCATTCGTGATATCAAAATATGTAATAACACCAGCTCTGAGTGTCATTACAGTGTCAGGCAGGTGATGCGTACGAAACCTTTGCTGAAAGTTTATTGCTACAATATAAACCAAAATATCCAAGAGATTACATGACACAAATTCATGATAATTTCTCACAAAACCCGCCTATCCATCATACTTATACAACCATCAGTTTGTCCAGAGATAACCCAGCTGTTATATTTTACCACAAGTTTGGAGCTTGTTGTATGTTCAGCGCCTTTATTTCTATTTACTCTCTCTCTCTCTCTCTCTGTCTCGCTCTATCTCTTCATCGATCTCTTTCCCAATCCATGTGTTTGGAGCATTAGCGTTTCGACTACGAGCCTGGAGAATTTGGGGTTCTTCAGCCTCTCTTGCTCAAGATAAACCACTGCCGACACAGCCTCAATACATGTGGTATCTCTCCGGCTCTCACGGCTGATGGGTTTCGTGGTCGTGGTGCCTTGTCCATTTTTAACCCTTTAAAAATCTAGGGACAACAGTTGTCTATCTTAAATATCATCATAATCTGCATTTGCTTTCTCTTCTTTCGTCCATAATAGAACGTCATTCAAATATATTCTACCTCGAGTGGCCCTTGGGCCTTTTATTGATTGAACATTTAACCAAAAATTAGTTCTAATATAAATTCTCCATGGTCTCATTATATATATTGTTAGCTGATTTTTTAATTTTATTTTTATAAAAATAAATTTTAAAAAATCCTTAATATTTACTCACGCTCTCTGTTCCTCTTTTTCTCTTTCTCACTGCATGTGGTTTGTGCATTAGCCTGGAGAATTTGGGGCTCCCCAGTCTCTCTTGCCCAAGATACACCACTGCTGCCACAGCCACAGTATATAGGTCTCTCTCCGGCCCACTCAGCTTACGGATTTTGTGATCGTGGTGTGAAATACATTCGAAACCTCTTCAAAATCTAAGGACAATCTCATTCAGTTATATTCTACCTCGAGTGGCACTTGGGCCTTCTATTGATTGAACATTTAGTCAAAAATTAGTTTAAATATAAATTCCGCTACGTCTAATTATATACAGTGTTAGCTGATTTTTTTTTTAATTTTGTAAAAATAAATTTTAAAAAATCCTTTCAAATTAAATGAAATATAAATCAGCATCATCGTCATCATTGCAAGCAATGAACCTATTTTTCTCGAGCGCTCTTTAAAACACGAATGTCGTCAAAATATTTGTAAACATTAGATAATTCTTTATCATGTTTTCTTCTTTTCTTTCTTCTTCTTTTTTAGCGTTTACGGGTAATAGTGAAGGATAGAACATTTACCAACGTCAGTTGCGACCCGAAGCTTCTGGAAATATCAGATCCACTATCGTTCCAGAATTCAGGACGAACTTGTTCTGTTGAACTGGAATATGGCACATCTGGTGATTGTTTAGGTGTTAGGTGTAATCAACGAAAAGGAATTGTCCAGATCGACTTGCAAGGAACAGGATTAATTGTTTCGCCATCGGTAAGTAATTCTTTTAATATAATCGTAAATATAAAAGCCGTGAAATAACAAGAATAAATACAAATAAAGTAGATAATTTTTCTATTAGTTCCTTTGAAAGGAAGATATATACAAACCAGAATTCGAATTATGAATCAGAAGGATCAGAATATGCAAATTCTTACTGTATTCTTTTAGTGAAAACTGTGTATAAAGATTACGGAATGGTTAGTCATTGATCACGAAAAGGTTAGTCAATGAATAAAATCTTATCTAATCTTTTAGGGCATAATAAATGCAAACAAAAATATATAGAAGTATATACAACGCCATAATACATCTGGGCCCAAAATATAAGATGATTTTCTATTGGAAATCGCAAGAAAACATTACAGCACGATTGAATATGGCTACATTGCTCAGTATTGTAAATGCTATTTTCCTTAAACGTTGGGGTTACCAATGTAAATGGCGTTTTGTTGAAAAGATTAATGTGGCTGTGTGTTGAAGAACATTTATACATATTTAAAATCAAGGAAAAACAATGGAAAACCGATTTGTGTTTCAACGATAAAATATATATTAAAAACAACAAATACAAGGTAATTTTTGTAATGTGTGAATAAGGAGAAAAAGTAGTTTCCCTTTTATCTGTTAGTTGAATTAGGAAATGTAATTAAGCAAGTTTTCTGAATAGAATGTCCAAAGTTCTGTATTGAAATAAAATGTGTATTCAGAAGAACATACAGTAAGTTCAATTGTATATTTTGTATAACTAACAGAGCTGTTGTAACTTGGCTTGTTCACAAAGAACTGATGGCGAATGATATTCAAGTTCTGTGTCTGTGTGTGTGTGCGTGCGGAGTGAGTAGAATGAATAATCTGTGTAGACGCGTGTGAGTAGTTGTGTTCTAATATCTTCAACTCTACTGCTTGATTTGGGAATGAATCCGGACTTATATTATTATCGGTAGGCTCCAGCACGAACGCGGGATACATTTTGAAAGAACACGAAAAATATCTGATTGGATGAAAAATTAACCAATCGGTGATTTTATAATGAAATAATGTTTGTGAGTTAACGGTAGGAAAAATTCAGTGTGGTGAATGCGATCAGTAAATTGTCCTGTGATATTTAGTATTTATTATTATTGACCAATCACAGTTGAGAAAAATGTAGGCGTGGCAAACATAGTAGTAATCACTACAGTATAATTCCATTTTAAAGTTTCTGAAAAGCTTATTTGATGGCTCAATGATTTAGTAATAATGTACTTTTCCCTTGTTTTTTGTTCATATAAAATTTGTGAAGCTTCAATATTTAATTTAATTGCTCTTTCCACACCTTGCGAATGTGCAGGTAAATTCGGCAACTCCAATATCGATCCATTCATTAGAACCTCTTGCAGTTCATTATTTGAAAAAAAAAGTCAGGTTCAGAAATGCCATTTTGTTCGAGTTTAATCAAATTTGACGAGCATGTAGCTTCATAAATGATTTTTTTTTAATCTCTTCTTTGGTGACTCGCTAATTCTGAAACAACAAAAATAAATGTTATATTTTTGTGATGTAATTTGAATGAAATTCTAAAATTATTCATGTAAATTGATATGACTAATTAAGTATGAATAAATGCTTATTTTATTCAATAGACAACATTTCCTCGCCTCCAATTCATCTGACGGGAACGTTGTGAAAAGAATCTTTTCTAGAGACAAGACGAAAAATTGTGCTGTCATATGTTTAATACAACATTCTGTATTTCAGTCGACTTTTCCTTTATTCTCTCATATTGAAGATATACAGTTGTTGGTTATAGAATTTAATATCTCTTTTGATTTCTATTTAAATAACTGGTTATATTTTAATTATAAATTTTATAAGACTGACCTATAATTATTTCACTCACCACCGGAATTAAATTGCAACGATCCAATTTTGAACCTAAACATATTTAAACTCGTTTCTTCAGAAGAGAACATGACCAGCAAGTGTTTGTACGTCATTTCTTGCAGTTGTAATAAAAAATATATAACATTGAAACAAGCTACCAAGTAAAAGTAAAGTTTGAAGGAACATTGAAAAGCAGTAATTAGAAATGGGACAATGAAAGTATGGAGAGTAACAGGTAATCGTCAACCCCTGTGCAATTAGACGAAATTGATGAGGGAATAAATAATTGAACCAATTATTTTAATAAACACACTCTCAGGCACACATTCATCCAAACAAAACAAATATGAAATGTGCGCTCGAAATCGGAAAGACGTCTCGCATCCACTAGAGAACTGATAGATAGAATTAAAATAAAGAGAATGGGCACAAAAATAAAATAAGCTGGCATCTATGCGGACGACACTACTATTTACTCCACCCTCAAAAACAAATCTAGTGTCGCCGACAAAACTAACCTGGCCGTTCTTCTCGAAAAGTAAATCTAATCGGTTGTGGACTGGGGCAGGAATTGGCTGGTCAACTTTAATGCCTCAAAAACAAAACTGCTCTCTATTACTCACCAGAGAGAACCATCCCTGCCCCCCATTAGAATGTCTGATGTCCAACTCCACGAGAACACCTTTTTGCGACTGCTTGGTTTGACATTGTCCACTGACCTGAGATGCAACAAACACATTGAGTCAATAGCTTCGTCCACCGCAAGAAAATGTCTCCCTGTGCCGCTGCAGGAACAATTTTCTCGCCGGAGTCGATCCTTCAAATCTACAAATCAACCATTCGCTCTTGCATGGAGTATTGCTGCCATATATGGTCTGGAGACCCCTTCTGTTTGTTTCAAAGTCTTTGATAAAATCAAAAGACGGATATGCTATGTAATTGGCCCTGATCTGGCATCTCGTCTGCAGCCACTCTCTCACAGACGTGTCGTTGCCTCTCTCTGTCATTTTTACAAATGCTTTCACGGTAACTGCTCCGATGAAATTCTTTCGCTGGTTCCCAGACTTCATGAATTTAATCGTTCAACTCGGATGTCATCTCGCTCTCGCCATTTCACTGTCGAAACTGTTAAATGTAACCTTATCTTCTACTCCAATACCTTCATGTCTCGCACTTCTCGCCCGTGGAATTCCCTCTCCTTTTCTTATTTCCCTGATAGCTATAATCCCCAACTATTCAAATGTAACGTCAATCTATTTCTTCAGATGTCTTGATCTATCCATTATCTTCTCTTCATCCTTTCTTCTATCACTCCTATTTGCTCTCGCCCCAACTATCTGTAACCCCTTGCGTGCTAGTGACTTCCTGCTTTGCTTGGGGTGATTCGCTTAAAAAAATTCTTTTTAGCGTCTTCTTTTACTTACCGTGTTTCTTCGGGATATTGGTGATCATGGCTTTCCACATGTATAACGCGAAAAAAAAAAAATTAAAATTAAGGAAGCACGGAACACCAGGAATGCAATAATCAAGGCATTGGTATTTACGTTTAAAAATAAATTATCTTTAAATTCTTTTAATCAATAGATAAGAATATCTTCAAGCCTAACTGGCATTAAAATGCCACTCCACGTGAACGCCTTTCGATCGACTCATACGCGCAAGACACACCCACTTTTTGTCAAATTACGATCTAGAGAATCAGTGAATTTTCGCCCTGATCTTGACTTTAAGCTGATGTTTTAAGCCCAGATGGGAACAGGTAAACTTCACGTCCCTATAGAATTCCTTTCGTCATATTTTCCACAACACCTAACAAGCAAAAGAACAGTGTTTAGCCTTGGTCAACGAAAGTACCACATTGCTACACATCTTGCCAACAGAGAAGGACCTTTGCAATACCAGCCAGAAGAGTAACGCATCATCATTAGTGAGGAATTTAAACCCAGCCGTCCAATAGCATAAGTAGCGACACTCCTGCATTAGTTAGACTGAGCTAGTCTATCAGGTCATTTTGAACGGACCACCTAAATACTACGTGATGTGATTCACTACGGGACAACGCCTAGACCTCTCAGTGTCCATCCCTCACCGGTAAGATGACATTCACGATAGATGAAGCACTCGCCTCGGGTAAATGGGAAGCGCTTCTTCCTAGTACGAGTGTACACTTCAGATGGACGAAATTTTCTTCTGAGCGTCTTCCTTCCAGAGTTCACTTTCACCATCTGATTACGTACACATTGGGTGTTGAGGATTCTCAAACATAGACATACCCAGATCCGTCTTCAGGAGGGTGGAGGTAACAGATCACGAGATATCACGAGAAAGACTTGATACCTAATAAGACGGATACCAAAATCCTTACTAAATCCATTATTATCAGATACGGAAGCAGAAATACGCTAAAGATTAACCGGGTTTTTTCGGTCTCTAATCACGAGTCTGGATGATTAATTTTGATTTTTCCATTTGTGTCTATTTTAAAGTCCCATAAAATTGTCACAGGTCCTATCTCCGTAATCTGGACTGAGTGGTGTTCATACCAATTTCTTGCAGTTTCCTTTCTGTAAAAGTTTCAGATTTTCGAATTACAAACTTCCGCCCTCATGTTTAAGTAAATATTCCTCCGGAACCACAGACGAACTGCGACATCGGCCTTCTCTCACACTCCCGACTGGTTCATTTCCAACTGGAGTTCGGGGCCAAATCAGACGCAGACTATCTTGTCTGTCCAGAAGAAAGGTCCGGGAAAAGAAACTATTTTCCTCGCGTCTAACCGTAAGTCAGCAGACTTACCGCTGTTGATATTGGTCCCAGCCACCTTGTCGTACTGTTGGATCTCTTTGTGTACTTCGCCTATCTAGACATTGCTCGACTCAAGAATCGAAACAGATGGTATATGTTGAATAAGTGGGTGATCTGCTAGCCCCATGTAAGGACCGGATTCTCCTTTAATTTTTGAATGAAAGGGTTCCAACAGAAGAAGTTGAAACAAAGGCGAAAGTGGACAACATTGACGAATGGAGCGAGGCAATGAAAAGTTTCCGATTTTCCTCCGTTCACTTCCACCAGCGCACCGCGGGTTGCATACAAAAGTCGAAGACAGGGGTGAAAGAACGCCCCGCAACCGGCTGCCACAAAAAATAGCCTCCAGAAATCGATAGTCAACCCTATCGGATGCCTTGAACTGATCAGCGCGTCTTCACTGTCGACTTACTCGATGATCAAGAGCAGCGGGGAGGAAAACTCATCAGAACAATTGCTATGGATATATTTATAGAAAAGTCATCGAGAAGACACGTTTTGGTGGTGGTAAATTGGCTTAAGCCGAGATGCCAGGACAGGACATATAACATTAGAGACCTTGGAATTTTATCGAGTCTCTCGATATATATAGCAGGAGCGCGAAACTAGATGTGGCAGCTGTATTCAATGCTCGGAAAAATGGTAGATTTATTGATGTGCAAAATGGATTCTGCCGAGAGAAATTGTCTGACTCGACATTGTAAAACAACGTCCCTAGAAGTAGAATTAGTTTTATTCGTAACTCATTTGTAATTAATGTCCAAACCTTAAATTTTTCCTATGTCAGTATAGTACATCAACGATTTTAGTGTCTTCTTTAACATAACGGGTTTCATCAGATTATTGGTAATCATGGATTTCCATATGTTATCGAGGAACCAAGCAATCTTGCAGTATTTATTCTTGTAATCGTGCAAGAAGTGTGACACAAGACCAAAAGGGGATTAGTAGATGACTGGTTTTTTCAATTGTCCTATATTTAAATTAGTTGACCACAATCATTGACCCAGATATGACACAATATTCCTCACCCTAAAACAACACAGTCGTACTTACCATTCTTACTACAGTCACCATAATGTCACTGTGTCTCTATAGAGTTCTAAATCGTCCCTATGTGTCTGTGAGAATAAAGACAACAAATTTTAAAAAACTAGTTACAATGCATATTTACAATCTAAAAAGCTATTTATGAAACCCAACAAAATAGTGTTATTAATAATATCCACCCTCACCAAAAAAAGGAAATTTATGTCACCGAATTTTGTGTCTTCTTTAACTTACTGTCTCTCTTCAGAACATTGGTGATCGTGGCTCTCCACAGCATCTTCTCACATGATTAATTCTTTGCCATATTTCTTCGTCTCTGGTCTACCATCTCTAAGGATTTGTTATTTTTACTCAAGTCTAATGTAGTGGCTTAATTACATAAAGAATTTTATATGATAGATATGATACGATGGAGTAACGAATAAAGGCTCGGGTTGAAGGCTCAGAGAGCCGAGTTCGAATTCCAGTCAAGTTCGTTACATTCACTTGAGTTCAAATACCCTTCGGAAATTTATGAATCAATCTCTTTTCATCCCCCATCCAGATAGCCTGGGATGGCAACTGGTCTAGCAGAAGGATATCACTTAATTTAAACCCCCAAACTATGTTTTAAATAACCTCGTCGATCCTTAGTTGACCAAGTTGGTGAATACAGCTAGACCAGTGAAGACATGGTCAATCAGGACGTAGAATTCGAACAATTTACCCCGCTAGACGAAATAAAGGGTTCGATTCGAAATTCTAATCACCTGAAGTTAGTCGGAGCATACAACGTCCGAAAGGTTGTGAATATGGCAATGAAAATGAGGAAATCACTTCGAGTAATGTAAATAATCATGATACCTCATCTCAGAGATATAGACAGATATTGCAGTAGAAATGTGTTTCTACAGAATGATATTGAGAATTCCATAGAAGGAGCGAAGAAGCAACAAGGATATCATTATAAATAGTGAAACAATTTTACTGAAAATAAAGAAAAGGGGCTTGGAATAGTCATATTGAGGGCAAGGGAGATAGGGAAAGGCCTCTTCCCTGACGAACTTGTGTGAATGGACGGGGACTTCGATTAATAAAGGTATTAAGAAAAAGTGGGAAGATGCCTTTCGGTAGGGTACATTTCAATCTCTTTCTCACCTGTATCAATTAGTCCATAACTGGGTACAGGAATCTATAGCTTAGGGTGGCAACCGGTCTATGGGAAGTATAACCTTGAATTTAAAACCAAATATGGTTTCTATAGCCTAGTCGATCTGTAATTGTCGAAGTGTGCTAAATACCGCTACACAACTGAAGACAGGGACAATCAGGAATTAGAACACCCTGGATCTGGAGTCATGTTTATCGTGATCAGGTAGTCATTGTCATGAGAACATACGAATATTTTACTTAAATAAAAATAAGCATAATGTTGATCTTTACGAACATTTGTGTGAGATAAGTATATGTATGAGATAAGTATATGTATGTAAGTATTTGTAAGTATAAGTATGTAAGTATATGTATGTAAGTATATGTAAGTATATGTATGTAAGTATATGTTAGTATATGTATATAAGTATATGTATGTAAGTATATGTAAGTATATGTACGTGTGCATTAAATGTATGTGCTTGTATGAATACTTTATATTACTTTAATCTATTCGATCTGTTATATTTTTTTTTCTTCCCAGGTGAAATGGATTACCGGTGGTTTCCAGCCTCGCATTTCCTCTTATCGCTCGCCCACCAATGAAGTCATCAGTATTGTCTGCGGGGGTACCTGTGGGTGGTGCAAACCGGAAGGAGGCCTATTTTTGAAACCGAAACCCTAATAAATCTATTATTATTATTATTATTATTAATATTAGGTTGGTGTAAAAATAATGACGTAATAATGTCGTTTTTTGACGTTAAAAATACGTCGAAAAACGACATTATTATGTCATTATTTTTGCACCAACCTAATAATAATTTCAGAAATGGCATCATAACATTTTCCACTGATCATTTTTGAGGAAAACAAAAGATCATGCATAGTTTACCTAAAGACCTACGTAAGGTGTTAGTTTTACTTGTGAACACATTTTTTTTTATTTCTTTAAGGCAGGGTCTACAGGAATCCCTTCAACGAGTCTCTTGGAATATTTTCCGGTCCATCTGAGGAAGTTGTATATGTCCTCATGTGCCACATTTTTTTATTTTTATTTATTTATCTATTTTTTTTTTTTTTTTTTTGTGATTTACACTTCAAGCTTTTTGAAGGTCTTCAAAGATACATTACAGTCTCCAGAGACTGCCATCTCAATAAAGATGGCATATTTTACTTTTTCGGTCTCTAACCATGATGTCTGGAGCATTATTTTGAATTTTTCTATGTCTATTGTAAAGTCCCATAAAATTATTACAGTTCCGATCCTCCATAACCTGGACTGGGTCGTCTCCATACCAGTTTCTTACAGTTTCCTTTCTGTAAACATTGCAGATTTCGAATGTCGATAATGGCCCGCTCTGTCATGCGGATTTTTATATTTAATGGGTGCCAATACCGTGCAACCTGATTCAAAATTATTTCTGGATAATTATCACACAATCTGCATTTTGGGGAAGTATATTTTTTCACGGTGTGTGCTTGGTAAATTCTATATTGCAAACATTGGTCCTCAGAAGCAAGAATAAAACTTTTCGATTTACACTCTGCACTAGGTAGTAGATGGGTACGTTGTTTGTCTATATCATTCTGTTAGATACGGGTAGAATATTCCTAATGAAGCGTGTTATCCTGCCATGTATCTGATCGAGTGCATTTACCGTTGCTTTCTTTTTGAAGTATTTTGCAGCTTCAGTCAATGTATAATGCTTTACTTTTATCTCTTCCCCCATTTGAAACTCTATTTTGAACTTGTTGGCTTCCTTTATTAGTGAACAAATTTTCTTACTTCTTTCATGTTTTTGACACAGATCAGGATCCAATCTTCTGTAGTTTCCAGGTATTTCTGAAGGCAAATAGTTGTAATTTTGTAAGACAGTTCTAGTTGCACTAATCCTCTTCCTCCTTCGGATCTGTGCACATAGAGACGATCAACGTCAACCTCGGGATGTTACATGATGTTACAGGAGAACATTTTTCGTTTTGGCGTTTATTTACTTGTCAGCCATGATCCAGTTAAGGATGTTGACATTGTATTGCATCACATGTATAACCAATGTTATTTATGGCTGACATTCTGTTTTTTTTTTTGTGGGGGGGGGGTTGTTTGTTTTTTGTTTTTTAATTCAGTTCTATATTCATTACCAGACGCACACTACTGTAGTATGCATTTTACTTTCTCTTTCATTTGGGTATGCTATATTTCATTTCCTTCTTCTTTTTCTTGTAGTAGTAGTATATGACAATATCTAAATATATTGAATGTGTTTCTCTAATTTTCCAAATACTTGAATATTATTTTTGCACATTTACCTTATCATAAATCTATATCTCTCATGGGTCCTTACCTATAACTACAGAATGTACTCTTTCTAACACTATATATACTACGCCTCTCAAGAGAGAGGGTCGAATCGAGTCAAGCCGATAGTAGTTCACTCCAAACCAGACTGACAGTCATACTAACACCTTCCACATCTTGTATTATTATTTCGTGTAATATACCTTCTTTATTCCTACTCTTGTGTCCGTGTTGTTCTTCCTTGGTCTTAACCTGGACCATAACAGCGGCGACGAGGATAGTGAAGAAACGAATTCTATGCAGAGGATATATATATATATATATATATATAACAAAAAATCTTTTTTGCTATAGGTCGTCCATAACAACATCTATGTCGTCACTGAAACATTTTACAATATTGAGGAGAATTATTGTCGTCTAAGGCAAAGCATTTGAGATCATCCATGTAGGGGATTGAATATTATTGTTTCTTTCATTCTTAAGAAGGTTTAAGGATAGACAAAACAGAAGGAGTGACAGAGAATCTCCTTGAAAGATTCAATGTCCGATATTCAGCGGTTGGAAGTGGTAGTGCCTTTGGTAGTAATTAGGTATAATGTAGTTTTCTACATTCGCATTCCGTATTTAAGGAAATTCATTATCACCGAGGAGACTTTGTACATTTCAAAAGTCTTATGAATTCAGGAGTGTGACACACTATTAAAGGCTTTTAAGTATATGCTGTGCTGAGGTTTGTTATCTTTTAATTATCGTCACATTCAGATCGTTTTTAGCCTAATGACTACCAGAATTAAAAGAAAAATTAATTCTAATCAAGTTTTTAAAATAAATTTTACTAAATAATGTTGTAAAGATTTTTCAAACATTGAGAGATTCACTCATCACTCATCGATTCATCGAAACGCCGTTATAAATCAATCAATGAGAACAACAAATTTAAAATCTCTAATATTTAACATAAAGAAAGTTTTGGAAGTCATTAAGTAAATGTAAGTATAAATTAAATAGATTTTTAAAATATATACTTTCTTTTTACATAAAACATAATGTAAATAGCGTTTATTTACGCACGGTAGCTCGTGAGGTCAAAGGTTATTAACGAAATAAAATTCGCGCGAAAAATTAAAAGTAAACATGGAAAACCAACAGTGCAATAATCAAGACACTGGTCAGTCAGTTGTGCCAAACGTGATACGTGACGTTTCTCATAAAATGCTATATGAATCACCGTTGTCATATAATGATCGGTGAATCAACGTTGCTCATATAATGATCTATGAATCAACGTTGTCATATAATGATATGTGAATCAACGTTGCTCATATAATGATCTATGAATCAACGTTGTCATATAATGATCTATGAATGAACGTTGCTATTTAATATTTATTTTTAAAAATACATGTAATTTTTCAGTGCGATTTTAAACTTTATCCCGTTGCTGCTAGTAATATAAGTTTTTTCTTTTCTTAAAGATTCACCGATCATTATATGAGCAACGTTGATTCATAGATTATTATATGAGGAAAGTTGATTCACCGATAATTATATTAAACGTTCAGTCATAGACCATTATATGAGTAACGTTGATTCACAGATCATTATATGAGCAACGTTGATTCGCCGATCATTATATGACAACGTTGAATAATAGATCATTATATGAGCAACGTTGATTCACAGATTATTTTATGAGCAACGCTGATTCACCGATCATTATATGAAAACGTTGATTCACAGATCATCATATGGGTAACGTTGATTGATCGATCATTATATGAGCAACGTTGATTCACCGATCATTATATGTGTTATGGTGAACACACCTATTCTATAGTTAATAGACTCTCCCACATAATATAATTAGGAGTAGTAAAAGAAACGAGGGTCGATCGATGTCGGATGACAGTTAGTCGAATACGAAAGTAGTGAGCGGCCACAAGATTACTCTGCGTAATACCTATTATATCAACTTCCTAACGTTTTGTACGTCGAACCTATATTAGGACCGATTTAGTACAAATACAAACCTCCACTGCGAAATAACTCCACAACAACTTTGGCGGCGACGATTCGCACTCAGACGGAGGGAGAAAAATTTGATCGTCACAATAGCTTCAGCGACAATGTCTCGGATTCACACTAAAAAGAAAAAAAAACTTGGCAAAGTTTTTCGCAAGCCAAGACGTCAACTAAGTGACGAAAAAATCCGTCGTATTATCAACTGAGAAACGAAATATATTTTTCCCAATAATACAGTTTGCTCAAATAGATCACGAATTGCAAGTTCGAAGGACCCCACCCCTCTACAGTATTTAGGCATTGTGTAGACTTTTTGTGAAGATGGAGGAATGCAAAAATATATTCCGAGAATTCTTTAAGTTCCAGTCGGAACAACAGATAACAATATTAGAGCAACAAAAAACATTCCAGATGCAGCTACAGGAGGAAACTTTCAATAGACAAATGCAATTCCAACAAAACATGGAACAGATGCATAGGGAGTTTTAAAACAAAAATCTGGAAATAACTGAGAAAAGGAAAGAGAAAAATCTACAAAATGATTCTTTCCTAGAGAATACAATATGAAATTCAATTTAAATATTCACGTACATTCCAGATGAAGAGATAATTTTAAGGAGTAATATAAAAAATATACTGACGTGTATAACGAGGACTGCCACTCGTGGTTTGAAGGAAAGAAGGTTAGGTATTTTTGTTAAGCAAATTATGGACTGCTGAGCATAACAAACTGGTAAACTACATTTTACCAAAAAAAAAAACAAAAAAAACTAGTAAGTTGACATTTACCCAGGCGGTAAATATATTAAGTGATTTATTTCATAAAAAGACATTTCTGTTTCACAAGAGGTGGAAATGTTTGAATCTGGTGAAAGATGACGAACAAGACTCTATAGCGTACGCAGCAATCTGAATAAGCATTGTGAATAATTCAAGCTGGCAGATTTAAGCGCATACAATTTTAAGTGCTTAGTGATTGTTCAGGAGCTGGTGTCGGAAAGAGACGCAGAGTTAAGAAAATTAGTACTGGCAATTTTTGGAAAGTGATCCAAGTATTACGGTACAGAAATTGGCAGAAGACTGCACAAGATATGTTAGCGTAAAGAAAGATTCAAAAAAGATAGAACAGTTTGACGTTTCGCATGTAAGGAAAATACGCTACAAAAAAGAAAGTCAGTCTACCAAAAAGAATTCTAAAATTGCGGATTATCAAGCAAAAAGTGAAATACCAGAGAAAAATAAACAAAAACTCCCGAAGCCAAGTTTTGCTTGCGGTGAACTACACTGGGGCAGATATTGCGATTTTAGGACTAACAAATGTTTCATCTGTAAACAAAGGTCAAAAAATAAAGACAGTAAAATAAGAAAATTAAAGTCCCACGAGGTAAAAGGTGGAATAACCAGAAAATTTGTTACCGTCGAAATAATTAAAAGCCTTATTCTTTATGGTAACATCCATCACGCAAAGTCTGCACGCCGGATCTGCGAAGACTAGAGCACACGCAGCATTCAAAGACTTGCTCAGTAGCCAAGAGACACCCCTCGAGCGTCAATCAAAACATGCTGAATAAAGAGTAAACCCCTTAGAATGCATTCATAATCGCGGGAAGAAAAACGGGTCTCTTGCTCACAGCATATATTCACCCCTAAGCGTTGAAGGTCGCGAGCGAGCCGTACCCTTCGAGACTCGGACATCAGGCCTAGGGTATTCATACTAGCTAACCGAGGAGACATTGTCAAATCGATTAGGGTTGTCCTTCAGGATAGAACATGGCTGGGGTGAGGGCACCGACAGCTCGTCCCGTAGAAACGGACGCCATCTCAATTTCGACGGTATCATCTTGAGACAAGCCGCCGATGTCCGAAGGATATGTTAATTTAAGAGCCCGATAATGGGATGGGTGAAAAAACGGGGACCCTCTCTTTGAACTCTTTGTTTGATTCATCCATTTCCGGGTCAAGTATGTAGGCAGCTGGGGGCACCAATTTTAGAGACGACTGGGCCTCCTCTATCATGCCCCAAATCTTCCGCGTACCCGGGCCAGTTCTTATGACAGTCAAAACTATTTTGCGGATGGGAAATTTTCGGGCACTTCAATGTCCATTCCGTTTATCTGTTTAAAGTTCCACAAAACTTTTAAAGCTTTCGGGTTTCTCGTTTGCTCGAAAACCCTCTCCGCCTGTATCCCGGATACGCGGCAGACGTCTTCCCTTGGGAGATATGGCGGCTTAATTTTTTGTTTCTTCTTGTCAATTGCTGCCTGTAAATCGGGGCTTCTATTTCTTTTCTTTAGAGGAGATTGAGTAGGTGTATTTATGGTAGTGGTAGAGGGTGTCATACCAGAAGGGGTCTTAACAGGGGAAGGTTTTCTTGATGGATAGGATTTAGACGGAGGTGTTTTGGTGAAAGTTTTTGTGGTTGATGAAGGGGAAGACGGGGCAGAGGATAAGGGGCAGAGGATAAGGAGCTCGGTGCCCCCCGCGATGTTTTATTCTTAGCCCGCTTTCCGTCGAGTTTCTCTTTCAACTTTTTAATATCTAGAATTTTTTGCCAGCTAGGCTCATTCAATTTTTGCGCATTTGTTGTATTTTCGCCCTCAGAGATGGTCAAGGGCTGTAGGTTTTTTTTATCCCCGGGGTCATGATGGGACAGAGGTCCCGCTGTTCGGATCTTCCCTTTTCCCCTAACCACGACACGCCATTCCCTCTCTTCCTTCTCCTTATCCACGCTTGTGGAAGGTGTTGGTTTTGGGGGTAATGTGGGTAAAGACCCAAACGAGGGATTTTCCCCACAGGCCCGCTTCGTAGTTAGGCCCTCTACAGGGGCCGCGGATTTAACAGTCTCGGCGAAAGGAGGATTTTGGCCGCCAGCGGCCCGAACTCCAGGGGCCTTCTTCCCTGGGCAGGAAGAGGAGAGGTCACCAGTCTCTCCACACCTTCAGCAAGTAGGTTTTCTACCGGTGAAAATGACCGGTATTTTCCGGTCGCCTAAATCCAAACAGTTGGGGATGGACTTGAAGGCATGCTGATCTAACATTATATCGAAAGTCTATGCCCCGTTAAAGTTGTAAGAGAGAGCCCCTAAAATATAGCTGTGCTGCATAAAAAATGCAGCCACGTGCTCTCCTGATACCTGAGGAGGGACCTCACTTACGGCCACGCTGGTCCTTCGCCGGCCCTCATACTATGTCCTTAGAATAATGTCTTTCGTAATAAGTTCTTTTTTTGCCATTGCTAGGCAATCTTCTGGCGTGGGTAGCAGTAGGTCCCACATGGAAAACCCAACACCTTTAATAACTCTTTGGGGTTTTATCCCCAGGGACAAAAGTGACTTGATCATTGTGTCTTTCGTGGAGCGATAAATTTTGCGCGCACGCTTGCCCACCACAAAGACCGACACTATTCTCTTTGCGAATAGCCCTTGGATGTCTTCAAGGAGCACATCTTTATTTACAAGATGAGCGTAGCCCTTAGCCCTTAGCCTCTTCCAAGAAATCTGCTATGTTCACTATACAACTTGGGGAGGACTTTCAGCAAAAGGGCGATTCCTCGGCTGTCTTCTTGGCTTGTGCCTCTTTCGGCACTTCGTCAGTTGAATTTTGGCTTAAGACATGCAACGTCTCTCTTTTTTTGTGCTACTAACTTCCGTCGCACTAGCTTGTTCTTATACATTAGGTGCAGCAATACCCTGTTTTTTTTTTTGTTTTTTTTTATGATTTAATTTTATCCGGTGGGTCGGCCTTAACAGCCGCCCAAAAAAGGTCTTTTTTAACACATGACCGAGTTGTTTCGTCGGCCATTTTTAAAATATGTGGAGACTTCCACTAGCGGATCTATATTTTTTTTCCAACAATTGGGAAAGGAGTTGGGATAAGGAAAAACGAAAAAACAATAAAAATTAAATTCTTCTAAAAGATAGAAGGTAAACACAAAAAGAAAAACTAGATTAACTGAAAAGAAAGAATAAAATATTATGTTGGTGCAAAAATAATGACGTAATAATGTCGTTTTTTGACGTATTTTTAACGTCAAAAAACGACATGTAATTTAAACTGTCCTGAAATCCTATTTTGATATATTTCTTTTTGTAGGAAAAATTAAAAATCATTTCTTATTTATGAATAAATCCTAGAGATATAAGCCATAAGAACACATATTGATTAACACAATATCCAATCAACCTAAATAAATGTTTTTGTTTATTATATCAGTGTTTATTATCGGCTCATTGATATTCCATAGCGTAATCAATCTTTCATTAATTGATTTCCCTGAAAACTTTAAGGTTATTTGACAAACACAATAGCATATATTCCTTAATAAATAATTATTTTCGTTTTATGTTGATTGAAACAATTGCTCTCGAAGTGTTAAGCAACTAAAAGTCAATACCTAGATCAGTAACCGCTTGCGAAGACCAGGGCATGTATGCTTGGATGTGTTGTTGGTGTAATGAATAATGAATAAGGATATCGGGGAGAGTCGTCATCCAAGCAGAAACGAGTTCGTTATATTCACGTTATGGACAATAATTGTTTTTTATTAAGTGAAAGTGGAAGCTGTGATCAACTGAGATTGGTCTGAGTCGTCTATTGTTCATTTTATGAACAACACTATTACTAATTATAACTAACGCATATCCCGAAATTATGTCTTGATATGTTGATATTTTTAAGCAAAATTAAACATCGTCATTTATTTATAAATAAATCCATGAGGTATACGCCAAGAAAAAAAATATATTGGTTTACACGTCTCGAAAAGGACCTCGAATCGGTTGTGAACTGGGGTAGGAATTGGCTGTTCAACTTTAATGCCTCCTTAACAAAACTGCTCTCTATTAATCACCACAGAGATCCTTCCCTGCTCTCCATTAGAATGTCTGACGCTCAACTTCTCGAGAGCACCTTTCTGCGGCTACTCGGTCTCACGTTGACTGCTGACCTGAGATGGAACAAATACATTGAGTCAATAGCCTCGTCCACCGAAAGGAAATTTGGCTCCCTGTGCCGCGCCAGGAAAGTTTTCTCGCCGGAGACGATCCTTCAAATCTACAAATCAAACATTCGCCCTTGCATGGAGTATTGCTGGCATATATGGTCTGGAGCCCCTACTGTTTGCCTCGGGGTTCTTGATAGGCTCCAGAGGCGGATATGCAATATAATTGGCCCTGTTCTGGGATCTCGTCTACAGTCACTCTTTCACAGACGCGCAGTCGCCTCTGTCTTTTTTACAAATGCTTTCATGGCAATTGCTCCGAGGAGCTGCATTCGCTCTTTCCCAGACTTCATGAGTTCAAGCGCCCTACAAGGCTGGCATCCCGCTCTCACTCTTTCACTGTCGAAACTACTAAATGTAGCCGCCTCTTCTACTCCAATAGCTTCATGCCTCGCAACTCTCCCCTGTGGAACTCACTTCCCTATTACTGTTTCCCTGAGAGCTATAATCGCCAACTATTTAAATGTAATGTCAATCGACATCTTCAGTTGCCTTGATCTATCCACTATCCTTCTCCTCATCCTTTCCTCTATCACTCCTATCTGATCTTGCTCCAAATTTTCTGTAACCCTTTGCGTCCTAGTGGCTTCCCGTCTTGCTTGGGGTGAAAGGCTTAAAACAAAGAAAAAAAAAACAATATCCAACATTTTTTGTAAGCAACTTACCCCATGTAAAGAGGGTGGGCCACTAGCACACAAAGGTTTACAGTGAAATTAAGAAAAAAGCGAGGTGTTTGATGAATGTATAAAGAAAAGGACTGGAATAAAGATCAAGGTATCAGAAGATTCACTATTTATTATCGGCTCGTTGATATTCTATAGCTTAATCGATCTTTCATTCATTTATTTCGCTAAATTGTTTTTGATGAAAAGTTTGAAACTACTTGTATAAGTTTTTATTGCTTCTTTGTGTGAATATTGTTTTTCATTATCTGTTAATGATGATCCACACATATTCTATGGGATCAATGTCTGGTCAGTCTGGCTGGCATTTATATAATGTGATATTTTTTGGCAATGTGAGTAATAGTCTGCTTTTAGCCATCTGAAGGATTTTGAAATAAGATACATTTTAGCTTGTCTTCCCTCTATTTTAAATATAAATATAAATCTCTTTATCCAAATTCTTACCCAGTCAAAGAGTTTCAAATGTCATTCTTGAATATTTTTTTAAATTTATAATAGTAAAGATATCTGTTATTTTCATTTTTTGCGTAATTTAGACGACAATTTATCAATCGCACTCCTTTTTAAGCAAAGGGGAACACAGTTTTTTAAATTTATAATGAAATCCATGTGGTATAGTCCATAAAAACATATTGATTAACACAATATCCTATATTGTTTTTCATTATCTTTTAATGAAGAGCCACACATTTTCTATGTGATCACTATCTGGACAGTCTTGGTGACAGCTTAACAACGCGGTATTATTTTGAAAATCTCTCTCTCTCTCTCTCTCTCTCTCTCTCTATATATATATATATATATATATATATATATATATATATCTTTTAATGAAGAGCCACACATATTCTATGAGATCAAGTGTGGACAGTTTGGGTGACAGTCTAACAATACGGAGTTATTTTGAAAATCTTTTATTCACAATGTGAATAATTGTGTACTTTTGAAAATTTGAAGGATTTTGAAAGAAGATACTTTTTAACTTGTAGTTCCTCGGTTTTAAATATATATATATATATATATATATATATATATATATATAGAGAGAGAGAGAGAGAGATAGAGAGAGAGAGAGATAGTGAGAGAAAGAGAGAGAGAGTGAAGCAACCCTACGTCTAGTCACACTGATGAGATGTGATACAGCGTAACTGTCTGTCTGTGGATGACAATATATATGCTCCTGAAAATTTATTTCGGTTGAGCTCTCGGGGAAGGAAGTGTGTGTTTGTAAACAGTGGCTATTACGGCTAACAATGCAAGACTCTTCGGTAAATTGAATCGAGTTCTCTCAGTCATTGTGTGTTTATGTAAAAATAAATACGCTTAAATTCACCTTCATCCCTGCCGTGCGCCAACGGCTTAGTGGTAGAATCTCCGACTGACGCTAAGCTAGAGGTAACTGGATGTCAACTACACTGATGAGCTGTGATACAGCGAAACAGTCTGTCTATGGATGACAATATATATGCTCCTGAAAATTTATTTCGGTTGAGTTCTCTGGGGAGGAAGTGTGGGTTTGTAAACAGTGACTATTACGGCTAACAATGCAAGACTCTTCGGTAAATTGAATCGAGTTCTCTCAGTCATTGTGTGTTTATGTAAAAATAAATACGCTTAAATTCACCTTCATCCCTGCCGTGCGCCAACGGCTTAGTGGTAGAATCTCCGACTGACGCCAAGCTAGAGTTAACTTGACGTCAAGCCACACTGATGAGCTGTGATACAGCGAAACAGTCTGTCTGTGAATAACAATATATATATATATATATATATATATATATATATATATATATATATATATATGAAAATATTATCCAGTGACACTTTCGACGTTCCTCCTTCTTGGAGATTTTAACTACAAAGCAGAACTTAATGGATACATGTTAGTAGTTACGTGACGATGTGGGTGTGAAAAACCCGTGGGACTGAGCGACGTGACAACCACCGGTGGTCGCGATCACAGTCCAGTGTCAATATGTGACGTTCACTGGTCGCGACGTCAACATATGACAGTCTCGGCGTCGGACCGTGGTTAACTCCCAGTTGCGTCCCGAAGCTGTAAGGTTTCTTCCGCAAGCGTTTGGGATTGACTCGTTGTCGCGGCCACCAGCCTGTGTCCCGCTCGATCTGGTCGTTCCATGGTCGATACCAACTTGTCGTTACTGAAGTCTAACCTACCCACGTTATGATTTTGCTCTTTGGTAGACGAAATCAATCAGGCGTTGGGCCGTAGTGCAAGCTGTATCCCGGGTAAAGGTGATACCGCACAAGCGTAAGCAAAAGAAAATAATAAAACAACTCAAGAGGTTCAAATATGTTGAGAAATAACAATTATCTTTATCTATCTGTTGAATACATGAGGTTGTTTCTCTCCCAGGCCGTTTCTGTGGATTCGTGACACTTTTTGAGTTTCTTAAGCGAGTTATGGTATCTTAAGTCGTTCGTCAATAAAAACTTTCTTTTGTTAGGAAGACTAAGTCGAGAGGACGTGAAAATCTTTCGGTCAGCATCTGCGAGGCTTGTCTCTAACTTCTCGAACTAACTCCAAACTCGAACTGTCTGGAATTGACTGCAACTCCGAACTCTAACTGACTACCTCGAGACGTCGTTTATATAGACACCGACCAACTCCAGTGTGGGGGCCTGACGTGGTTTGGGTTCCTTGACAATTCTCAATTCCCAACAAGAATTCTCTTTGTTCTCAGGCCGGGAAAATTAATTACTTCCCATTTTTGGAAGATTAATCACTTTCCATTTCGGTGATTTCTCCCTCGTCCGCGAGGGAAGGTCGGAGAAGAGTTATCCTTCTAGACTCTTCCTCTCTCACATTGGTATCTCATACCAATCCCCTCAGTAGGTGTTAACAACTTCTCCCTCTTTCTCATACATTCATATCCGCCTATCACCTATGCTACAAGTTGACCAATGATCTCTCGTCAGTGTGGGTGTGGCTAGACTGGCACTCTTAGAATTACTGTCCAGAATTTTATTTACAAAATACATTTTCTTTTTTTCCTTTTCCTTCGGACAAAACATTTACAAGTCCCAGATTGCCAAATAATTCATATCATATTTTTGGGGTCACCTAAATCCACTTGGTCCGGACCTCTACCGCCACATTAATCACCGTCAAATCCCGACATCTTGGTCCTTCGCTAGTCAACTTTTAACTGGCTAGTCGGGTTTACCTGATAATTAAATTCTATATTTTTCTCATGCCTTAAAATTTTCTTTTCAACAGATGCTCATTTTCGAGACGCTATGTCTGACGTCAACAGTTTGAATAAACAATACTAATGATCCCCTTTTTTTATTTCCCTTCTCATGTCAAGATTCGTGCATATAAAGATGGCTTCCTTCGCTGCAACCAGGAATTAAAGTCAAAAGTTATCTCTGAAATATAATTAATATCTATTCTCCAGGGTGGCCTCAGGCCGAAATTCTTTTTATGGTCGTCTGCTTTGGTTGGCTCTGTTTTTCTTTCAGAATTCTGTTTCGTTTGGCGCGTCACTCTCTTATCGTGACATTAATTACTTTTGACAGAATCACACTCTTGCTTTTTCTTACAGATTTTCTGTCTTTTGCGAAAAGTATCTTTCTTTTGTAAATAAAATAAATTCTTCCTTTTAATGTCGCTCAGTCTATCTTTCGATATAGCTCTTTCTCGCCTTAAGTATTTCACGTTTTTAATTTCTATGGTTACTTAGTTAGCCAATTACCATAGCTAAATAGTGTCACAGCGATACTTAACAATATCAACAAAAATGTATAGTTGAACGTGTACACAACAAATGAACCTTGTGTCATACTTGCTAGAGCCTCTAAATACCGTACTTCTGGTAAGTATTGCATAACGGAGGGTGCCTGATCTCCAAAGATAGATGTCGATGTTTGAATATACTGAACAGAAGACCTTATAAGGAATATAATGTTTTATTATGAATTCAAATGATGGCAAAACAATGTTCATATACTATCCGATTTGCAAAGAATATCGATCTAGGACATAATGAATCCTAAAAACGAAGGGTTTGTCATTGTAATAGATATGTTCTCAACCTTGAACGTTTTCAGCATGAAAAAGATCACAAAACAATAAATGAATTACTGACAAATTGGAAGAATTTAATAGAACCATTTTCGTAGTTCTGCCTAATAAACCAGGTGGCATTTAATATGAATTCAAGACGCGAAGTTTGAATAGACTGAACAATAGACCCTATCATGAATATAAGGCTTTATTATGAATTTCAAATGATAGCAAAACAACGTTTATATATTATGCAATTTGAAACGAATGTCGATCTTGGAAAAGCTGGATCTGAAATAAGAGGTAACTAAGAGATTTTATTAGAGGCGCTCTCAGCTTCGGACAATTTCAAGAACAAGATCACAGAAGTAATAAATCAGTTGGCAATATACTTGAAGGACTTCATATTTGCTGAAGTGAGGTATTGCATAAATCAGCGTATCTGATCCACAAAGTTTGAATTGATTGACTAGAAGAAAGTATCATAAAATAAAAGGATTTATTCTGAAATAAAACTGATGGCTAAACAACGCTTATAGATTATATAATTTGAAGCAAATGTCGAACTTGAGAAGATTAAACGGAACAAAGAAGTATTTGAGATTGTAGCAGAGATGCTCTCAGACTGAGTCGATTTCAATATCAACAAGATGACAGAAACAATAAATTAAATTGGTGATATAGCTGAAAAAACTTCATAATCTCCTATTTGCTGAAGTGGCGTTCTGCATAAAGGGACCATGTGTGATCCCCCAAATGAAACATTAATGTTTGAACTGATGGATTAGAAGATAGTGTGAGCGTTTAATGTGAATTTCAATTGAATGCAAAACAACGTCATATATTTTAGTGGAGTTATAACTCTTAGTAAATAATTATAAACCCCTAACATATATATATATATATATATATATATATATATATATATATATATATATATATATATATATAATGGAAACTCCACCCCCCGTCGGTTACGACGTATGAGGATCTGCCAGCTTATTGATTCAGTTATAAAAGATTATGCGATAATCTTAAGTGGCATTTAAGACACGCTAGTAATTTACAAAGGAGGCCATATATATATATATATCTGTGTGTGTGTGCCTTTGCGTGTGTATGAAATGTGTATATATGTATATATATATATATATATATATATATATATATATATATATATATATGCAATTTTTTATATATATATTTTTATGCAGTGCATTGTGCTGTTGTTTGCACTTACTTTGGCTTTATATATCATATGCGTTTGTTGGTAATTTCCTTGGAGTGGACATGTTGTTTTAATTCTGCAGCCGCATTGAGGTTCCTTGGTTGCATTATTATAGGTTGTTATTTTTTATTGTGGCTTTTTTTTTATGTGTGTTATATTTTTTGTGCAGCTGTAACTGATTTTAACGTTATTTTTCTTGAATATTTTTGTTTCGAGAAAGTGTTTTATAGAAAAACGGTCCGCGCGTTGACAGCGCAACAAACAAGAAATATTCGCTACACATTTCAACATTGAATACAGTCACCAAATGTGTACGTATGTGCGCAACGACACGTGGATGCATATATATGCCCAGTCCCACACTGTCCATATATGTTTATATTTGTCTGAGCTCCGGTGAGTGAGCGTGCGTGTGTGTGCGTCTGCGTACGTCAATGAATGTACGTGCGTGTATGTATGTTTGCGTACGTATAAGTGACGTCCCGACGACAGATTTTCCTCTCACTTCAATAAAAAAACCGATAAACGCAACCATATATAAATCCAAAATTTAAAAATTGATCATTTTGTCTGACGATCGCAAATAGAGTGAAACCCGGAGTCACAAACTCACATCAATCCAAATATATATATATATATATATATATATATATATATATATATATATATATATATAAGAAAGAGGTTGTAGTGGTTCCAACGAGAGAAAAGCATGTATATTAAAAAGAAGAGAAGAGAAGTGCCGTAAACGATTTTGGTTTTGGTTGTAATGTGGATTTATTTAGAAAAAAATATTATGTTTTGTTTTACATGTTACACTACACGTGTTTCTGGTCTCGTGACAGTCTTCAGGTATTTTTTCTAAATAAATCCACATTACAACCAAAAACGTTTAAGGCACCTCTCTTCTCTTCTTTTTAATATATATATATATATATATATATATATATATATATATATATATATATATATATATATATATATGTCATTCGTTTGGGTAAATTGCTTTCTCTTTTAATTAGAATAGCATTTTCATTCAAAAGGATCATCAGACTTATTACTTGAATTTATTTAAATTTCTCGAGGTTTCTACTATCTAATCCTTGTGGCAATTATTACAGGTGATAGAATAAATTTCTCTTCAAAGTTTTAGCTTATTATTATTAGATCGGTGCAAAAATAATGTCGTTTTCTCACATAGTAACATATGTGAGAAAACGACATTATTTTTGCACCAACCTAATATTTTATTTTTTATTTATTAAGTCATTTATTAATTTAGAAGCAATTTTAACAAATTGTAATTTAAACTGTCCTGAAATCCTATTTTGATATATTTCTTTTTGTAGGAAAAATTAAAAATCATTTCTTATTTATGAATAAATCCTAGAGATATAAGCCATAAGAACACATATTGATTAACACAATATTCAATCAACCTAAATAAATGTTTTTGTTTATTATATCAGTGTTTATTATCGGCTCATTGATATTACATAGCGTAATCAATCTTTCATTAATTGATTTCCCTGAAAACTTTAAGGTTATTTGACAAACACAATAGCATATATTCCTTAATAAATAATTATTTTCGTTTTATGTTGATTGAAACAATTGCTCTCGAAGTGTTAAGCAACTAAAAGTCAATACCTAGATCAGTAACCGCTTGCGAAGACCAGGGCATGTATGCTTGGATGTGTTGTTGGTGTAATGAATAATGAATAAGGATATCGGGGAGAGTCGTCATCCAAGCAGAAACGAGTTCGTTATATTCACGTTATGGACAATAATTGTTTTTTTTATTAAGTGAAAGTGGAAGCTGTGATCAACTGAGATTGGTCTGAGTCGTCTATTGTTCATTTTATGAACAACACTATTACTAATTATAACTAACGCATATCCCGAAATTATGTCTTGATATGTTGATATTTTTAAGCAAAATTAAACATCGTCATTTATTTATAAATAAATCCATGAGGTATACGCCAAGAAAAAAAATATATTGGTTTACACGTCTCGAAAAGGACCTAGAATCGGTTGTGAACTGGGGTAGGAATTGGCTGTTCAACTTTAATGCCTCCTTAACAAAACTGCTCTCTATTAATCACCACAGAGATCCTTCCCTGCTCTCCATTAGAATGTCTGACGCTCAACTTCTCGAGAGCACCTTTCTGCGGCTACTCGGTCTCACGTTGACTGCTGACCTGAGATGGAACAAATACATTGAGTCAATAGCCTCGTCCACCGAAAGGAAATTTGGCTCCCTGTGCCGCGCCAGGAAAGTTTTCTCGCCGGAGACGATCCTTCAAATCTACAAATCAAACATTCGCCCTTGCATGGAGTATTGCTGGCATATATGGTCTGGAGCCCCTACTGTTTGCCTCGGGGTTCTTGATAGGCTCCAGAGGGGGATATGCAATATAATTGGCCCTGTTCTGGGATCTCCTCTACAGTCACTCTTTCACAGACGCGCCGTCGTCTCTGTCTTTTTTACAAATACTTTCATGGCAATTGCTCCGAGGAGCTGCATTCGCTCTTTCCCAGACTTCATGAGTTCAAGCGCCCTACAAGGCTGGCATCCCGCTCTCACTCTTTCACTGTCGAAACTACTAAATGTAGCCGCCTCTTCTACTCCAATAGCTTCATGCCTCGCACCTCTCCCCTGTGGAACTCACTTCCCTATTACTGTTTCCCTGAGAGCTATAATCGCCAACTATTTAAATGTAATGTCAATCGACATCTTCAGTTGCCTTGATCTATCCACTATCCTTCTCCTCATCCTTTCCTCTATCACTCCTATCTGATCTTGCTCCAAATTTTCTCTAACCCTTTGCGTCCTAGTGGCTTCCCGTCTTGCTTGGGGTGAAAGGCTTAAAACAAAGAAAAAAAAAACAATATCCAACATTTTTTGTAAGCAACTTACCCCATGTAAAGAGGGTGTGCCACTAGCACACAAAGGTTTACAGTGAAATTAAGAAAAAAGCGAGGTGTTTGATGAATGTATAAAGAAAAGGACTGGAATCAAGATCAAGGTATCAGAAGATTCACTATTTATTATCGGCTCGTTGATATTCTATAGCTTAATCGATCTTTCATTCATTTATTTCGCTAAATTGTTTTTGATGAAAAGTTTGAAACTACTTGTATAAGTTTTTATTGCTTCTTTGTGTGAATATTGTTTTTCATTATCTGTTAATGATGATCCACACATATTCTATGGGATCAATGTCTGGTCAGTCTGGCTGGCATTTATATAATGTGATATTTTTTGGCAATGTGAGTAATAGTCTGCTTTTAGCCATCTGAAGGATTTTGAAATAAGATACATTTTAGCTTGTCTTCCTTCTATTTTAAATATAAATATAAATCTCTTTATCCAAATTCTTACCCAGTCAAAGAGTTTCAAATGTCATTCTTGAATATTTTTTTTTAATTTATAATGGTAAAGATATCTGTTATTTTCATTTTTGCGTAATTTAGACGACAATTTATCAATCGCACTCCTTTTTAAGCAAAGGGGAACAAAGTTTTTTAAATTTATAAAGAAATCCATGTGGAATAGTCCATAAAAACATATTGATTAACACAATATCCTATATTGTTTTTCATTATCTTTTAATGAAGAGCCACACATTTTCTATTTGATCAATATCTGGACAGTCTTGGTGACAGCTTAACAACGCGGTATTATTTTGAAAATATCTCTCTTTCTCTCTCTCTCTCTCTCTCTCTCTATATATATATATATATATATATATATATATATATATATATCTTTTAATGAAGAGCCACACATATTCTATGAGATCAAGTGTGGACAGTTTGGGTGACAGTCTAACAATACGGAGTTATTTTGAAAATCTTTTATTCACAATGTGAATAATTGTGTACTTTTGAAAATTTGAAGGATTTTGAAAGAAGATACTTTTTAACTTGTAGTTCCTCGGTTTTAAATATATATATATATATATATATATATAGAGAGAGAGAGAGAGAGAGAGATAGAGAGAGAGAGAGATAGTGAGAGAAAGAGAGAGAGAGTGAAGCAACCCTACGTCTAGTCACACTGATGAGATGTGATACAGCGTAACTGTCTGTCTGTGGATGACAATATATATGCTCCTGAAAATTTATTTCGGTTGAGCTCTCGGGGAAGGAAGTGTGTGTTTGTAAACAGTGGCTATTACGGCTAATAATGCAAGACTCTTCGGTAAATCGAATCGAGTTCTCTCAGTCATTGTGTGTTTATGTAAAAATAAATACGCTTAAATTCACCTTCATCCCTGCCGTGCGCCAACGGCTTAGTGGTAGAATCTCCGACTGACGCTAAGCTAGAGGTAACTGGATGTCAACTACACTGATGAGCTGTGATACAGCGAAACAGTCTGTCTATGGATGACAATATATATGCTCCTGAAAATTTATTTCGGTTGAGTTCTCTGGGGAGGAAGTGTGGGTTTGTAAACAGTGACTATTACGGCTAACAATGCAAGACTCTTCGGTAAATTGAATCGAGTTCTCTCAGTCATTGTGTGTTTATGTAAAAATAAATACGCTTAAATTCACCTTCATCCCTGCCGTGCGCCAACGGCTTAGTGGTAGAATCTCCGACTGACGCCAAGCTAGAGTTAACTTGACGTCAAGCCACACTGATGAGCTGTGATACAGCGAAACAGTCTGTCTGTGAATAACAATATATATATATATATATATATATATGAAAATATTATCCAGTGACACTTTCGACGTTCCTCCTTCTTGGAGATTTTAACTACAAAGCAGAACTTAATGGATACATGTTAGTAGTTACGTGACGATGTGGGTGTGAAAAACCCGTGGGACTGAGCGACGTGACAACCACCGGTGGTCGCGATCACAGTCCAGTGTCAATATGTGACGTTCACTGGTCGCGACGTCAACATATGACAGTCTCGGCGTCGGACCGTGGTTAACTCCCAGTTGCGTCCCGAAGCTGTAAGGTTTCTTCCGCAAGCGTTTGGGATTGACTCGTTGTCGCGGCCACCAGCCTGTGTCCCGCTCGATCTGGTCGTTCCATGGTCGATACCAACTTGTCGTTACTGAAGTCTAACCTACCCACATTATGATTTTGCTCTTTGGTAGACGAAATCAATCAGGCGTTGGGCCGTAGTGCAAGCTGTATCCCGGGTAAAGGTGATACCGCACAAGCGTAAGCAAAAGAAAATAATAAAACAACTCAAGAGGTTCAAATATGTTGAGAAATAACAATTATCTTTATCTATCTGTTGAATACATGAGGTTGTTTCTCTCCCAGGCCGTTTCTGTGGATTCGTGACACTTTTTGAGTTTCTTAAGCGAGTTATGGTATCTTAAGTCGTTCGTCAATAAAAACTTTCTTTTGTTAGGAAGACTAAGTCGAGAGGACGTGAAAATCTTTCGGTCAGCATCTGCGAGGCTTGTCTCTAACTTCTCGAACTAACTCCAAACTCGAACTGTCTGGAATTGACTGCAACTCCGAACTCTAACTGACTACCTCGAGACGTCGTTTATATAGACACCGACCAACTCCAGTGTGGGGGCCTGACGTGGTTTGGGTTCCTTGACAATTCTCAATTCCCAACAAGAATTCTCTTTGTTCTCAGGCCGGGAAAATTAATTACTTCCCATTTTTGGAAGATTAATCACTTTCCATTTCGGTGATTTCTCCCTCGTCCGCGAGGGAAGGTCGGAGAAGAGTTATCCTTCTAGACTCTTCCTCTCTCACATTGGTATCTCATACCAATCCCCTCAGTGGGTGTTAACAACTTCTCCCTCTTTCTCATACATTCATATCCGCCTATCACCTATGCTACAAGTTGACCAATGATCTCTCGTCAGTGTGGGTGTGGCTAGACTGGCACTCTTAGAATTACTGTCCAGAATTTTATTTACAAAATACATTTTCTTTTTTTCCTTTTCCTTCGGACAAAACATTTACAAGTCCCAGATTGCCAAATAATTCATATCATATTTTTGGGGTCACCTAAATCCACTTGGTCCGGACCTCTACCGCCACATTAATCACCGTCAAATCCCGACATCTTGGTCCTTCGCTAGTCAACTTTTAACTGGCTAGTCGGGTTTACCTGATAATTAAATTCTATATTTTTCTCATGCCTTAAAATTTTCTTTTCAACAGATGCTCATTTTCGAGACGCTATGTCTGACGTCAACAGTTTGAATAAACAATACTAATGATCCCCTTTTTTTTATTTCCCTTCTCATGTCAAGATTCGTGCATATAAAGATGGCTTCCTTCGCTGCAACCAGGAATTAAAGTCAAAAGTTATCTCTGAAATATAATTAATATCTATTCTCCAGGGTGGCCTCAGGCCGAAATTCTTTTTATGGTCGTCTGCTTTGGTTGGCTCTGTTTTTCTTTCAGAATTCTGTTTCGTTTGGCGCGTCACTCTCTTATCGTGACATTAATTACTTTTGACAGAATCACACTCTTGCTTTTTCTTACAGATTTTCTGTCTTTTGCGAAAAGTATCTTTCTTTTGTAAATAAAATAAATTCTTCCTTTTAATGTCGCTCAGTCTATCTTTCGATATAGCTCTTTCTCGCCTTAAGTATTTCACGTTTTTAATTTCTATGGTTACTTAGTTAGCCAATTACCATAGCTAAATAGTGTCACAGCGATACTTAACAATATCAACAAAAATGTATAGTTGAACGTGTACACAACAAATGAACCTTGTGTCATACTTGCTAGAGCCTCTAAATACCGTACTTCTGGTAAGTATTGCATAACGGAGGGTGCCTGATCTCCAAAGATAGACGTCGATGTTTGAATATACTGAACAGAAGACCTTATAAGGAATATAATGTTTTATTATGAATTCAAATGATGGCAAAACGATGTTCATATACTATCCGATTTGCAAAGAATATCGATCTAGGACATAATGAATCCTAAAAACGAAGGGTTTGTCATTGTAATAGATATGTTCTCAACCTTGAACGTTTTCAGCATGAAAAAGATCACAAAACAATAAATGAATTACTGACAAATTGGAAGAATTTAATAGAACCATTTTCGTAGTTCTGCCTAATAAACCAGGTGGCATTTAATATGAATTCAAGACGCGAAGTTTGAATAGACTGAACAATAGACCCTATCATGAATATAAGGCTTTATTATGAATTTCAAATGATAGAAAAACAACGTTTATATATTATGCAATTTGAAACGAATGTCGATCTTGGAAAAGCTGGATCTGAAATAAGAGGTAACTAAGAGATTTTATTAGAGGCGCTCTCAGCTTCGGACAATTTCAAGAACAAGATCACAGAAGTAATAAATCAGTTGGCAATATACTTGAAGGACTTCATATTTGCTGAAGTGAGGTATTGCATAAATCAGCGTATCTGATCCACAAAGTTTGAATTGATTGACTAGAAGAAAGTATCATAAAATAAAAGGATTTATTCTGAAATAAAACGGATGGCTAAACAACGCTTATAGATTATATAATTTGAAGCAAATGTCGAACTTGAGAAGATTAAACGGAACAAAGAAGTATTTGAGATTGTAGCAGAGATGCTCTCAGACTGAGTCGATTTCAATATCAACAAGATGACAGAAACAATAAATTAAATTGGTGATATAGCTGAAAAAACTTCATAATCTCCTATTTGCTGAAGTGGCGTTCTGCATAAAGGGACCATGTGTGATCCCCCAAATGAAACATTAATGTTTGAACTGATGGATTAGAAGATAGTGTGAGCGTTTAATGTGAATTTCAATTGAATGCAAAACAACGTCATATATTTTAGTGGAGTTATAACTCTTAGTAAATAATTATAAACCCCTAACATATATATATATATATATATATATATATATATATATATATATATATATATATATATATATAATGGAAACTCCACCCCCCGTCGGTTACGACGTATGAGGATCTGCCAGCTTATTGATTCAGTTATAAAAGATTATGCGATAATCTTAAGTGGCATTTAAGACACGCTAGTAATTTACAAAGGAGGCCATATATATATATATATATCTGTGTGTGTGTGCCTTTGCGTGTGTATGAAATGTGTATATATGTATATATATATATATATATATATATATATATATATATATATATATGCAATTTTTTATATATATATTTTTATGCAGTGCATTGTGCTGTTGTTTGCACTTACTTTGGCTTTATATATCATATGCGTTTGTTGGCAATTTCCTTGGAGTGGACATGTTGTTTTAATTCTGCAGCCGCATTGAGGTTCCTTGGTTGCATTATTATAGGTTGTTATTTTTTATTGTGGCTTTTTTTTTATGTGTGTTATATTTTTTGTGCAGCTGTAACTGATTTTAACGTTATTTTTCTTGAATATTTTTGTTTCGAGAAAGTGTTTTATAGAAAAACGGTCCGCGCGTTGACAGCGCAACAAACAAGAAATATTCGCTACACATTTCAACATTGAATACAGTCACCAAATGTGTACGTATGTGCGCAACGACACGTGGATGCATATATATGCCCAGTCCCACACTGTCCATATATGTTTATATTTGTCTGAGCTCCGGTGAGTGAGCGTGCGTGTGTGTGCGTCTGCGTACGTCAATGAATGTACGTGCGTGTATGTATGTTTGCGTACGTATAAGTGACGTCCCGACGACAGATTTTCCTCTCACTTCAATAAAAAAACCGATAAACGCAACCATATATAAATCCAAAATTTAAAAATTTCTCATTTTGTCTGACGATCGCAAATAGAGTGAAACCCGGAGTCACAAACTCACATCAATCCAACTATATATATATATATATATATATATATATATATATATATATATAAGAAAGAGGTTGTAGTGGTTCCAACGAGAGAAAAGCATGTATATTAAAAAGAAGAGAAGAGAAGTGCCGTAAACGATTTTGGTTTTGGTTGTAATGTGGATTTATTTAGAAAAAAATATTATGTTTTGTTTTACATGTTACACTACACGTGTTTCTGGTCTCGTGACAGTCTTCAGGTATTTTTTCTAAATAAATCCACATTACAACCAAAAACGTTTAAGGCACCTCTCTTCTCTTCTTTTTAATATATATATATATATATATATATATATATATATATATGTCATTCGTTTGGGTAAATTGCTTTCTCTTTTAATTAGAATAGCATTTTCATTCAAAAGGATCATCAGACTTATTACTTGAATTTATTTAAATTTCTCGAGGTTTCTACTATCTAATCCTTGTGGCAATTATTACAGGTGATAGAATAAATTTCTCTTCAAAGTTTTAGCTTATTATTATTAGATCGGTGCAAAAATAATGTCGTTTTCTCACATAGTAACATATGTGAGAAAACGACATTATTTTTGCACCAACCTAATATTTTATTTTTTATTTATTAAGTCATTTATTAATTTAGAAGCAATTTTAACAAATTGTAATTTAAACTGTCCTGAAATCCTATTTTGATATATTTCTTTTTGTAGGAAAAATTAAAAATCATTTCTTATTTATGAATAAATCCTAGAGATATAAGCCATAAGAACACATATTGATTAACACAATATTCAATCAACCTAAATAAATGTTTTTGTTTATTATATCAGTGTTTATTATCGGCTCATTGATATTCCATAGCTTAATCAATCTTTCATTAATTGATTTCCCTGAAAACTTTAAGGTTATTTGACAAACACAATAGCATATATTCCTTAATAAATAATTATTTTCGTTTTATGTTGATTGAAACAATTGCTCTCGAAGTGTTAAGCAACTAAAAGTCAATACCTAGATCAGTAACCGCTTGCGAAGACCAGGGCATGTATGCTTGGATGTGTTGTTGGTGTAATGAATAATGAATAAGGATATCGGGGAGAGTCGTCATCCAAGCAGAAACGAGTTCGTTATATTCACGTTATGGACAATAATTGTTTTTTTTATTAAGTGAAAGTGGAAGCTGTGATCAACTGAGATTGGTCTGAGTCGTCTATTGTTCATTTTATGAACAACAACACTATTACTAATTATAACTAACGCATATCCCGAAATTATGTCTTGATATGTTGATATTTTTAAGCAAAATTAAACATCGTCATTTATTTATAAATAAATCCATGAGGTATACGCCAAGAAAAAAAATATATTGGTTTACACGTCTCGAAAAGGACCTAGAATCGGTTGTGAACTGGGGTAGGAATTGGCTGTTCAACTTTAATGCCTCCTTAACAAAACTGCTCTCTATTAATCACCACAGAGATCCTTCCCTGCTCTCCATTAGAATGTCTGACGCTCAACTTCTCGAGAGCACCTTTCTGCGGCTACTCGGTCTCACGTTGACTGCTGACCTGAGATGGAACAAATACATTGAGTCAATAGCCTCGTCCACCGAAAGGAAATTTGGCTCCCTGTGCCGCGCCAGGAAAGTTTTCTCGCCGGAGACGATCCTTCAAATCTACAAATCAAACATTCGCCCTTGCATGGAGTATTGCTGGCATATATGGTCTGGAGCCCCTACTGTTTGCCTCGGGGTTCTTGATAGGCTCCAGAGGGGGATATGCAATATAATTGGCCCTGTTCTGGGATCTCCTCTACAGTCACTCTTTCACAGACGCGCCGTCGTCTCTGTCTTTTTTACAAATACTTTCATGGCAATTGCTCCGAGGAGCTGCATTCGCTCTTTCCCAGACTTCATGAGTTCAAGCGCCCTACAAGGCTGGCATCCCGCTCTCACTCTTTCACTGTCGAAACTACTAAATGTAGCCGCCTCTTCTACTCCAATAGCTTCATGCCTCGCACCTCTCCCCTGTGGAACTCACTTCCCTATTACTGTTTCCCTGAGAGCTATAATCGCCAACTATTTAAATGTAATGTCAATCGACATCTTCAGTTGCCTTGATCTATCCACTATCCTTCTCCTCATCCTTTCCTCTATCACTCCTATCTGATCTTGCTCCAAATTTTCTGTAACCCTTTGCGTCCTAGTGGCTTCCCGTCTTGCTTGGGGTGAAAGGCTTAAAACAAAGAAAAAAAAAACAATATCCAATATTTTTTGTAAGCAACTTACCCCATGTAAAGAGGGTGTGCCACTAGCACACAAAGGTTTACAGTGAAATTAAGAAAAAAGCGAGGTGTTTGATGAATGTATAAAGAAAAGGACTGGAATCAAGATCAAGGTATCAGAAGATTCACTATTTATTATCGGCTCGTTGATATTCTATAGCTTAATCGATCTTTCATTCATTTATTTCGCTAAATTGTTTTTGATGAAAAGTTTGAAACTACTTGTATAAGTTTTTATTGATTCTTTGTGTGAATATTGTTTTTCATTATCTGTTAATGATGATCCACACATATTCTATGGGATCAATGTCTGGTCAGTCTGGCTGGCATTTATATAATGTGATATTTTTTGGCAATGTGAGTAATAGTCTGCTTTTAGCCATCTGAAGGATTTTGAAATAAGATACATTTTAGCTTGTCTTCCTTCTATTTTAAATATAAATATAAATCTCTTTATCCAAATTCTTACCCAGTCAAAGAGTTTCAAATGTCATTCTTGAATATTTTTTTAAATTTATAATAGTAAAGATATCTGTTATTTTCATTTTTTGCGTAATTTAGACGACAATTTATCAATCGCACTCCTTTTTAAGCAAAGGGGAACACAGTTTTTTAAATTTATAATGAAATCCATGTGGAATAGTCCATAAAAACATATTGATTAACACAATATCCTATATTGTTTTTCATTATCTTTTAATGAAGAGCCACACATTTTCTATGTGATCACTATCTGGACAGTCTTGGTGACAGCTTAACAACGCGGTATTATTTTGAAAATATCTCTCTCTCTCTCTCTCTCTCTCTCTATATATATATATATATATATATATATATATATATATATATCTTTTAATGAAGAGCCACACATATTCTATGAGATCAAGTGTGGACAGTTTGGGTGACAGTCTAACAATACGGAGTTATTTTGAAAATCTTTTATTCACAATGTGAATAATTGTGTACTTTTGAAAATTTGAAGGATTTTGAAAGAAGATACTTTTTAACTTGTAGTTCCTCGGTTTTAAATATATATATATATATATATATATATATATATAGAGAGAGAGAGAGAGAGAGATAGAGAGAGAGATAGTGAGAGAAAGAGAGAGAGAGTGAAGCAACCCTACGTCTAGTCACACTGATGAGATGTGATACAGCGTAACTGTCTGTCTGTGGATGACAATATATATGCTCCTGAAAATTTATTTCGGTTGAGCTCTCGGGGAAGGAAGTGTGTGTTTGTAAACAGTGGCTATTACGGCTAATAATGCAAGACTCTTCGGTAAATCGAATCGAGTTCTCTCAGTCATTGTGTGTTTATGTAAAAATAAATACGCTTAAATTCACCATCATCCCTGCCGTGCGCCAACGGCTTAGTGGTAGAATCTCCGACTGACGCTAAGCTAGAGGTAACTGGATGTCAACTACACTGATGAGCTGTGATACAGCGAAACAGTCTGTCTATTGATGACAATATATATGCTCCTGAAAATTTATTTCGGTTGAGTTCTCTGGGGAGGAAGTGTGGGTTTGTAAACAGTGACTATTACGGCTAACAATGCAAGACTCCTCGGTAAATTGAATCGAGTTCTCTCAGTCACTGTGTGTTTATGTAAAAATAAATACGCTTAAATTCACCTTCATCCCTGCCGTGCGCCAACGGCTTAGTGGTAGAATCTCCGACTGACGCCAAGCTAGAGTTAACTTGACGTCAAGCCACACTGATGAGCTGTGATACAGCGAAACAGTCTGTCTGTGAATAACAATATATATATATATATATATATATATATATATATATATATGAAAATATTATCCAGTGACACTTTCGACGTTCCTCCTTCTTGGAGATTTTAACTACAAAGCAGAACTTAATGGATACATGTTAGTAGTTACGTGACGATGTGGGTGTGAAAAACCCGTGGGACTGAGCGACGTGACAACCACCGGTGGTCGCGATCACAGTCCAGTGTCAATATGTGACGTTCACTGGTCGCGACGTCAACATATGACAGTCTCGGCGTCGGACCGTGGTTAACTCCCAGTTGCGTCCCGAAGCTGTAAGGTTTCTTCCGCAAGCGTTTGGGATTGACTCGTTGTCGCGGCCACCAGCCTGTGTCCCGCTCGATCTGGTCGTTCCATGGTCGATACCAACTTGTCGTTACTGAAGTCTAACCTACCCACGTTATGATTTTGCTCTTTGGTAGACGAAATCAATCAGGCGTTGGGCCGTAGTGCAAGCTGTATCCCGGGTAAAGGTGATACCGCACAAGCGTAAGCAAAAGAAAATAATAAAACAACTCAAGAGGTTCAAATATGTTGAGAAATAACAATTATCTTTATCTATCTGTTGAATACATGAGGTTGTTTCTCTCCCAGGCCGTTTCTGTGGATTCGTGACACTTTTTGAGTTTCTTAAGCGAGTTATGGTATCTTAAGTCGTTCGTCAATAAAAACTTTCTTTTGTTAGGAAGACTAAGTCGAGAGGACGTGAAAATCTTTCGGTCAGCATCTGCGAGGCTTGTCTCTAACTTCTCGAACTAACTCCAAACTCGAACTGTCTGGAATTGACTGCAACTCCGAACTCTAACTGACTACCTCGAGACGTCGTTTATATAGACACCGACCAACTCCAGTGTGGGGGCCTGACGTGGTTTGGGTTCCTTGACAATTCTCAATTCCCAACAAGAATTCTCTTTGTTCTCAGGCCGGGAAAATTAATTACTTCCCATTTTTGGAAGATTAATCACTTTCCATTTCGGTGATTTCTCCCTCGTCCGCGAGGGAAGGTCGGAGAAGAGTTATCCTTCTAGACTCTTCCTCTCTCACATTGGTATCTCATACCAATCCCCTCAGTGGGTGTTAACAACTTCTCCCTCTTTCTCATACATTCATATCCGCCTATCACCTATGCTACAAGTTGACCAATGATCTCTCGTCAGTGTGGATGTGGCTAGACTGGCACTCTTAGAATTACTGTCCAGAATTTTATTTACAAAATACTTTTTTTCTTTTTTTCCTTTTCCTTCGGACAAAACATTTACAAGTCCCAGATTGCCAAATAATTCATATCATATTTTTGGGGTCACCTAAATCCACTTGGTCCGGACCTCTACCGCCACATTAATCACCGTCAAATCCCGACATCTTGGTCCTTCGCTAGTCAACTTTTAACTGGCTAGTCGGGTTTACCTGATAATTAAATTTTATATTTTTCTCATGCCTTAAAATTTTCTTTTCAACAGATGCTCATTTTCGAGACGCTATGTCTGACGTCAACAGTTTGAATAAACAATACTAATGATCCCCTTTTTTATTTCCCTTCTCATGTCAAGATTCGTGCATATAAAGATGGCTTCCTTCGCTGCAACCAGGAATTAAAGTCAAAAGTTATCTCTGAAATATAATTAATATCTATTCTCCAGGGTGGCCTCAGGCCGAAATTCTTTTTATGGTCGTCTGCTTTGGTTGGCTCTGTTTTTCTTTCAGAATTCTGTTTCGTTTGGCGCGTCACTCTCTTATCGTGACATTAATTACTTTTGACAGAATCACACTCTTGCTTTTTCTTACAGATTTTCTGTCTTTTGCGAAAAGTATCTTTCTTTTGTAAATAAAATAAATTCTTCCTTTTAATGTCGCTCAGTCTATCTTTCGATATAGCTATTTCTCGCCTTAAGTATTTCACGTTTTTAATTTCTATGGTTACTTAGTTAGCCAATTACCATAGCTAAATAGTGTCACAGCGATACTTAACAATATCAACAAAAATGTATAGTTGAACGTGTACACAACAAATGAACCTTGTGTCATACTTGCTAGAGCCTCTAAATACCGTACTTCTGGTAAGTATTGCATAACGGAGGGTGCCTGATCTCCAAAGATAGACGTCGATGTTTGAATATACTGAACAGAAGACCTTATAAGGAATATAATGTTTTATTATGAATTCAAATGATGGCAAAACGATGTTCATATACTATCCGATTTGCAAAGAATATCGATCTAGGACATAATGAATCCTAAAAACGAAGGGTTTGTCATTGTAATAGATATGTTCTCAACCTTGAACGTTTTCAGCATGAAAAAGATCACAAAACAATAAATGAATTACTGACAAATTGGAAGAATTTAATAGAACCATTTTCGTAGTTCTGCCTAATAAACCAGGTGGCATTTAATATGAATTCAAGACGCGAAGTTTGAATAGACTGAACAATAGACCCTATCATGAATATAAGGCTTTATTATGAATTTCAAATGATAGCAAAACAACGTTTATATATTATGCAATTTGAAACGAATGTCGATCTTGGAAAAGCTGGATCTGAAATAAGAGGTAACTAAGAGATTTTATTAGAGGCGCTCTCAGCTTCGGACAATTTCAAGAACAAGATCACAGAAGTAATAAATCAGTTGGCAATATACTTGAAGGACTTCATATTTGCTGAAGTGAGGTATTGCATAAATCAGCGTATCTGATCCACAAAGTTTGAATTGATTGACTAGAAGAAAGTATCATAAAATAAAAGGATTTATTCTGAAATAAAACTGATGGCTAAACAACGCTTATAGATTATATAATTTGAAGCAAATGTCGAACTTGAGAAGATTAAACGGAACAAAGAAGTATTTGAGATTGTAGCAGAGATGCTCTCAGACTGAGTCGATTTCAATATCAACAAGATGACAGAAACAATAAATTAAATTGGTGATATAGCTGAAAAAACTTCATAATCTCTTATTTGCTGAAGTGGTGTTCTGCATAAAGGGACCATGTGTGATCCCCCAAATGAAACATTAATGTTTGAACTGATGGATTAGAAGATAGTGTGAGCGTTTAATGTGAATTTCAATTGAATGCAAAACAACGTCATATATTTTAGTGGAGTTATAACTCTTAGTAAATAATTATAAACCCCTAACATATATATATATATATATATATATATAATGGAAACTCCACCCCCCCGTCGGTTACGACGTATGAGGATCTGCCAGATTATTGATTCAGTTATGAAAGATTATGCGATAATCTTAAGTGGAATTTAAGACACGCTAGTAATTTACAAAGGAGGCCACATATGGAGCAGGTGTGAGAATGGTGAGATGAGATCACTGTTAGATTGGCTGACCTTTTAGATCTTGCTCTCGCTTCTTGAAGATGATTCAGGCAAGCAGATTGAAAATTGCTGAGTCCACTAAAACACGTTGATCTCCATTCTTCACGCTGCAAAGCTAAGCGCTCAAGGGTGTTATGTGGTATATTAACTGCTGACAATTTGCTTTTCAGCTTCTCTTTCTGTCTTAGCCATGGGCGTCCTACATTCCTGTAGCCCTGATCTAACTGGCTTAGGTATCCTGTCATCATACATGTGTGTGTGTGTGTGTGTGTGCGTGTGTGTGTGTGTGTGTACTGGTAGAAATTAGAAACATTAAGACGAGTGGAAACAATAAAACAAGCAATCCTAATTAAATTGTGACTTGGAATCAAATATGGATCGGAATCCGATAGAATAAGATGAAGGATGAATAAATTTGTATACAGTCTTCAATTGAAATATAGCATAAAGGGAGTGAGCTTGGGGCCCGAGCCTAGATTTCTGTGAGATCCCCGGATCAATAAGAAATGATCTAGAATCTTTCCCTTTCAATACAAATATCATTAAATGAGTTTTTTTAGGGATGAAAGTATTAAGCCAAATAGACGTCCAGAGGCGACTTAGTCCTTCGGCTTATGAAGAAAGACATTATGCTAAACCCTATCCATAGCCTTTTATATATGTAAGCTTGATAGAGAAATTCAGTGATGGCCGTTACCCCATCGGCGGTAGACCTGACAAAATGAAAACAATATTGCTTATCCGCATTGTTTATCTTTCCCCCCCAAAATGTTAAAAGCCTAGAATGGTACGAAGAAATGAATTCAATTCAAGGATTGATATACCTTAAAATTAGCGTGTGACCCCTAAAATAAACAAATAACTCGATGACAAACAGGAGAAGCTGTAGCGGACGTACCTTTAGCTGAAGTAGCTTTAGCTGAAAACAGTAAACTGCTGTAACTGAGTTATCAAAAACAACACTAGAAAACCGGAATTGGTTTAACAACAATTTTATTACCTTTTGGTACAGGGAAAGATAATGTAGAATAGAAACTAGGGAAAAGAATATTTAGCCGTGAATGACTAAATGTTTTTAGCAAAAGATAGTGCTGCTGCTGCTACTCCTCTTGATGTCGGAGTATTTTTATGCTTTTCGTTCGACGGCCGGTTCCAAACTTGTAAGTTGACAATCAAACATCATTAAAAGATTTTTTTACGAGTGAATGCATTAAGCCAAATAGAGTCATTCAGAAAGGCGGCTTCTAGTCTAGTCAATAATAATGTAAACTAACTACTCAGATCGGTTGCGTATACGAAGAATGATTATGCCGAATTAAGGTGCCGAATAAAAATAAAATAATTTTATTATTTCTAAATTCTTATAATTTTACATTCATAGGACGCTGGGTGTAAAAGCCCGAAAATTCCTAATGACTGTTAAAAGTGAGTTTATATGAAAGAACATTATTAGAACATATTAGGATTTGGGTTCCAAAATTAGGGCTCTTTTCGGGAGTTAGGTAAGTAGGTATGGGGAAACGATAAAATGTATCAATACAAGACTTGTAACCGCTGGAAACCGATGTTAACTAGTAGGAGAAAAAATAGATCAGATTAAATATATTAATGTTGATTGACACACACACACAAACACACACACACACACACAAACACACACACCAACAAATACAAGGACCTGGAGTCCCAGATTAACAGGATGTGGGAAATGAAGACTGAGACTACCAATAGTAATCAGGGCTCTGGGCCTCAAGAGAAAAGGTTATGGTGATTTACCCACGCACGCATGGACTATAAATAGGAGCAGGTACTGCCTTTTGAGGAGAGGGAATTTTCCAGTAGTCGGCTCTGACAGTCGGGCCGAACATTTTTGCTGTAACACTCTCGTTTGTATATATTGTTAATATATTTCTTTAACTCAATTCCTCTTATTGTATCTTTATTTCTGGCCCTAACAAGACCACAACAAAAGGTATGGACAGTTTTACTAACAGGGTTCCAGGTAACAACAACATACATGTTTGCCAGAAGATCGCCCTGCTACGAATATCCCAGATGCTAAGAAAAGTGCTATCAATGAAATGACAATTCTTCTATAGGGCCTAAGAACAATATGTTGGACCCGTCTCTACAGGATACAAAGCTGAAAATATAATATAGACAAATAATAATAATAATAATAATAATAATAATAATAATATATTAGGATTTTGGTTCCAAAATTAGGCCTCCTTTCGGATAGCACCGGCCACAGTTACCCCCGCAGACAGCTTTGATCACTTCATTAGAGGGGGAGCGATAGAATGTGTCAATACGAGACTTGTGACCGCTGGAAATCCACGTCACCTACGAAGACAAAAAAAAAGATAGCATATTAAATAGATTAAAGTGGATTAACACCCCCACTCAACATGTAGGTTGTCTATGTAATACAGAATATCTGAAATCTGTCTTGTTTGTCTAATTAACATAAGCATATCTTCCCATGTGAACTCACCGACTACAAGAAACACGATTCCAAATCCAAAAGCAGGGCCTTCTCATTCCTGTTGAAGGAACCCCTCATGACTCCAGGAGCGTAGCCGTACTCACATTCTTTGGCCAACCGTGGTTAAGTTGGAGATTTTGAATTCAGCGTTGTTTTGTTTAACGGCATATCAACCTCTTAAAGCTTAAATTTAAGTATTTTGTACTCGATAAGGATATCATGGACAAAGTGTATGAGCAACGATGAGATCTTAGAGAGGTTGCAAACAAGGAGGGGGTTTATACTTAATATCAAGAAGAGGTAACCGAAGTTTCTGGGACAAATAATGAGGAAAGAGGGGACGGAGAATCTGATACTCACGGGTCGAATAGAAGGAAAGAGAGACAAGGGAAAAACAATGTGTGACATACCTGGTAAGTGGATGACGGAACGTAGACTTGGGGAGGAAACAGAGGGAGGGAACGTTGAGAGCTGCAAGGGATAGAGGGAGGTGGAGAGCCATGATCGCATACGTACTGAAAGGACATGGCACATAAAAAGAAAAAAAATAGTTTATTAACACAATTTTCACTAATTAACCCATAGCTGGAGAGACAAATGGTGGATTTATATCTTTCTCAAGTGTATTTGCACGTAAGAGATTATAACGAACCCAACTGGAATGAGAACTCGGCTCTCCGTTTAACAATGAAGAGCCATTACCTATTACACCAACTGCACATCCAAGCTCACAGAATTTGGTATACCCAAGCGGACACCCATTACTTCGGACGTTGCTTAAGGGATAAATTAATGCCTTACCCAAGCGTATTTTCAGGCACTTAAATGTAACAAACTTGACTGGAATTCGAACTCGGCTCTCAAATTCCTCAATCCGAACATCTGTCCATTACTCTACCTCAAATGTATATCAGACAAAAATTTTTTTCTGAAATTAGCAAACCTAGCGAAGAATGGTAGTTGCAGAAAATGAAAAATGATCCGATCCTGAAAACTAAGGGAGGACATAATCCAAGATCCTAAATATGCATAAGGACTTGTTTGTTTGTTTGTTTGTCTCTTTCTACTCGTTCTTTCTTTCTTTCTTTTTTCTTTTTTCTTTCTTAATATCTCACAAATCTTTATTTATTTATTTCATTCTTTCTTTCTTTCTTTCATTCATTCATTCATTCTTTCTTTCTTTTTTTCTTAATATCTCACAAATCTTTATTTCTTTCTTTCTTTCATTCTTTCTTTCTTTCTTTCTTTCTTTCTTTCTTTCTTTCTTTATGAAATTAGCTAGCCGAGCAAGGAATGGTAGTTGCACAAAGATGAAAAAGAATCCGATCCTGAAAACTAAGGGAGGACATAATCAAAGATCCCAGGTACGAATATGGATTTGTTTCTTTCTTTCTTTCTACTCGTTCTTTCTTTCTTTCTTTCTTTTTTCTTTTTTAATATTCTTTCTTTTTTTCTTTCTTTCTTAATATCTCATTATTCTTTTTCTTTCTACTCTTTCTTTCTCTCAACACTTTTTCTTAATATATCACCACTCTTCTTTTCTTTCATTCTTTCTTTCTTTCTTTCTTTCTTTCTTTCTTAATATTTCCCTTCTTTATCTTTCTTTCTTGCTTACTTTTTCTTTTTACTCATTTTTCCTTTATTTTTTTCTTTCTTTCTTAATATCTACCAATTCTTTCTTTCTTTCTTTCTTAATATCTACCAATTCTTTCTTTCTTTCTTTCTTCCTTTATTCTACTCTTTCTTTCTTTCTTTCTTTCTTTCTTAATATCTACCAATTCTTCCTTTCTTTCTTTCTTTCTTTCTTCTACCCATTCATTCTTTCTTTTTTTTCTTAATATCATACAACTTTTTGTTTCTCTTTACTCATTCTTTCTACTTTTTCTTTCTTTCTTTCTTTCTTTCTTTCTTTCTTTCTTTCTACTCATTCTTTCTTTCTTTTTTCTTTCGTTTTTTCTTTCTACTCTTTCTACTCTTTCTTTCTTTCTACTCATTCTTTCTTTCTTAATACCTCGCGACTTTTAGTTTCTATTTAGTCATTCTTTCCACTTTTTCTACTCTTTCTTTCTTTCTTTCTTTCTTTCGTTTTACTGATTATTTCTTTCTCTTCTTCTCTCCTCCTCCTCATCTTCCTCATCCTCATACCCCTCCTCCTTCTTCGATTTCGTGTAGCTCTATGAAGTTTTCCGAACTTTGCTAAGGCCTCCCACCTCCATTCACAAAATCTCGCCAGCTAAGTTGACTCCTATCCACCTCTATCTCTCTTCTCCTCTCCTCAAAATCTACGTGAGGATTAATATTTAATACCCTCCTTCCTCAATGTGAGTATAAGTCGTTCCTTCTGTAGCCATTTTCAAAAGACTTACTTACTTGCTCCTTACATAGAGTTCTCAGTGTCCTTCTGTAGAACCACATTTCTGCTGCCTTCTCGTGGGGAAATTGGCTAACATTTACTTCCTTATAAAAAGACGGATATCACATAACAATATGTAACTCTAAAGTGTACAATAAACTATGGAAGTCGTATACATAATTTATAAACACACTGTGTAATCTCACAGCTTCTATATTTTTGGAAAAATTTAAACAATTACTTACCGATGGCGAAACAACTAATCCTGTTCCACGCAAGTCCATCTGGAGAATTCCTTCTCGTGGATAACAAATGATAGCCATACAGTCACCAGCTACACCATAATCCAGATCAGTAGAACATTTCTGTCCTGAATTAAGGAACGACAGTGGGTCTGATATTCCCAGAAGACTCGGATCACAGCTGATGTTGGTAAATGTTTTATCATCCGCTATTACACGTAATTCCTAAAAAAAAGAAGAGAAAAGGGAAAGAACATGGTGAATAATTATTTAATATTTTAAAATATTATGGCCACATTCGACTGTCACGGAACGATATCGGAGTATCTTTTATCAGGATGCTTTGCTGGTCGTGTTTAAAGAACTCTTGGTAAAAGGGCTCCATCACACGTAATGATGGCATTGTTGTTAAATATACACTTCCTTTGAACGGATTGTTTTTTTATTTAAGATTCCAACATAAATAGTAAAACAAAACAAAACAATAATATAAGATAACAATATATATATATGTAATCTGGTATTTACATATATATATGTGTGTGTATGTGTGTGTGTGTGTGTACGTATATATATATCTGTATATATATATATATATATATATATATATATATATATATATATATATAGTTCGAGTGATGTTAGTTCAATCACTGATATTTAGCGCATTCCAATAAGTACCACGCATATATAATATATAAATAATATATACGAAAATTGCATATATATATATATATATATATATATATATATATATATATATATATATATATATATATATGTCATCATCCCAACTCTTGTTGTTTTATATCGTGTATACTTATATATATATATACTTCTTTTCCTCCGTTTCATTTTTGAATAACTTTATAATATTAACGTTAAATTATCGTTATTTCATATTGATTTTTCGGTTCTATCATTACATAAGAAGAAGACGAAAGAAATAGTGAAAAAGAAAGAAAACATAATAAAAAAAATTAATTTATATTTCATTTGAATGAATTTTTCTAAATTTAAGTTTGTAAAATTTGAAAGAAATCATTAAGCATCAGCTAACAATACACACACGCACATATATTTATATACATATATATATATAATTTTTTTGCTAAATGTTTAATTAATATAAGACACAAGAGCCGCTCGAGGTAGAGGATTACTAAATGAGGTTGTTGCATGTGCGTACGAGGAGGATGCAGATTATGAAAGTAGAAATAGGCTGGCACTAGGTTTTGAATATATATATATACATACATACATACATACATATATATATATATATATATATATTCAATTTTTTTTGCCAAATATTCAGTTAATATAAGACACAAGAGCCGCTCGAAGTAGTGGATTACTGAATGAAGTTGTTCCATGGACGTAAGAGGAGGATTCATATTATAATTACATCTGCTTCTATTGTATGGGAATGCTTTACTGATCCTGTTTAAAGAAAAAAACAATGGACCCTTTTGGGAAATAAACATCAGCTGACAATATATGTATATATATATATATATATATATATATAAAATTTTATTGCTAAATTTTTAATTAATATAAGACACAAGAGTCGCTCGAGGTAGAAGATTACTAAATGAGGTTGTTGCATGGGCGTAAGAGGAGGATGCAGATTATGAAAGTAGACAACGGCTGGCACTAGGTTTTGAAAAGATTATAAACCGAGAGACCGAGGAAGAATCTTTGTTGTTAATCTTTCTCTTCCGACAGAAAATATCTGAGATTTATTTCCATTAAACTGTTCTATTAAAGACATTCTTTTAAAGATTTATTTATATATTTCCTGTCCTATTTATAGTGGGAAGGGAGGCAAATCATGTGGAGTTACTAAATTTCTGAGTGATTAAGTCCCTTAGTCATTTTAATAATCTATAAAAATAAAATATTTATCAGTGTTTAAACAAAAATAGTTCCCGAGCAAAATGAACCGTTTAATTAATCAGTTCCTTTACTCATACGTTTTTAGATTGGAGTCCAATTTGTTCAAGTGTTTCATGTGGTGCACTCAGATACCTTAGTCTATTATGTAATCGTCTTGCTTAGATTTGGCCTTGAAATCGGTTTTTTCATCACCCTCTTTGTAGTTCTGTTGCAAAGCCTTTTCTTCCGAGAGATATTTTCATTTCATTTTCATATTATACACAAAAATTTTAACATAAAAAGATATTGAGCAAAATACACAAATTATAAAACAGCTACAAATAGACGGATTCGGATATACAATTATTTCTACTCAGTAGCGTTTAGAATAATTTGAAATATAATAATTACTTTGATTATTCTGATATCCTTCCCAGATATGCCAAGGTTGTTCAGTAATTCCAACACATTTGTGGGACGTACTTTATTACTATTTGTATTACTCTTTCTGATTTCCGGGTTCTTTGACGAACCCGCACAGTTCTTGTCCTAGTTTTGCTCTGATTCTGCTACGTGCAGAATTCGGATGATAAGGTTTGTTATATGGCTCATCAATCTGATTCTCCGACAGACTTCACATTCGTTTGTACCTGGCATCTTAGGCGGTGCTATGAAAATAGATCTACTTAGGTCTTCAGGTATTTCACCACTATTTTAGATTTCATTTATTATTTCTGTAATCTTGTCTATGCCAAAGTTATCTAAGGCTGCCAGCATCTTTATTACGATTCCGCCTGGCCCCTCCGCTTTGCTTCTGTTCTATTTAGTCAGTGCAGATTCTACTTCAGATTTCAATGTCTGCTCCATCGATATTTCTATGCATTGTCGGTTGTTCTCTTACGTCATGGAAGAGTTCTCCAGTATATTCGTTTCATCTCTGAAGTATTTTTCTTTCTCTTATATCACTGTTCACTCATTGGATTTTAAGTATCTTGTTGATGATCATGTCTTTTGTCCTGTTATTTCTCTTATTTTTTTTAGGCATATTTGATTTATCTGTCATATTCATTCTTTCGATTTGTGCATATTTTTGTTGAGTCATTCCTCTTTAGCTTGCCTGCATTTGTTATTTATTTCTTCGTGCTGTGTCTTATATTCTATTCAGCGTATTGACATTTTTTTCTTTCTTTTTTTCTTGTCTCCTTTTCCTCATTTCGAGAATTTCATGTCATCCATTCATTTTTTGGCGGGTGGGGGTGATCTCAATTGCTGATGCTTCTAAATTTTTTCTCTGTTCGTTACACTTTGAGTTTCCGTTTTCATTTTGTCCCTCGTATCTGCTTTTCACACTGTCCGTACATTTCTCCTTCCGATTCCGATTGTCTGTCTTATTGCTGTTTGCGTGCAGCTTTCGGCCTGTTCAATTTCCATTGTTGAACTCCATGTATCTGAAAAAATGGTCTGATGATCACTTAAGGCTTGAAACACCCATTCACCATTCAGTGTGAATTTCTATGTCCACATTATATATAGCGTTAAAATCCCACGGATTCGAGTCACTCTTCACATATAAATATTGCAATATATTAAAAAAACAAAATTACATAATGGCTAACTTCTGGTTTCTAAGTTTGCCCATTTGGTAATATATATATCAAGCAAAGATGGCTAGGTAATCCCTTTTGTTAACACTGGCTCAGACACATTAGTATTTCTTCAACTATGCTGAGCCGACCAGAGATTTTTTCGAGAGAGAACGTATGATTGGTCGTGATCAACGGTTTTGAACAAAGCTCAAATCTTCGGATACGATGACTACGTATAAACATAGCCACTGATGGGTTTCAAAAATTATCGTCAAATTATTTACACACAAACTCGAGATCGGTCAACCCATGGAATGGTCTTCAGCACCGCATGTTAAGATTATTTCCACAGGCTAAATGTTAGCAACATTAGCTTCTTGAAAGATCGACCATTCAGAGATTCGGGAGAAAAAGAAAGAACGAAACACACAGAAAAGAGAGAGAGAAGGAGAAAGAGAGAGAAAGAGAGAGAGAGAGAAAATATAAATAAAGATTGTTTTCATAGGTCAAATGTTAGCAAATTTAACTTCTTGAAAGATCGACCATTGAGAGCTTCAAGAATGAAGGAGAGAAGGAAACACACGCACAAAGAAAGAGAGAAGAGAATGTGTGTGTGTGTGTGTGTGTGTGTGAGAGAGAGAGAGAGAGAGAGAGAGAGAGAGAGAGAGAGTGAGAGAGTGAGTAAATATAAATAAATAAAGATTATTTCCACAGGCCAAATGTTAGCGACATTACCTTAAAAATCGACTATTCAGAGCTTCGAGAGAAAAAGAAAGAACAAAACACACAAAAAAAGAAAGAGAGAAAGGGAGAGTAAACATAAATAAATAAAGGCTTTTAACTTACGACAAGCTCCAAACGAATTTTCTGGTAAAATATAACACCTGGATTATGTCTGGTCCAATCTATGGTTGAACAAGTTTGGTGATATATAGGCGGGAATTTTGAGAAATTGACGTGAATGAGTGTTATATAATCTCGAGGATATTTTGAGGTCATTTTGTAGCAATAAACTTTGAGCCAAGGGATCGTACCCATCACCGGCCTGACCAGATAATGACCATCTGTGCTGGCGTTTGTGCAGATTTTGATATCCCGGCAGCTGGTTAATTCTAAGAAGAAAAAAAAAAAGGTTCTTATTAGAGACAGCAAACAAGACCAAAGAATGGCAGGAAAATATAGACAATTAAATAAAACATTCGAACCATATGAAAGCAAGATGAATGAATAAACGAAAATTGAGCTAGGATAAGAAAGTAGAGTAACATAGCTATGGCAAGCATGCAAAAAAGAAGTAAAAGGAGAAAATACATGATCCACGGCAGGATGTATAAATCCAAAAAGGGATCGTCTCATAATAGAGAAAATGAGAATATGTGATTGACGACAAAGAACAATAAGAGAACAGGTTTGAGGAAGACAGAAGATGGATATGGCAACATGGATATGGCATGCATTCAGAAAAGAAGAAAAGAAAAAAAAGAAAATACGTGCTCTACGGCCGGATGTATAAATCTAAAAATCTATTTCTTATAATAGAGAAAATGAGTAAGGGCTAGTGAGTATAAATATGGATATGTCAAGCGTGCATAAACGAAGAAAAGTAATATATATATATATATATTTATATATATATATATATATATATATATATATATATATATATATACATGTGTGTGTGTGTGTGTGTAAACACACTCATCTGATTCTCCACATCTATCGCTTGCAGCTCTTAACATTGTTTACACAGACCCTTTTAATATCTCTCTCATTCTCTTCTCTGATCTCCGTTCCCAAAAGCTTTTAAGGTTGGTTACTATGTCACACTTTGCCCAATATATCTTGTGAATACGAAATTCATCAAGACTGCTTTACTTATTATATTTCCCAGAAAGTATATTATTCTAGTTATAATTGTATAAAATTTTCTTTTCACTCCCATTATACCATTATCTATGGTATCCTCAGCATCCTTCTGTAGAATCACATTTCTGTTGTCTCACGTATTTTCTTCATCCGTGAGAAGATTGTCCAGTATTCACTGCCATTTTGTAGCACTGATATTACATTATACCTCTGCAATCTTTTGTTGGTGTCTAAAGAAATGTTCATGTTTCTTAATAATTAATTAACTTTTAGAAAGCATTTTTCACTAGTGGAATGCGCCTACGGATATCAGTGTCGCATTTATTCGTCGTCTTTTCAAACACTTGTCAGATATTTAATGAAGGCATTCGACAATGAAGCAAGAAGCCGGAACTGTGTTCCCCAGACGGGAAGTGTGAGAGAAGAATCTATTAGAATAGAACTTACGGTTTCATCTGGCTAGTTCAACAGTAAAACGATGATATCTCCATACGGCCAAGTGATTTGTTTGATATAGGCCTGATCTATCTATCTATCTATCTATCTATCTATCTATCTATCTATATATATATATATATATATATATATATATATATATATATATATATATATATATATATATTATAAGTTAATAGACTTAAAATATGGTTTTTCGCTACACAGTTCCAACCATATTTCAAAAATGGAAGCTAAAAGCCACGAATTTAATTTTGTACTTAAATTAAAGACATTAGTTCCATTTCATCCTCAAGCGAATTTTGGAGTAACTTTAAAAATTACAGGGTTTTAAATACACAGGCCTTTATATATACAGGGTTTTAAATATATATATATTAAATATATATATATATATATTAAATATATATAGAGGGTTTTAGATACACAGGCCTTTATATATACAGGGTTTTAAATACACAGGCCTTTATATATACACCCTAAATCAAATCACCCCCAACTATAATTAAACATATACCGTTATCTGTCAGTAAACGAATAAGTACAAATTCTGCAAATGACAAAATTTTTGAAGAGCATATTAATACCTCTAATAAGGCTCTAAAAATGAGTCGCTACAAAAACCCCAAACTAACTTATATAAAAAATGAAAATAAAAAACATAGAAAAAACAGATGTAGAAAAATAATTTGGTATACACCCCCATGTAACCAAATAGTAAAGAACAAATTAGGACAAAAATTCCTCGCATTAATAGTCAAGCACTTTCCTAGTGAAAGTAAACTTAGTACTATTTTCAATAAAAAAAAAACAAACTAAAATTGAGTTACAGCTGTACGGAAAACTTAGAAAAAATTATTAAGAACCATAATGCTAATATCATAAATAAACACTTATACCAAAACCAAAAAAATTTGGACAATGGAAAAATAAAAATAAAAACTGATGAAAATAAACAAAAATATGTAACTGTAGAAACCCGAATAACTGCCCTCTACAAAATAAATGTTGTACTGAATCATTAGTATACCAATGCAATATCTCTTCGATTGAAAGACAAGAAAACATAAAAATATATATAGGTTGCACTAGCCATGAGTTCAAAAAAAGATTCAACAAACATCAAAGCTCATTTAGGATAAATAAATATAACAATCAGACATCTCTATCGAAATACTTCTGGCACCTAAAAGAATCAAATAAAACACCTACAGTAATATGGAAGTTAATAAGAAAAGCTAGAATATGTAGGTCATTAAATGAGCCATGTCCTTTGTGCCTACATGAGAAACTATATATTACTAAGTTTATAAAAAATAAAAATTTACTGAATCAGAGAAATGAAATAGCTATTTTATGCCGTCATTGTCAAAAATTTTCATTAAATAATATTTAAAAATAAAAATAAAAATAAATTTATAAAATAGGATCAGGTAATATACATACTTATATTTAACATGAAAAATTAATTTTATATACTGTAAGTAATTCTATTATATTTAATTGGTTTTTCCTAAAAAATAGTCTATTAAAATAATTGTGAAAATATTTTAAAGTTGTATTTAAAATTGTAGTTAATACGAATTCTAACCTAAACATCTTTTAAAATTATACATAGTTAAATAAAACGTATTCTAACCTAAACACCCCTCCAAAAGAAATACCGACACTCAAATGATTCCCATAAAACACCTACAGAAAAATGAAATTATGACGAAAAGCTAGAGGATGTGGACCATTGGATGACCCATCTCATTACTAATATATAGTTTCACCTGTATGTACAAAGTTTATATATATAAAACAAAAAAATATATATTTAAATAAATATTTAAATATAAAATTTTAAAAATCGTAATATACTTATACTTGATATAGAAATTAAATATAATATAGTCTATAAAAACTAAGAATGAAAATATTTTAAATTTGTATTTATAATTGTAGTTAATTAAAATGAATCCTAACCTAAACTTCTTTTAAACTGAAATTAATTAAATAAATTAAGTGTACTAAATCAGTGAAATTAATTAGTTACTTTTACCATTAAAAAAAAAAAAAAAAAAAAAAAAAAATTACTTAAATAATATTTAAATATAAAATTTATATAAATAGTAATACAAACGTACTGGATATAGAAAAATAATTTTACTTATTGTAAGTGATTCAAATATTGGGTTGGTACAGAGGTAGTGGCGTAGTGATGTCGTTTTTTGACGTATTTTTTAACGTCAAAGAGCGGCGTTATTGCGTCATTGTTTTCTGCCCAGGCTTAATACATTTACTTCAATTAAATAAAATATAGTCAAAAAAAAAAAAAAATATTAATGAAAATATTTTAAAGTTGTAATTAAAATTGTAGTTAATTAAAATTAAATGAATTCTAACCTAAAATTCTTTTAAATTGTAATTAAATAAATAACTGAAGTTTACTAAGTCAGTGAAATGAATTAGCTATTTTTGACAAAAAAAAAAAAAAATAAAATAAAATCGTAATATAAATGTAAAATAATTTTACTTACTGTAAGTAATTCTAATTCTTAAATACATTCACTTCTATTAAATGAGATTATAATCTATTAAAACTAATAATGAAAATATTTTAAAGTTGTAATTAAAATGGTATTTCATTAAAATGAATTCTAACCTAAACTTCTTTTAAATTGTAATTAAATAAATAAATAAAGTTTACTAAATCTGAGAAATGGAAAGTTTACTTAAATAATATTCAAGTATAAAATTTTTTTAAAAATAGTAATATACTTGATGTGATAATAATTCTAAAAACTGTAAGGGGTTCTAATTACATTTAAATAATTGTTCTTGAAAGAAATATAAAAAAATCAAAAGTAAAAATATTTCAAATCGTAGTTAAATAAAAAGTATTCTGACGTAGACACCTACCAAAAATATACGAAAAAAAAAAAAAAATTTACTTAAATAATATTTAAATATAAATTTTTTAAAAAATCGTAATATACTTATACTTGATATAGAAATTAAATGAAATATACTCTATAAAATCTAACAATGAAAATATTTTAAAGTTGTAATTATAATTGTAACCTAAACTTCTTTTAAATTAAAATTAAATAAATAAATTAAGTTTACTAAATCAGTGAAATGAATTAGCTATTTTGGCCATAAATAAAAAAAAAAATTACTTAAATAATATTTAAATATAAAATTTAAAAAATAGTAATACAAACATATTTGATATAGAAAAATAATTTTACTTATTGATAGTAATTCAAATATTGGGTTGATGTAGAGATGGTGGTGTAGTGTTGTCGGTTTTTGACGTATTTTTTAACGTCAAGGAGCGGCGTTATTGCGTCATTGTTTTCTGCCCCGGCCTAATACATTTACTTCAATTAAATAAAATATAGTCTAAAATAAATAAATAAAATAATAATGAAAATATTTTAAAATTGTAATTAAAATTGTAGTTAATTAAAATGAATTCTAACCTAAACTTATTTTTAATTTGTAATTAAATAAATAACTAAAGTTTACTTAATCAGAGAAATGGAAATTTTACTTAAATAATATTCGAGAATAAAATTTAAAAAAAAATAGTAATATACTTGATGTGATAATAATTCTACAAACTATAGATTCTAATTACATTTAATTGTTCTTGATAGAAATATAGTATATTAAAAAATTAAAAGTAAAAATATTTCAAATCGTAGTTAAAAAAAAGTATTAATTAATCTGACGTAGACACCTCCCAAAAATCTTTAAATATACGAACGAAAACAAATGCCGTTAGAATTTTAGCCGTTAATAAAAAAAAAAAAATCCAGACGACACGCTTTTAACGGATGTTAGATTTCATTGAAAAATACATCCCTACCCACTACCAAAACGTAACAATAACTGATACATTAAAATATAAACATATTGAACATCCTGACACCCCTAGTCTAGCAAAATAGATTTATCTGTAACCTTGGAAACATGAATTTTGTTTTAGCTGTGTATTTAAAACCCTGTAATTTTTAAAGTTACTCCAAAATTCGCTTGAGGATGAAATGGAACTAATGTCTTTAATTTAAGTACAAAATTAAATTCGTGGCTTTTAGCTTCCATTTTTGAAACATGGTTGGAACTGTGTAGCGAAAAACCATATTTTAAGTCTATTAACTTATAATATTAATGCTCTGTAAATTTACATGGAGCACTATTTTGTAAAAATAAAAATATCTATAAGAACACCGGATTATATATCATACTGTTCTTTCTTTTTATTAATATATATATATATATATATATATATATATATATAGTATAGTTACTAGATCCTTTGGTATATAATCCAGGTGAATCCTAATTATATCAAATGTTAAAACTGATCCACAAAGAGAGCTCACTCTATAGATTATAACTGAGCATATAAATTACACAGCAAAATAATTCATATATATATATATATATATATATATATATATATATATATATATATATATATATATATATATATATGTGTGTGTGTTTCTGTGTGTGTGTGAGTGTGTGTGTGCGCGCGCCCGCGTGTGAGTGTGTGTGTATGAAATATTGAAATTGTCATCTTTGATAATGGCTTACGTAAGCCGAAAGCTTAAATTGGATTTAAATATATATCAATATGGTGATTTCCTTTCGTCTTTCAATGATAATGCGATTCAGCTTATCAGACAATATGGAAATAGACAAAACTAATAAAATAAAATTAAAATAGACAAAACTTTTCTATATTATTTAATGAAACATGCATTAATATATATATATATATATATATATATATATATATATATATATATATGTCGCTCTTTCCTTCTTTTCTCGATATATCTTGTGAGTGCATCAGGCTCAATATAATTTGTTTCGCGCTTGTTTCCCTTGACCTAAAAATTTTCCTTTTACTCACATGTTCCGTCCAAAAAACATCCAAAATTTCGCAGCTTCTTCAATTAATGATGCCAAGGAAACCCATACCCAAATTTTTTATGCAATGGAGAGATACAGTTTCGAGTAGTTAAAAATTTTAATTAGCCTTACCTTCTTTAACACAGGTGTATTTGGACTCCGTCGGGTAACAGGCTTCACATATCCCACATGGTTGGGTCTGGCAAGGTCCCATACCGATCGCCTGAAGAAACAGAGAGAGCATTTTTACGGACGACAGAATGTTTAAGAATTATCGGGAGAAATTCGTTCAAAATTTTCAAGAGAAATTCGATGAAAACTGGGGAAAATAATTCGTTCAAAACATCACAAGAATTTCGTTCAAAAGAGTTACAAACAATTTTAGCAAAGTCGTCAGTTTTATCAAAACAAGAATTCGTTAAAGAAATCTGATGGAATTCGTCCCAAACGGTAAAAAAAGACAATCAAAAGGTGTTTATAATCGTTGTAAGATTGTCAATCAATCATCCAATAAAATAATACACGCGGTTAATCACGTGTTCACAATATGTGTTTAGATGTTCTGATATTCACCCACTGTTATTCCAGAGACACGCGTTTATTTTTCTATTTTTCCTTACCTGTTTGTTTATTCCATTTTGTGTGTTTAAATTATGTCTATATTTCTGAGATGAGGTATTAGGTACATGATATATATTATTCAGACTATCGTTCTCATCTTTGTCGCCATATTTATCACAACGTTTCGGCCGTTGTACGCTCCGGCCTTCTTCAGGTGGTTGGAATTTCGAACTGAACTGGGGTAGACTGTTCTAGTTCCACGTGCCATGCTTGATGGATGTCAGTTATCTCCTGCTAATTTCCCTCTGAAAAGGTATTGAACTCACACTCTTTGAGTCCTGTCACTGGATCTAACCAACGCCTTTATCCACTGTGACATGTGTTCTTGAGGACATCTGGGTATGATTCTCTCGGTATTATAAACCTGATGTCTTCAGCAACCATTTTTACCAGTGTTCATATTGCAATTTTGCTGTTAACATTACATTTTTTTTACCAGAGCTCATATTGCAACTTTGTTGTTATCAATGCTTTTCTCTGGCACTCTTTATTACTGGTTCCCATACTGTATTTATTTCTATGCTTGGTCGTCTCAGGAGATTTTTGTGGCCTAGCATATGTGTGGATTCCTTAAGTTTACGAAATTTCCAATGGTGTTCTTTGTCTATGATCTCAACATGATCCCAAAGAGGGCGGTGATCTCCCTACTCTCTCCATATGTGGTAATCCACGCCTGATTTTTCTATTTCACCTCGTGTTACAGCTTTCTGGTGTTCTTGAAGCCTTACCTTGAGAGGGCGGCCTGTCTCTCCCTTATATTCCTTTCCGCAGCTGCACAGGATAGCGTACACACAGTCTTTAGTCATGTTCTCCTCTATGGGGTTTCTTACTCGGGAGAGATATTTGCGAAGTGTCGTCAAGCTTTTGAAGGTTGTCCTGATGTTATATGGGTAACCCTTTCACATAAGGCAGGAAGACTGTTTTCTGAGTGTTGTTGTCCTCCTCCTCCTGTACCCGCCTATCCCAGTTTTGGGGGGCTGCTACCATGTACCCAGGGTAGTTGTTACGTTGTAGAGTACTACTTATACTGACCAATTCTTTATCTAACGTCTCTGGGCCACCACTTATGACTTTTGCTCGGTGTTGTAAGCAACGTACGATCCCTTTCATTACACCGTATGGGTGGTGGGAGTTGAAATTGAGGTACAGTGGGTAACTTGGTGAACAAACTCACCACGTCCAAGCTTACCATCTGGTTGGATAGGATGGGAGCATCTTTGATTAGACCCACGATTTTACTGTCGAAACAGTTAAATGTAACCGCCATTTCTACAACAAGAGCGTCTTCTCTCACACTTCCCATCAGTGGAATTCCCTTCCTCTTACTTGCTTCACTGATAACTATAAACTTATGAGCCGTACTACTGGCACTCTCTCTCTGCTAAGGGTGACATTTTAATCTCTCTCTCTCTCTCACTCTCTCTCTCTCTCTATATATATATATATATATATGGTCTAGAAACTATACTTATGCCAAATAAACAGCCCATATTACATACTCTTGAAGTGCATATGATACACTTATTTGGTTATATATATATATATATATATATATATATATATATATATATATATATATATATTAGGTTGTTGCAAAAATAATGACATAATAATGTCGTTTTTTGACGTACTTTTAACGTCAAAAAACGACATTATTACGTCATTATTTATGCACCAACCTAATATATATATATATATTCCTTGTCATGTTCAATTGATGTTAATTATATATATTATATTTTATGAATATGTCCTGAAGATGGTTTATTAAACCGAAACGTCCGACGTTGACATATTAACATTAAAACAGCATTATTGCATATAAGGATTTTTCTTTGTTTTTTCCGTATATTTTTCTTCATATATATATATATATATATATATATATATATATGTGTGTGTGTGTATGAAGTGCTTAAGAGAAAGAGACAGCCAACAAAGTTCAATAAAGAAAGTCTAAAGCGCACACACTATATATATATATATATATATATATATATATATATATATATATATATATATAAGACATTTTTTATATTTATACGTTCTTTTTATAGCTACAAATATTTAAGTAAATGCTCTGTTTATAATAAACAGTATTAACAACATTTACCGGCCTGAATGTTCGAGAAACTTTCATAGAAAATATGCGTTCTCCGACAGGAATCGAGCCTTTATCCTATGCGGAACCGTTATATAGAGGAGCGTTCGGTTAACGAGGTCTTAAATGTTTTAAATAATTGTCGGATTTTGTCCATTTCATAATGTATGACGTCATTTGTTTACATTTGGATACGCATTTAGCAGATATAAATGAATGAGAGAAAATCATGGAGACTTGTGTTTAAAAACAGTAAAATCGACTTTGCTAACCGAACTCAGGTAATAATCTTTCGTGGGGAGCCGCCTTAATTCAATTACAATAATCATTAATTCTGTAGTGAAAGGGCCATTCAGTTTTTCCCACATATTGTTTCTGGCATAGTGTGCATTTTAGGAGGTAAATTATGTTATGACTTCTACAGTTAGAGTCATGGTAGATTTTGAAAGTAGATTTAGTGACTGAGCTAGTGAACGAATTGGTGTGCCTAATATGGTTGCAGCATAACCTCCTTTTGGTTGGGAAAATCCTGTTATTTTTTTTTTTGGTTTATTAAAGATTACCTCATACTTGATCTGCGGTTACTACCTATAATTTCTTTGAAGTACTTAAGTCTACGATATGCTAGACGGCCGGGTTCTTCAAACAATTTTTTTAGTTCTGATTTGAGATGTAGTATTTCCCAGCAACTTTTGATTACCTGGTATAGTGGAGAAAGAATGGGTTTGAAAATTGTCACTAGAGTCATCCGTCTCGATTTATTTTTATTCTTATACGTTAAGGCTTCTTCTCTAGGCGTGGAAATTGCTTTATTTATATATTGTTCTCTGATTAGGTGTTATTTATAGTGACGTGTTGTATATATATATATATATATATATATATATATATATATATATATATATATATATATATACAATTTGATTTATATTTTTTCATTTGGGATGCTACCTGAATTTTACCAACAACAAAATAATTTCCATGCCTGTTGATGACTGGTAGAACCGTCGAAAGTACTTGCGTATTTAAGGTAAAGTACAGCTTATAATTTAAAAAAAAAACAGGGAGTTAACATTCATCGAGTGATTAGTATGTTAATGCATCTTTATATATATATATATATATATATATATATATATATATCAGCTATTTGACAAAAAATTACATTCAATTCGGTTTCAGTCATATATATATATATATATATATATATAATTATATATGTAAGTGTGTGTGTGGGCATGCATGCATGAGCGTACTCGCATCTTAGCACTATCTGGAATTAATCATGGACACAACATAGCAGCATATAAATTTATGTCTCCCACTTTGCCATTGTTAACATCTCATATTCTTATGTCATTTTCGATAATAACAACAAAGATGGCGGTATTAGTCCACCTGAAAATTTTGTAAGTAATGATACGTCATCATTTCCAATAGAAACCTATATTCATATGGTTTCCTTTCAGTCAACTTTTATGTCTTAGTGCCTGTCATCTTCGATTTTAATTGGCTAGCATCAAATAAACCACGTTACAATTTGGATATTCATTATTTTGCCGATTATATGGAGCAATGTCAACACATTCATATATGATTGTATTCTTCTTGAAACATGGCACTACCTGAACTTTCATTAAAATTAATGGATATCTTAACTCTCATGCGTTCTACGACAGGAATCGAACCTGTATCCTATACGGAACCGTCATATAGCCTGACGTGCTTTTACTGATTTCGCCACAGTGGAGCGTTTCGGTTAGCAAGGTCGATTTTACTGTTTTTAAACTACAGTTCTCCATGATTTTCTTTCATACATTCATATCTGCTCGATGCGTATCCAAATGTAAATAAATGACGTTCCACATTATGAAATCGACAAAGTCTGACAATTATTTTAGACATTATTTTTTATTTTATTATCTATAAAAAAGAACGTATCAACATAAAATATGTCTTAATATATATATATATATATATATATATATATATATATATATATATATATATATTATAGTAGACCATAGAAATATTTACCTGGCTATATCTCTGAAATGAGGTATTATGATTACTTACCTTATTCGGACTGTTATCGTCGTATTCATTGCCATATTTACAAAGTTTCGGCCGTTGTACTCTCCAGCCTTCTTCAAGTGATTGGAATTTCCAACCGAACCCTGTATTTCGTCCAGCGGAGTAGATAGTTCTAGTTCTACGTGCCATGCCTCTTTTTTTCCCTTTAACTCAACTCTGCAAGTTTGGTTCACCACTGATGTGGTCTGGTATTAAACTAACAACTCTTTGGATCTAGTCACCTAACCTCGACGGCATCTGTGTATGAATTTTTGGGAATTATAATCCTAATGTCTAAACTCCATTTTTTACCAGTGCTCATATTGAAATTTTTGTTAGTATATTTCTTTTTTTTTTTACCAGGGCTTATATTGCAATTTTTGTTGTTTCATATATGAAACATATATATGAAAACATACATACATATGAAACATACATATTTTACGCACACACACACACACACACACACACATATATATATATATATATATATATATATATATATATATATATATTATAGTAGACCATAGAAATTTTTACGTATATGCTGTTATAATTCCGGAAACTTCAAAGTATCCTCGGTTAAATACATAACTGATGATGGGCGCCAATCATCAAAAACTTAAGTACGAATATATATATATATATATATATATATATATATATATATATATATATATATATATATATATATAATAAATATATATGTATAAATATATATATATATATATTTGTATATATATATATATATTTGTATATGTGTATATATATATATATGTATATATATATTTGTATATATATATATATATATATATGTATATATATATTTGTATATATATATATATATATATATATTTGTATATATATATATATATATATATATATATATATATATATATATATATATATATTTATCTCTCTATCTATTTGTTTGGAATAGGGATCTTTTCAATTATTTCCTTAGTGAAACAAAGTCTATACAGAATCATTTTAAGGTTTTACCCAATATTTCCAGCAATATTCTCCTTGCTTTTCATACAATTTTTGTTTGTCAGTTACTGGGACAGTTTTAATTTCTTTTTCTTTTTGCCTCTGAATTGTTTCTGCACAATAGTGACAGACAGGAAGTTGTGGAGAGCTATGCTCATATATTGTCTTGTTTCAGGACAATATTGGCCCTAAGCGATTCACTAAATCATTTATACCAAATTTTGATTTTATATTTTATTATTTTGTATTATCTCGTCAGAGTGAGGATGTAATGGAAAAAAGGGGACTCGGTAAGTTTAATACTCAAAAGGCAGATGAAAGGCTAGAGAAGCAGAGAGAATAATAAAAGGATACGTATCATATAGATGTAGAGAATACAGATAGAGATTCAATAATTACAGATGTGAAGTTGTGGAGAGTCATGATCACATGTTTTGAATGAAGAGAATAAGGTAGAAGAGGTATTGTAAATGTTCAATAATTAAATCGAGAAACAAATAACAGGTAGTTGCGGAGAGCCATGATCACAGATGTCTTAATGAGATATAGCATATAAAAGAAGCATATGGAGGAGAGAATAAAGACAGGGAGTGATGGCAATGACTCAAGTGTCACTTCGAACGAAAAAATAGGTTTTGACAGCCAGGAGCGAAGCTGTTTTGAAGGCGACGGAAAAGGAAAGAAAAAAGAAAAGTAAATGGTAAACGTCTTTCAAATAATGCAAATGGGAAAAGGTCTTACCTTATCCCAATCGTCAATGTTTGAATAAAGATAGTCATTGGATGTGTTTAATATAACGTACGGCGGATCGACTCTGGCGTTGTTAAATTCGCAAAAGGACATCTGTTCATTGTAGTTAAAAGACAAGCATCTGCGCCGAAAGAAACACATCCTTGCACATTGGAAAACATCAGGAACGTAGATTGACCGGTAGTATTGGAATCCTTGGAGGCGTTTGCCTTTTTGAAATATATTGTTTTCGATTGTCATTACTTTACATACGCCAGATGAAGTGCCAATAAAATTTATAAGAAAGCAGGAGAAACAGAAGAGCGGCAAGAAAGACATTTTAAATGTTTGATTTCGGTTGTTAGGTTTCCAGGTAAAAGGTCGTTGTTCAGAAAAATTGATCGCGGCTAATATCCAATCAAAATTGTGTTTCACAGACCAATCAGTGATTAGTAATTTTCGATCGGTCTGCTTATATGCATATGTACATGCATATATAATGTTAATTGTATTGTTATTTCTTCTTTGTTAGCGAGTAATTTATTTATAATTAATTTATTTCCATTTTAGCCGCACAACATACACAAAGATTTATGCATATATATATACAAAGAATTATATATGTGTGTGTGTGTGTGTGTGCGAGCGCGCGCAGCATTTCGTAGAAAGTGCTCAAATACCGTGATAGAGCAGACATGCGCGAATGCACGGATAGTAGTTTGTAATCCCAGGTTTCAGGCTTTCGAGATCAAGAATGCTTGAAACCTGTGGCTACCGCACGCGCGCGCACACACACACACAAACATATATATATATATATATATATATATATATATATATATATATATATATAGGAAATTTGTGTATTTAGGAAGCAATCCTTCTTTCATGCACATTTCATTGAATACGACAGACAATGTGGTTTTATTTAGTTTTTTATACAATTTCTCATGCGATCTAATATTTTTTTTTTCTTTTCGGATGATAAATTATATAAAAGACTGTACGAATGTTCTTTTTATCGGAGCGCTTTCGGCCATACATTTAGCAATTTTCAATAATTAAATCTTTTATCTGTTAAATAAGAAATAGTTTGTTTTAAGTATGTGTTATAAAATGTTTTCATTTTTCTAAACACGGTTAAGATACTGTGTCCATATTCAAAGTTAATATTATTAAGTACATTATTTACATTATTCAGACTATTGTCCTCATCTTTGTCGCCGTATTTATCACAACGTTTCGGCCGTTGTACGCTCCGGCCTTCTTCAGCTGGTTGGAATTTCGAACTGAACCCTTTACTTTTTCAAATGTTATTATCGTGTAAGTGAGCACAATGAACACAGCTCTCCAATATCCTCAGTCAAAGTTTATATCCATTAGGCCCCCGTTCCTCTTACCCTAAAAGTCCTCAATGCTACTCAAGGTAGATTGCTACATGGGCATGTTGTAAGAAAAGTTGTATAGGGAGAGAGTAATTATTTACATTACTCGGACTATTGTCTTCATCTTTGACGCCATATTTATCACAACGTTTCGGCCGTTGTACGCTCCGGCCTACCTCACGTGGTTGGAATGTCGAAGTGAACCATTTATTTCGATCACTGGGGTAAATAATGTACATAATACCTCATCTGAGAAATATAGACCGAATATTATTAAGTGTTGTTTTTTGTTTTTATTAATAAGGCTTCCATTATTTTTTTAGCATTCTTTTTTTCATATAGATAATGTTAGTGTTGTCAAAGAGTATATCACTATCATTATCTGGTAGGTCTCCATGAATTTTTAAATGAGGACTGAGCTATGGTCAGAAAGGTGTAGAGTGAGTCTGCGTGTCAAACATGTTGTAGTGTGGCCTATATAATTATATAATTATTTACGAATTTTGATTGATCAGGAATACAATTCCTTAATGGGCATTTAAATTCGGAAATAATATTTGCCCTATTTAATTTTGTTCTCGGAGGTGAATTTTTATTTTTAACTATAAGGTTAGAGGTTTTAAATTTTTTGTAATAAATAATTAATCTAATTTTTTTGCTATTGTCTACTGGTATATATATATATATATATATATATATATATATATATATATATATATAATCCGTCAGTAAATAATCCAAGTGAATCCTAATAATAAAGGGTGTTTCATTAACACGGCTCAGATTCAGCAACAAATAAATCAGCGTTTCTGGCGAAAATTTATTTATTTCTATATTGGATTATGTTATTTAAGTCATGACAATTATGTGTAAAAAATAATATCGCCCAAATATCCGCCAAATCTGAAAGAAAAAGAAAAAAACATTAGACCCTTAAACTTAATTCACATTAAAATCACTCCAAGTTATGGGAACACCCTTTATAAAATAATAAAACTGATCCACAAAAAGAGCTCGGTATATTTCTTATAACAGCGCATATAAATTACATAGAAGAAAAACCCAAAGTTAACTAAATCAAATAGCTATTTCGACCCACAACACTTACAAGGCCTACAAGTAAGTATATATATATATATATATATATATATATATATATATATATATATATATATAGTCCTCATCAGTGTCGCCATATTTATTACAACATTTCGGCCGTTGTACGCTTGGGCCTTCTTTAGGTGGTTGGAATGTCCTCAAGATCACATGGCACAGTGGATAAAGGCGTTAGTTAGATCCAGTGACAGGGTCTAAAGAGTGTGAGTTTAATACCCGGTTAAGGCAGTGGAGAACTTGGAGAAGGGAATTAATAGTAGATAACTGAAAACTGACACCCATTAAACATGGCACTTGGAACTAGAACAGTCTACCCCAGTGAACGAAATAAAGATTCAGTTCGACATTCCAACCACCTGAAGAAGCCCGGAGCGTACAACGGCCGAAACTTTGTAATAAATTTGGCGACAAAGATGAGGACAATAGTCCAAATAATGTAAATAGTAAATAATACCTCATCTCAGAAATATACACAGATACTGAATACTAAATACGCAAAAATTCACCATTCTCTCGACCTGACGCCGATGGCCTAAGGTTTAGAATCTCTGACTAATACAAAATCGGTCGGGTTTTTGGTCCCAGACTGAAGCGATCGGATGTCTAGCCAGACTATTATTAAAAGTATTTTACATTGCGACAAGGAAATTTCGAGACAATGTTTTTATGTCGCCGTCAGGCAATGTTCATTAACTTTGATGAAAATGATTTACATTTGAAAATAAAAAGAAACTATATGTTTGCTTATTAAAGAGTGAAGTAAGAGGTGGGGACATATTTTTAGATCTTATGAGTGTGTCTCTTTTAACTAATCAGGAGGAAATTCAACGCTAAATTTAAAAAAATAAAACTATAGTTTAGATGTAAGAGCAAGTATGGTATTCATACAGATCTCGGGGAAGTGTCATTAAATGTAAAACATTTTTAATAAAAATATCATTAATATATATATATATATATATGTGTGTGTGTGTGTGTGTGTGTGTGTGTACATGATGACTAGGAGAATTTTTGATTCCATTCATTGTTTTGAAAACGCCTGGTCCGACGAAGTGAAATCGAATTATCGATTTCGCGAAATAAAATATGACCCTGGTTTTCTGATGTTTCCAATTTGTTAATCTGTTATCACTTGCTCTGTTTATTACATTGAGCTTTCTGGATTTATACCCTCCACAGCATTATCCATTCGGATTACAAATGAACTTTATTATTGTAGGGAGTATAATAGTCTTGGAAACAAAATAGAGTTTAGTTTCGGATACTAATATAAATCTTACAAACACATATATAATTTTACGGTGATGACATTTTTATAACCTTATGTTCCTGTGCAATAAATCGATAAAGTTTTGTTAAAAAGGTAAGGAAAATGCATTAATCTGTTTTAATTTTTTTAAAAACCCCCCGAAAACGGAAAATTTAATTTTACCATACTGGCAATATGTGCCAAAAATCAAAATATTATTATTATCTTATCATTTGTTAATGATTTCGCTGAATAGTACTTATGTATTTTTGGACGCATTTAAGTAATTTATAGCTATATAATAACATAGAATCTTACAAATATTATCATCTACAAAAATAAGATGGCACAAGGCAATGTAACTTACGAGGCTTCATTCCAATTTTTAAGTTTGACTTTTTACAGACAGGACTGACGGACTTATTGTCAATGGGGGTTCGGTGAAAATTAAAGCGACTCTAATAAATCTATGCTTTCGATGGCCAGACGCTAAGAGAAGATTGGTGGACGAAGACTGGGCAGGTTCCAGTTCAAAGACTCTCAATTCGGATGGGTAGTGGAGGTGGTGTTGCTGGAATTACTGGGTGGTGATAGTGGTACCAGGATGAAAGTGGGTGTTAAAGTTCTTTCAGTTCCTCATCTACCTTTTATTTTTTCATTATTTTTATTTTGGCCCCTACCGACGAATGAATAGAAAGCAAAAATAACAAGTCATCTACAGACGAATGCCAAACTCCTGAAAAATTTATTTTCGTTGAGTTCTCTGAGGAGAAAGTGTGAGTTTGTAAACAGTGACTATTACGGCTAATAATGAAAGAGTCTTCGTTAAATCGAAATGAGTTCTCTCAGTCACTGTGTGTTTATCTAAAAAAAAAATACGCTTAAATTCACTTTCTACGGATTAGTCGTAGAATCTCCGACTGGCGTCAATTCAGTCGGATTTCGATCCTAGCTAGAGACAACCGGGTGTCTTGCCCTATTGATGTCTGTAGATGACAATATATATATATATATATATATATATATATATATATATATGTGTGTGTGTGTGTGTGTAAGCAAATATAAGGATATAGATCCTACAGTATAAAGGAAAATATACAGAAAAAAAAAAAAAAAAAATCCTAATATGCAATTATGCTGTTTTAATGTTAATATAAGTTTCAGATTAAAATAAAATTCTTTTCATTTTTCAGTCAGAATACTATATTTTAGGAATACGTTTTCACAAAATCGCCCACGTGACGCCGACGTGATCATACTGAAACGGAACGCTGATCTTCAGTTGTCTGTTTTGATTAGTCTTACTCTTATGTCTATCGTCTTTTCATGTTGAATTAAATATAGTCTAATGTTAATTATGTTTTATGAATATGCCTTGAAGATGGTCTACTAGACCGAAACGTCCGACGTTGACATTATATTTAACATTAAAGCAGCATAATTGCATATTAGGATTTTTGTTTGTTTTTTTCGTATATTTTTCTTCATATATATATATATATATATATATATATGTATGCAGAAAATTCTTTCTTAAGATGTTTGATTGAATAAATTACAAACCTTATGTCTGCTTATTTTTATCATAATCCTTTCATATACATGAATATTTTCCCGTATATTACAATTGAATAAGGTAAGAAATGCACTGTAAGAGTCAGAATCACTTCTATTTTTTATTTTCCAAGTACTTTCTATCTATTTCTGAGAACTTCATTACGGGTGCAACTTGTAAGGCAAAAACTATGTGTAGCTATCAATTGGTGATTTTTTTTTCTTTTGCGTTTAAATGCTATAGCTAACAGTGATGATTTACCCTTCATTAGAACATGGAAACTTAAGAAATATGGATTTAGTACTCTTATGTTGGAATGTCATGGTCAAGCGTGCATTAAATCGAGAGAACTGTTCTTTAATTTATTTAATTATATCACACGAAAAAATATTCAAGAATATGAAAGGATTATGATAAAAATAAGGAGATATAATGATCGTAATTTATTCATTCAGACACACACACAAACACATGCGCAAAAACACAAACATATATATATGTGTGTGTGTATATATATGTGTGTGTGTGTGAGAGAGAGGGAGAGAGAGGACAAATAATTTTATTTAAATTAATGATATCAATTAAGATCTAGGATAAACAAGACGGAGGTGATGAGGTAAAAAGTGTGATAATTCATAGAAATAGGGAGACCAAAATAAATACGACACAAGGAATGATAGATAAAAACAGAAGCAATAAGTAAAAAAAAAATCTGTTTCTATTTCTGTGATGGGGTGTTGTAATTATTCAAATTATTTTCATTGTTCGGACTGTTGTCCTCATCTTCGTTGCCATATTCAGGACGATTCAACCGTCGTACTCTCCGGGTTCTTCTATATCTGTCTATATTTCTGAGATGAGATATTGTAATTATTTACACTATTTACATTGTTCAGACTGTTCTCAACATTTTCGTTGCCATATTTAAGACGTTTAGACCGTTGTACGCTACGACCTTCTTCTATATCTGTCTATATTTCTGAGATGAGGTATTGTAATAATTTACACTATTTACATCGCTTCCCAGAGTATCGGTACTAGTTGTTGGCATTCCATCATAATGGTGGCGTTCCAATGTCACCGCTCACAATCAAAACTATTCAGCAAAAAGAATTCAACACTTACCTTTGAATATCACTAAAAATCAACTGACCCGAAGATCTTTCTGAGTTAAACATTTTTTCATTATATTTTTTAAAACTTTTACCGATTAATGATACAGGAAATCAATTATTTTACAAAAAGGTAAAACCCTATTACATATATATGTTATCAATCAATATCTAAAGAACTATTCATGCATGCGTTGAACTTTGCTACCCAGTACACGGATATTACAGAAGAAGTAAAAAACATTATTATAAATGCGAAAAAATCGCTACTGATTCATAAATGTGAGCAATGGATAAAAAATTCATATGACCACTTTGACATCACAATGGGATCACTGGACTCAGCCGAGTCTTCTGATGTTATAGATCGTTTTATATTATACAACCTTACAGCGCATCGTGATATAAATATAGCTGACATTGGTTTATACAGAGACGATGGTCTTATGGTTATTACAAACTCAACTAACTTCAAAATAGATAAAATTAGAAAGGTATTATATAAAAAAAATTAAAAGTATGGGCTTAAAAATTACAGTTAGCACTAAATTAAAAAAATGTGAACTTCCTTGATATAACATTAGATTTAAATAAAATTACATACACACCTTACAAAAAAACCAATACCAATCCTTTATCCTAAATCAAATCACCCCATTTACAATTAAGCATATACCTTTATCCATCCAAAAAAGAATAAGTACAAATTCTGCAAATGACAAGATTTTTGATGAACATATTAATTTCTATAATAAAGCTCTAAAAGAAAGTGGCTACAAAAACCCAAAACTACCTTATATAAAAAATGAAAACGGAAAGCATAAAAAAAAGAAGTAGAAAAATAATTTAGTATACACCCCCATACAACCAAATGGTAAAGAACAATAATTCCTCACATTAATATTCAAACATTTTTCTTGTGAAAGTAAACAGATGAAGATAAACAAAAAATATGTAACTGTAGAAACCCTTACAACTCTCCTCTACAAAATAAATGTCGCACGGAATCATTAGTATACCAATGCAATATCTCTTCTATTGAAAATCCTGAAAACATAAAAATCTATATAGGTTACACCAGCCATGAGTTCAAAAAACGATCCAACCAACATCAAATTTCACTTAGGATTAATAAATATAGAAATCAAACATCTCTCTCGAAGTACTTCTAGCACCTAAAAGAATCCAGGAAAACACCTACAGTAAAATGGAAGTTAATAAGAAAAGCTA
>OZ010612.1:62078840-62106340 GCA_963932145.1 Acanthosepion lycidas
CCTAATTGTCCTTTGTCCTCACTCACATATTCTCATTTTCTCTATTATGAGACGATCCCTTTTTAGATTTATACATCCTGACGTAGAGAAAGTATTTTCTTTTTTTTTCTTCTTTTCTGAATGCATGCCATATCAATGTTGCCATCTGTCTTACTCAAACATGTTCTCTTATTGTCCTTTGTCCTCACTCACATATTCTCATTTTCTCTTTTATGAGACGATTCCTTTTAAGATTTCTACATCCTAAAGTAGACCAAGTATTTACATCTTTTTCTTTGCTTCATTATGAAAGCTTGCCATATCCATGTTGCCATATCCATCTCCTGTCTTTCTCAATACTGTTCTCTTAACGTCCTTTGTCCTCACTCATATATTCTCATTTTCTCTAATATGAGACGATCCCTTTTTAGATTTATACATCCTGCCGTAAACTAAGTATTTTCTTCTTTTTCTTTGCTTCATTATGAAAGCTTGCCATATCCATGTTGCCATATCGATCTTCTGTCTTTCTCAACCCTGTTCTCTTATTGTCCTTTGTCCTCACTCACATATTCTCATTTTCTCTATTATGAGACGATCCATTTTTAGATTTCTACATCCTACCGTAGACCAAGTATTTTCTTGTTTTTCTTTTCTTCTTTTATGAATGCTTGCCATATCCATTTTTCCATATCCATCTTTTGTCTCCACATCACCCTAAGCCTCAACATTTTTAGTTGTCACTACTCCCTTCCACCTCACAATTCCATTTCCTTTCCGATTAAAGAAGAATCAGATCTTCACATCACACTAAGCCTCACCTTTTTTTAGTTATCACTACTTCCTTCCAACTCACAATTTCATTTTTTTTCCGACTAAACAACAACCATATCTCCACATCACGCTAAGCCTCACCATTTTTTAGTGGTCACAAATCCCCTCCAACTCACAATTCCGTTTCTTTTCCGATTAAACAACAATCAGATCTCCACGTCACCCTAAGCCACACCTTTTTTTAGTGGTCGCTACTCCCTTCCAACTCACAATTCCGTTTTTGTTCCGACTAAACAACAACCACATCTCCACATCACGCTAAGCCTCACTTTTTTTTTTAGTGGTCACAAATCCCCTCCAACTCGCAATTCCGTTTCTGGTCCGACTAAACAACAACCACATGTCCACATCACCCTAAGCCTCACATTTTTTAAGTGGTCACAAATCCCTTCCAACTGACAATTCCATTTCTGTTTCGACTAAACAACAACCAGATCTCCACATCACGCTAACCCTCACCTTTTTTAAGTGGTCACAAATCCCCTCCAACTCACAATTCTGTTTCTTTTCCGACTAAACCACAACCACATCTCCACATCACGCTAAGCCTCACTTTTTTTAGTGGTCACTACTTCCTTCCACCTCACAATTCCATTTCTGTTCCGACTAAACAACAACCACATCTCCACATCACGCTAAGCCTCACTTTTTTTAGTTGACACTACTCCCTTCCAACTCACAATTCCATTTCTGTTCCGACTAAACAACAACCACATCTCCACATCACGCTAAGCCTCACTTTTTTTAGTTGACACTACTCCCTTCCAACTCACAATTCCATTTCTGTTCCGACTAAACAACAACCACATCTCCACATCACGCTAAGCCTCACTTTTTTTAGTTGACACTACTCCCTTCCAACTCACAATTCCATTTCTGTTCCGACTAAACAACAACCACATCTCCACATCACCCTAAGCCTCACCTTTTTTTAGTTGACACTACTCCCTTCCAACTCACAATTCCATTTCTGTTCCGACTAAACAACAACCACATCTCCACATCACCCTAAGCCTCACCTTTTTTTAGTGGTCACTACTTCCTTCCACCTCACAATTCCATTTCTGTTTCGACTAAACAACAACCACATCTCCACATCACGCTAAGCCTCACTTTTTTTAGTTGACACTACTCCCTTCCAACTCACAATTCCATTTCTGTTCCGACTAAACAACAACCACATCTCCACATCACGCTAAGCCTCACTTTTTTTAGTTGACACTACTCCCTTCCAACTCACAATTCCATTTCTGTTCCGACTAAACAACAACCACATCTCCACATCACGCTAAGCCTCACTTTTTTTAGTTGACACTACTCCCTTCCAACTCACAATTCCATTTCTGTTCCGACTAAAGAACAACCACATCTCCACATCACCCTAAGCCTCACCTTTTTTTAGTGGTCGCTACTCCCTTCCAACTCAAATTTCCGTTTCTGGTCCGACTAAACAACAACCACATCTTCATATCACCCTAAGCCTCACCTTTTTTAAGTGGTCACAAATCCCCTCCAACTCACAATTCCGTTTCTTTTCCGATTAAACAACAATCAGATCTCCACATCACCCTAAGCCTTACCTTTTTTAGTGCTCACTACTTCCTTCGAAATCACAATTCCATTTCTGTTCCGACTAAACAACAACCACATCTCCACATCACGCTAAGCCTCACCTTTTTTATGTGGTCACAAACCCCCACCAACTCACAATTCTGTTTCTTTTCCGACTAAACCACAACCACATCTCCACATCACGCTAAGCCACACTTTTTTTAGTGGTCACTACTTCCTTCCACCTCACAATTCCATTTCTGTTCCGACTAAACAACAACCACATCTCCACATCACGCTAGGCCTCACTTTTTTAGTTGTCACTACTCCCTTCCACCTCACAATTCCATTTCTGTTCCGACTAAACAACAACCACATCTTCACATCACGCTAGGCCTCACTTTTTTTAGTTGACACTACTCCCTTCCAACTAACAATTCCGTTTCTGTTCCGACTAAACAACAACCACATCTCCACATCACGCTAAGCCTCACCTTTTTTAAGTGATCACAAATCCCCTCCAACTCACAATTCTGTTTCTTTTCCGATTAAATTACCCACTACATCTCCACACCGCGCTAAGCCTCACTTTTTTTAGTGGTCACAAATCTCGTCCAAATCACAATTCCGTTTCTTTTCCGATTAAACAACAATCAGATCTCCACATCACCCTAAGCCTCACCTTTTTTTAGTGGTCGCTACTCCCTTCCAACTCACAATTCCGTTTCTGTTCCGACTAAACAACAACCACATCTCCACATCAAGCTAAGCCTCACTTTTATTTTAGTTGTCACAAATCTCCTCCAACTTGCAATTCCGTTTCTGGTCCGACTAAACAACAACCACATCTCCACATCACGCTAAGCCTCACCTTTTTTAAGTGATCACAAATCCCCTCCAACTCACAATTCTGTTTCTTTTCCGATTAAATTACCCACTACATCTCCACACCGCGCTAAGCCTCACTTTTTTTAGTGGTCACAAATCTCCTCCAAATCACAATTCCGTTTCTTTTCCGATTAAACAACAATCAGATCTCCACATCACCCTAAGCCTCACCTTTTTTAAGTGGTCACAAATCCCCTCCAACTCACAATTCCGTTTCTTTTCCGATTAAACAACAATCAGATCTCCACATCACCCTAAGCCTCACCTTTTTTAAGTGGTCACTACTCCCTTCCACCTCACAATTCCATTTCTGTTCCGACTAAACAACAACCACATCTCCACATCACGCTAGGCCTCACTTTTTTAGTTGACACTACTCCCTTCCAACTCACAATTCCATTTCTGTTCCGACTAAACAACAACCACATCTCCACATCACGCTAGGCCTCACTTTTTTTAGTGGTCACTACTTCCTTCCAACTCACAATTCCATTTCTGTTCCGACTAAACAACAACCACATCTCCACATCATGCTAGGCCTCACTTTTTTTAGTTGACACTACTCCCTTCCAACTAACAATTCCGTTTCTGTTCCGACTAAACAACAACCACATCTCCACATCACGCTAACCCTCACTTTTTTTTAGTGGTCACAAATCCCCTCCAACTCGCAATTGCATTTCTGTTCCGACTAAACAACAACCACATCTCCACATCACGCTATGCCTCACTTTTTTTAGTGGTCACTACTTCGTTCCAACTCACAATTCCATTTCTGTTCCGACTAAACAACAACCACATCTCCACATCACGCCAGGCCTCACTTTTTTAGTTGTCACTACTCCCTTCCAACTCACAATTCCATTTCTGTTCCGACTAAACAACAACCACATCTCCACATCACGCGAAGCCTCACTTTTTTTATTGGTCACTACTCCCTTCCAACTCACAATTCCATTTCTGTTCCGACTAAGCAACAACCACATCTCCACATCACGCTATGCCTCACTTTTTTTAGTGGTCACTACTCCCTTCCAACTCACAATTCCATTTCTGTTCCGACTAAACAACAACCACATCTCCACATCACCCTAAGCCTCACTTTTTTTAGTTGACACTACTCCCTTCCAACTCACAATTCCATTTCTGTTCCGACTAAGCAACAATCACATCTCCACATCACGTTAGGTCTCACTTTTTTTATGTGGTCACAAACCCCCACCAACTCACAATTCTGTTTCTTTTCCGACTAAACCACAACCACATCTCCACATCACGCTAAGCCACACTTTTTTTAGTGGTCACTACTCCCTTCCAACTCACAATTCCATTTCTGTTCCGACTAAACAACAATCACAACTCCACATCACGCTAGGTCTCACTTTTTTTAGTTGACACTACTCCCTTCCAACTCACAATTCCATTTCTGTTCCGACTAAACAACAACCACATCTCCACATCACGCTATGCCTCACTTTTTTTAGTGGTCACTACTTCCTTCCAACTCACAATTCCATTTCTGTTCCGACTAAACAACAACCACATCTCCACATCACGCTAGGCCTCACTTTTTTAGTTGACACTACTCCCTTCCAACTCACAATTCCATTTCTGTTCCGACTAAACAACAACCACATCTCCACATCACGCTAGGACTCACTTTTTTTAGTGGTCACTACTTCCTTCCAACTCACAATTCCATTTCTGTTCCGACTAAGCAACAACCACATCTCCACATCACCCAAAGCCTCACTTTTTTTAGTGCTCACTACTTCCTTCCAACTCACAATTCCATTTCTGTTCCGACTAAACAACAACCACATCTCCACATCACGCTAGGCCTCACTTTTTTAGTTGTCACTACTCCCTTCCACCTCACAATTCCATTTCTGTTCCGACTAAACAACAACCACATCTCCACATCACGCTAGGCCTCACTTTTTTTAGTTGACACTACTCCCTTCCAACTCACAATTCCATTTCTGTTCCGACTAAGCAACAACCACATCTCCACATCACCCAAAGCCTCACTTTTTTTAGTGGTCACTACTTCCTTCCAACTCACAATTCCATTTCTGTTCCGACTAAACAACAACCACATCTCCACATCACGCTAGGCCTCACTTTTTTTAGTTGACACTACTCCCTTCCAACTCACAATTCCATTTCTGTTCCGACTAAAGAACAACCACATCTCCACATCACGCTATGCCTCACTTTTTTTAGTGGTCACTACTTCCTTCCAACTCACAATTCCATTTCTGTTCCGACTAAGCAACAACCACATCTCCACATCACGCTAGGCCTCACTTTTTTTAGTGGTCACTACTTCCTTCCAACTCACAATTCCATTTCTGTTCCGACTAAACAACAACCACATCTCCACATCACGCTCGGCCTCACTTTTTTAGTTGTCACTACTCCCTTCCACCTCACAATTCCATTTCTGTTCCGACTAAACAACAACCACATCTCCACATCACGCTAGGCCTCACTTTTTTTAGTTGGCACTACTCCCTTCCAACTCACAATTCCATTTCTGTTCCGACTAAACAACAATCACATCTCCACATCACGCTAGGCCTCACTTTTTTTAGTTGACACTACTCCCTTCCAACTCACAATTCCATTTCTGTTCCGACTAAGCAACAACCACATCTCCACATCACGCGAAGCCTCACTTTTTTTATTGGTCACTACTCCCTTCCAACTCACAATTCCATTTCTGTTCTGACTAAACTACAACCACATCTCCACATCACCCTAATCCTCACTTTTTTTAGTTGTCACTACTTCCTTCCAACTCACAATTCCATTTCTGTTCCGACTAAACAACAACCAAAAAACAACAAAATGTCTTTTTGAAAAAAATATTACCAACAATACAATCTTGAAAAAAAATATAGAAAATTACCAGCAATCCATTTTTGCCGAAAAAAAAAAAATGTCAGCAATACATTTTTGGAAAAAGTATTACTAGCAAAAAAAAAACAAAAAAAAAACAAACTTTTTGGCTGCATTACATATTTGAAAACAAAAGTTACCAGCAATATATTTCTTGGAAAAAAAAAAAAAAAATAAAAATAACAGCAATACAATTTAAAAAAGAAAAGAAAATTATCAGCAATACTTTTTTATCGGAAAAAAAATACCAGCAATACATTTTTGGGAAAAAAAATACTATATTACCAGCAATTCATTTAAAAAAAAAAAATTACCAGCAATACATATTTTGAAAAGAAAAATATTAATACATATTTTATTCACATGAACCTATACTAAATATATTTCCGGCATTAAATAACCCATTCAGATGTTAATATGCCATAAAACAAAATGTACCAAAATATTCTGAGCAGACAGATTTTGGGAGAGAATGCATTATTTGGAGTGATTAATGGTCCGAACAAATTCAGTGCTATCAAATCATCCGGCGCGGTGACTTGTGACTTCGTGCTAACTAAACTACCAACGGTTCCCAAAATAGTCCCGTCTCTCTACTAATTTTACTCATAAGTTTCGAGTCAACCAGTGGTATGTTTTAACGGAATTTTCCAGATGTACCGCACACTGGAATCGCCTACGTAGTCCGACAACATTAAGAATTTATCCTGATTAATCGACCACGATGAAATTTGAACCCGAATATAATGTTTTGTAGTAATGTAACATAAAATACATGGCAGACATGCATACATTTTTATGAGATCGCTGGGAAATGAGCATAGCAGGATAATAACGGCCTTAAACTTGATGAAAATATTTTTTTATCGACTAAATGTTTATGTTGTTATCAAGAGGAAAGACCAAAGTATTTTTTGATTATTTTTTTACATTTTTTAATAATTTCTAGCACGTCCAAAATTTTCGTTAAAAATCTTGTATTTTTTTTTTGATCAGCAAAATTGACAAAAAATCAATCGTCAGTCATTTTTTTCAACTTTTGTTTACAAAAGTGAAAGTCTCCGTTTAAAATTCGTTTAAAAAATCAGTTATGATTTTTAAAAAAATAAATTAAAAAAATTAGAAATTATAAAGTTTATTTAATTTATTTTGAACCAAACATTACTTACTTTGTGCGCTGAAAAAATGTACTTTAAAATGATAGGAAGCCGGTCTTAACAGAGGTGTTGATTGACAAGTGACATTTGAGTGATTTCATCTTACCGGAGGAAAAGTTATAGTACGGAAGGTCACAAGTGACATTTTAGCTTTATGTGAACAACTTATTTACTTCGTTATTTTGAAGTAGGCACAGTATGATAAAAACGGCCTTATACTTGACGAAAGCAGAATTTTGTGGTCAAAATGTTTATGTTACTACCAACACAAAGCACGTGTGGGACTATTGTTTTTATGATACTCCCGGTCTTTTTTGAAAAAATGTTATATTAGATTTTTAGCTATCGACAATTTGCTGATTGTAACCAGCTTTATTTTATAATCTGTAAATGAAATGTATCTACTTAATAACACCATTGACTAAACTGTACAACATTTTCATTAATTTTAGAATATTTAACAACTTTAATGTAAAAAAAATAATTTATGAAATAACAAATAGGTAGAAGGGGTCAACTAAAAAAATGATTAGCTTTCCTCAAAGCCTTGTGCTTTTAACTAATTAATTACTAAAACTGTACAAATTAAAATTTCATGAGATTTCATAAAATTAATTATAGGAGGGTGTAATAAATATAAAAAAAAATATCTGACTTTAAAAAAAATAAACATATAATAATTTCCATCATTTGTGAATAGTTTCTGAAAGTTTCATTAAAATCCGACAATTGTTTTTATTTTTGCAAGATTTTCAAAATTAATGACTGCCATTAAAAAAAAAAAAAAATAACCAAAAATCCGCTATGTTATTTAGTAGGACATTCGCCGATGATGAGAAACAAAGTTTTTCAATCAAAAGTTAGAATGCTCTAAAAAAAAAATTTTGAAAAATAATTAAAAATTACTTTGTTCTTTCTTCTTAATAAAAACATAAACATTTTGACGATAAAATATTGTTTTCGTCAGGTTTAAGGGCGTTATTATCCTGCTATACTTCATTTTCCAGCGATCTCATGTCGATACCTACATTTTTATCTCAACCTACTTTCGAAAACTTTGCTTTTTTATTTAAATAAATACATTGCATATTTTCTATCGCATTTTGGGACAATTTTTAAATAAAATATTAACTGTTTAATTTTAAGGTTACGTGTTGATAGCAAAATAGCAGTCGAAAGGAGTAAACTTTTTTCTTTCAAGGGAGGTAAATCTATGTTCACAGAGTTATGTCCCTTAGAACATTAATACGGTAGAATTTATATAGAAGACAAGCGACGATGTTGTGGAATCTTCCACAACAAACCCGCATGTTAGGAAATGCACTCTTCCTATCTGGTAAATAACATCCTACTTGCATACAAAATATCAACGAGAAACCATTGGTCAATCACAGTACATCCAACTTGCTGATTGGTCAGTTTCAACAAATCAGATCACTCTCACGTGTAGAGTCAATTTAGGCGCCAAGTCAATTCTGAGCGTTCAACATGATACACAGCCATTATATAAACAGAACACGATTAAACTCCCTAGTAGTTTCTTTTCATTCATCTCTCTCTGTTCCTGCTCTTCCTGACATCTCAACACGCCGCCAAAATGTGACCCTAAAGGAACTCTCGTCTCGACTGATCTAGTCAGACGTTAAATGAACAATACTTAATTCATGCAAGTATTATATCTGAACTCTACCTAACTTGTTCATCCAATTCCAAACACTCAATACGAACTCATTCTTCTATTACAGTTTAATATTACTTCCTTTTAATATGAACTCAGGTACAAATATTACCTAATCAAAGAGACACAACTCTGTCTAATCTTTTCACTCAGTATTAATGCATGTATAACAAACACTAATAAATTCAATTGTTATGTTTTGAAACAAGATGTTTATGAATCTTTATTTCTCTATCTTGTATAAATTGTTATGGATGGAAGATTATTGAACACACACAATTTTAAACCTTCTGATAATTCAAACCTTCTATTCCTTTTCAACACACCCATCACACACATCCGCAACAATGTAATCGAACTGTGAAGTGTGTCGAGAAAAACTCATCACACACACACACACACACACACACACACACACACACACACAATTCCAAAGACGATGCAGGCTGAAGAAAGGTGTAAAAGTACATACCTTAAGTTGCGAAAAATATTTCCTTCCACGACGTAGCTTAATCGTCTGCTAACTTGTATTGAGTCACATTACAAGAACAGTAAAAAAAAAAAAAAAAAAAAAAATCTAAAAAAAAAAAATTCCTTTTAACCCTTTCAGTCATCACTTGGTTACACGAAAAAAATAAATAAATAAAAAGGTAGGAGCTTTTAGTTTCGAAGAACCAATAACCCCACATTATTCTTGCCACCGCCTGAAACGTCAATTTCACCAAAAGTGTTTTACTTTTGTTTTCTGGCATAAAGAATATTGTAGAGATCATTTAGTTGGTTTGACCTCTCGAATTTATATTTAACGCAAAATACCACAAAATATGAAACATTGAAAAGGAACACAAAACGGTTTTATAACAACAACAATATTTATAATTATGTATTTAATGATATACAAACATTGGAGTTGCTTCCGTTTGACTGGAAGTAAAGTCTTTACTAAGGAAATATTTTTATCTAAACTCATAGAAATTTGAATGAACTTGCCGCTCACAATGTTGTAGACTCGTCTTTTTCCTATCTATCACCCCTAGTAACAGAACAGTCTATATATTACGCCTACGTACGGAAAATTTCAACCAATTAAAACCGTACTAGACGAACCAACAAATCTCATTGGTCAACGACACTATAATCTGAAAGTTTCACGTGCAGAACGAAATTGCACCAAAACTTAAGTGAGCCGATCTCGGACTTTCAGAACTTATAAAAGAAGACGCCGACTGACCCAATCGGTCAGTGACGAAAACCAACAGAGAAATTGCCAACATACTCCACGTCACTCGAAATCACGATTTTACCGCGCAAAGTTACATCAACGTTGACTCACTTACAAATAAAACTCAACCAACTCTGTGGAAATAGTTTCTCAAACATTGCTTATCTAAAGTGAATTATATTCACTACCTATTAAGTAAACATCAATGTGCGAACGACCTTAAAAACATTACACTCAAAGGTAGATCATGCCTTAAGAACTCCTACTAAAAAGACACTTAATATTGACAATTCTAATACCAACACAAATCTAAAACGGACTGCAAATGAACGAACGATTACAAAGAGAGACATTCTGAAACCTAAAACATCATACTCATTTTGCCAACATAACATATACCAATTATCCTGCTTGTATATTGTTTTGAATTGTATATAAATGTTTTATTAGCTTCTAATTGAATATGTCTTGTTCTTAATCGTATTTTAAATTTCGTTTATTTATTTGTTGTGGATGCAGAAAGTCACGCAACCTACGCAAATTCCTTCTGATTCTTTCAAGCATAATTAATAAATTCTGCACCTCCCCAACAATGTTCACTGTGAAAGAGCTGAAAGAATTCTGTAAAGCTGAGAATAAATTGATAAACGTTTAGCTTTAGAAGACTTGGAGGAATGAATGTTCCGTAATGTTTAATTCTTTTCCGTTACTTCTAGTTGACCTTTCGTAATATGTTGATGCTTGTAATGTGCGTAATGTGTGTAATTAAGATTCCGTACGTATATTGTATGTGTGCATGTGTAAATATGTTTTCATAGTGTCCGCCCTAAGGAGTTGTGACACGGTTTCTTAAACATTTCAGTAAGCGAGAGAAATCAAAAAGAGAAAGAACGAACTCATGGCTGGTATTTATAATCAACGTAATCACGTGATAGGCTCCGGAAAGGCATACACAGAATTTGGCGGTAATGTTTTTTCGTCAGGTCAGGAACTAGGTTGATGTTTTTCGGACGTAGTTGAGAACATGACTTAATTATTAAATGACCAATTAGAAGTGATTAGAAGTGAAGCTCTGTGATCCACTTTTTGCACAGAATTGCACGAAAATTGACATTGATAGAAAAGTAGTTGGAGAATGCTAAAATATTAATTTCGCGTTCAAAAGTATCCATTTTAGTGAACTCAAATATATAATTATAAAAGTGATAATACATTAATATAATTTAAAAAAAAAATTTTCGCGCCAAAGAGGTGAGAAGCCACTAGCACGCAAGGGGTTACAGAGAGTTGGGGCGAGAACAAAGAGGAGTGATAGAGGAAACGAAGAAGAGAAGGATAGGGGATAGATCAAGGCATCTAGAGACGTCGATTGACATTGACATTACATTTTAATAGCTGGAGATTATAGCTATCAGAGAAACAGAAAGAGGGGAGGGAGTTCCGCAGGCGAGAGGTGCGAGACATGAAGCTCTTGGAGTAGTAGAGACGGTTAGATTTAACAGTTTCGACAGTGAAAAGGTGAGAGCGAGATGCCAGCCTAATAGAACGCTTAAATTCTTAAAGTTTGGGAACCAGCGAAAGCAGTTCCTCGGAGCAGTTACCGTGAAAGTATTTGTAAAAAAGACAGAATGAGACAATGGCATGTCTGTGAGAGAGCGGTTGCAGACGAGATGCCAGATCAGGGCCAATTACATTGCATATCCGTCTCTGGATTTTATCAAGGACCTTGAGACAAAAAGAAGGGGCTCCAGACCATATATGGCAGCAATACTCCATTGAAGGGCGAATGGTTGATTTGTAGATTTGAAGGATCGACTCCGGCGAGAAAAAATTCCTGACACAGGGAAACAACTAATGACTCAGTGTATTTGTTCTATCACAGATCAGCAGTCAATGCGAGATCGAACAGTCGCAAGGAGGTGCTCTCTGATTTTAATCATATCATTAATTGTAATTCCAAAAGCGCTTACACTCATATGGCGTTAAAAAAGGCTTGGATGCTCATGTGTCGTAAACTTGGATGTTCATGTGCCGTAAGCCGTACAACTGACACTCATATCACGTTCAAACACCGGTTCTCGTTCGATCACCGATGTTAAGCAACGTCGAGGCTGGTCAGTATCAAGATGGGCGACCGTTTGTCAGTACCAGGAGCTATAAGCTTATGCATGCAGGTGGTATAACAGATAATGACTCGGAATTGTTAACAGGCGAGCCGAGTTCTAATTTCCGTTTGGATCATTTACGCCCAAATACATTCGAGAATCTGCATTTACTCTCTTATCTATGTGTTGATTAGCAGGACCTGTATCGGAGAATCATCATTATCCACTGATATAATGGAATATGCATACACCTGTGTTCCCCCTCACTGGAATATGATTGGCTGGTGTCCGTCATAAATTCGACAGAGTTTAAGTCTATGACGACGCCCATTGGACTACGTCATTGGCTATCCTATTGGTCTACACCTATTACCTGCAACTACGACGAGTACCAGATGATTACTGCTACCGTATTCTACTTGGTTATAGTAGCCAAATTCAATTAGCTACTTAGCTACTTCAATCAAATATATCCCTTTCCGGGATATATTTCCACCCAAACATTGTTACAATCTAAAATGTTTTCTGGCTTTAAATTTTCTGCAAAACGTAGATAAACCGTAAAAAACAAATTAATCGTACTCCTTGGGTCCCATCGAAGGGTACCGTATTTTCTTTTGCATATTACGAGAAGCGGTGACGTATTATACAAAAGTACACGTTGTCAGAATTTTTAAAAAAACATCTTGAAACAGCAAGATTGCAGATACACTCGACACAAGGAAATAAAAAAGCAGACAGCTGCTGATAACAATCGATTGCAAAAGTCAGCGCATATTTGTGTTGCTATTCCTGTGTTTTTTCTTCAACATTGAAGATAATAACAACGCGTCTCCATTGAGAAGTTATAAATAAAGTTTATACCAGCTGCAGGATTCGAACCAATATCATTTTTTAATCGAGGAAATCGAAACTCTAGAACAGGAATTGTCAAACTTTTGGAGAGAGTGAGCTAGAAAGTTATGCAGTGTCACGGCGGAGAGCCACAATATTAAATATATATATATATATATATATATATATATATATATATATATATATATATATATATATATGTATCCTTGTGCAGGTATGCAGAAAATAGAAAAGAACACGTTGGGTGCATAATCCGGGGTTCCTTAGTATTTTTGTTTTTATTTTTAAAAAACAGTGCTCCATACAGAAGTAGAGCTTATATTATAATAATATTTTTTGTTTAAAAATATGATTCCTTTGCTACATAAGAGTTCTCATGTTTCAAAAACGTGAGCCGAAATCATCCAAATAATTAATAAAATTAAGTTGGATTGAGGTGTTTAAACACCTCATTCCAACTTAATTTTATTAATTATTTGGATGATTTCGGCTCACGTTTTTGAAGCATGAGAACTCTTATGTAGCGAAGGAATGATATTTTTAAACAAAAAATATTATTATATATATATATATATATATATATATATATATATATATATATATATTGCGTTGGTCTGGAGGTTTAAAGAAAAAAAAACAATAATATTATTTAAACAATGTTTCTTATTTGAATGAAGCTAACACAATCAACAAAAAAATTAAAATTCCTTACTACGGTCAATTTGTCGGAATGGACAAAAAACATTCGCAGTTCGGATGTGGTCCGGAGGTTGCCGACACCTGCTATAGACAAAACATACCAGGTTGGCCATGACAACCACCTTGAAGTCCCAACGAGAGTGACCTTTCTTACTTAAATAAGTAATTCAAAACCGAATTTCCTGAAGAAATTCATACATGAGGATTGGGTTGATTTAAGTACTTATGGCAGGATGAAATGTCACTAGTTCGGTTCTCGTGGCATTGCTGGTGACCAGCCTATCGTTCATCCTCTGAGCTGTTAGAGATAGGTCAGAGTAGCGATCAGCTGACTGTCTCTGGTCATCTAGAGTTTTGGAAGTGCACCCATAAGCCGACGTATCAATAGAATAAATCTTGTACATAAGATACATCGCTAAAGATAATGGAAAAATGGTCGGAACTGTGTACCACTCAAGCAAGTACTAGATTCCACCTGATCACCTGACATTTTACATGATCAATATCAGTAAAAAAAATATACTACTGATGCTATATATGGATAGGGTATGGCCAGTCCTTTCACCAGGATAGAGTTCAAAAGCGTAACAACGTCCTTCAGGGTGACAAATTATGTTCCAACTTACAACCCAACCATCTATCGCTATTTCCATGGAAATAATTCAGGCGATCTACATTCCATAGTTTCACAATTTCAAACAAACTACAACCACTTTCTCTATCGCTATTTCTATGGAAATTGTTCAGACTAATTGCATTCCTTAGTTGCACCAGTTCAAACCTTCTACAACCGCTTTTCTCAATCGCTATTACTTTGGAAATAGTTTTGACGCTCTACATTTCTTGTTGCAACAGTTTAAACCTTCTACAATCCCTTTTCTTTATCGCTTTTTCTATGGAAATTTTTCAGACTATCTACATTCCTTGCTTGCATCAGTTCAAACCTTCTCCAAACCCGTTTCTCTATCGTTTTTCTATGGACATTTTTCAAACTAAATACATACCTTAGTTACACCAGTTCAAACCTTCTCCAAACCTTTTCTCTATCGCTATTTCTATGGAAATTGTTCAGACGATCTACATTCCTTACTTGCATCAGTTCAAACCTTCTTCAATGAACACAAAACGATCAGCTTTAAAAAAGGACTAGTAACTGGAAAAATCGAATGAAAAAAGAATGTTAACAACAAATACATTTTCACACCCAACCCAGTTCTGCGGAATCAGAATCAACTTTGAGTTTAAGCAAGCGAATAAGCCAATTGGAGTGAAGTGCCATGCAGGTTTAAATTTTTCCCACTTGTGACGAATGCAGCTATCGATTTTTTTGCATGCTAGCATGCTAGTTAACATTTGTGGCAGCCAGCTATAGGCTCTCAATGTGGCCAGTAGAAAATGGCAGCAAACTACATGAAAACTTCCGTAGAAAGATAAAAAATCGATTATTTCTACTATCGATGGGAGTTGGGAAATTCAAAGTCGGTCTTGGCCTTCCCGCTAACTTGGAGCATGTGCATGTAAATTTTGGTGCAAATCTGTTGAAAATTGCGGCCGTGCATTCGTTACACACACGCATACACACACATCCTGCCTTTTATAGATAGAGATTATTTTTGTTGTCAAAGACCAAAAAAAAAAAATGTATAAATTCCCTTTCATTTGTTTAGGTTTTATAGTTTTATAAAACTTCTAATCTTTGCTTTTTAAAGCAAGAAACATTTCTGAGGAATGAAGGTAGTTAAAATAATAGCCATTCTTTTGACACTTCATTTTTTGCAGGTACAAATGTTCATGTTTGTCCCAAACATTTTTTTATGCTTTCAGTCTCCGGTTCCGAAAAAATAAAGAAAGAAAGAACGGTGGGGACTTTTGCGCATCTAAAAAAAAAAAAAAATCTAATGTTGTAGCCTCTGTCTGCCTGTTTGCTAATTTCTTCTAGGGTTTTGGAGATAGACCCCCATAACTACATATATTCTGAAACTAAGTTACCCAAGGTACTTGTATAAGAATATTTGATTTTGATCAAAGAGAGTCAGCGGGGGCACACCCCAACACTGAAATTTCTTTTCCCTTTGATTCAAATTATATTTAAATTTGAACAAATGAATGACTTCTATTCAATATATAGAAGGAGAAAACCAGCAGATCAAAATCAGACAATATGGATGTCAAGTTGAGCAAGAAATCACCAATCAGTGGGTAGTGTCTTATAATACATATTTGTTACTACAATTCAACTGTCATATCAATGTTGAAATCTGCTCATCAAATCATTCAATCAATTACTGCATCAAATACATTTCAAAGGGGTCAGATCAAGCTGTTTTTGCAAATACCTCCAACTTAAAATTTGTTTTCCTTTAATTTAAATTAAATTTAAATTTGAACAACGGAATGGCTCCTATCCAAAATATAAAAGGAGAAATCTCGAAAATTGTCACATCAGCAAAATCATTGATTAATATTGAAATGAATCATTTTTCTCCTCGAATTATAACAGTGATTTAAAATCATTTTCTTACAAAAAATGTGTGGCACGCAACAAGACATGGATAATTCAGCTAGTATATAACAAAATTATCAAGTAATTGCAATACTGACATGAAAACGTTTCCATTCTTTTTTTACGCAAGATAATTATTGTATGATCATCTTCTTATGTTGATTCAAACGGCACCTGCCCAAATTCTCAAGTTGAAGCAGAGACGATGGATTTGTATAATCAAGTACAATTTTTATACAGGGCTTGCGTGTACTAGACCCAGTACCCCTGTTAGGGAGGGCCTAATCCGATTGGAGGCCCCGGGCATTTTTTTGTGACTCTTTTTTTTTATCAACTTTTAAAGGAGGAAACCATTCTGCAGATTGTGACGTCACACTGAGGTCATTCTTTTTTTACGCTCAAACGAAAAAGCACTATATAAAATTCACTATTTTTTCACACATAATGTTGAATGTGTTAAAATTAGTGAAGATTTTAACAAGAAAAATCTCAAAATGATGTTAAGAATTGCCGCAAAACTTTGTTGATTTATTTAACATGGAATAATCTATTATCACACGTCTTTAATTGGTATTTAGATACATTGTATTTATTTTCAATAGGATCCATTTTTGTACATAATAAGGTTACATACAATAAATGCTACCTCTTTGTTTGCGAGGTGCATCAATGTTTTATTGTAATTATTTGTCCCGTAAACAATATTCGAGAACTCATGTGAGTCCAGATAAAATAAGAGCCGTAAAACAATGAATGTTAAACAAATAGCAATTATCTGTATTCAGTAATAAAATTAATTGCATGTGTACACAACGGAAATAAAAGGAAAAGAAATTTCAAGTAGATATGAGAATATGTTCGTATGTGTGTGCGCGAAATAAGCGTGTATGATAGACACGTAAGTGTGTGTGTGTGTGTGTGTGTGTGTGAGAGAGAGAGAGATGGAGAGAGAAAGAGTTTAAATGTCAGCAGAGGACTAAAGAATCGATCACCTAGTAGGAAGATTTAAAGCGCCACCCAATGAGCGATTCTGGTAGAGCCAATTGGCGTAACCCACAATAAATATTAATTCTAGACACTTGCACCTGCCCAGTATTTATATTTGACAAGCCATCTTTTTCCTTGACCGTAAAAAAATTCTGGAAAATCCCATTAAAAATTTATTTATTTTTTATCACTGCTGTTTTTTATGCAGTTCACATTGAATGTTTTATCGAAAAATGACAATTCACTTACCTAAAACTTTTAGGTAAGTGAATCGTCATTTTTCGATATTTTTGCTCAAAATATCTTGAAAGCAATTCTAAGTGATTTACTCTTATCAATTTTTTTTCTCATTTGTACTCGGAATCTACACAGTTTCGAATTGCACAGAAATACACTACATATATATAAACAGAAAAATCAGAGTGAGATATGAAATTTGCGTGGTTATGCGGAGGATAATAATGGGAGATAACTCTGTTGGTTAGACAAGAATTATCTCCCTTAAATACTAAACTGGAAACATTTTTAAATTGATTTCCATTTAAATTGATTTGCATTAATTTAACTATGACATCAAAAAATGTGGAAATGTCTTCAATATTACTATGTTTTCTCTTTGTAATATAAAAGCCGATGTGACTGTTTAAAATTCTTTTAAGGGTCATTCATCTTGATCTCCCCATCTTAGTAAGGGAGATATTCTGTTGATACTTTAACATGAGTCATTATTCGATGTCACTTTAAGCAATATATTTCTTGTTATCATCGCAACAGAATAGCTCATTAATAAGTAGGGAAGACCAGGATGCTAATACATTGCTTTATATTTATTTTGTTTCTTGTCAATTTTCTTTGAATATTTATTTCTTATATGCAGCAATTTACTTACTTTTTTAATCGAACGCAAAAGAATTAGAAAACAGAAAACATTTTGCAGGAGAGAGAACAAGAGAAAAGTAATCAGGAAGACAGTAGATAATGATTGACATTGCATTTAAATTTCTAAAGATCAAAGTTGGCCGGTAGGGAATTCTACAAGCAAGAAGTACGAGGAAATAAATAAACATAGAACTTACGGTTGCATATATCCAATTCAACTGTAAATTGACGAAACCTCCTCGCAAGTCTAGTATTGTGCTTAAACGGTCTGGTGCACCCGCTTTTAATGTCGAGGCCCTCGACAAAATCCAAAGACAAATATGCAATGTGATAGGTCCTGACCTGGCATCTCAACTCCAGTCACTTTCTCACAGATGTGATGTAGCTTCCCTCTGTCTTTTCTACAGATATTTTTTTAGGGCAACTGCTCTGACGAGCAGTTTTCACTGGTCCCCCAACTGCATGAATTTGAGCGTGCTATTAGGTTGGCATCTCGGTCCCACCCTTTCACCGTCGAACAGTTAAATGTAATCGCCTTTTCTACACCAACTGCCTCTTCTCTCGCACTTCCCGACAGTGTAACTCCCTTCCTCTTACTTGCTTCCCTGATAGCTATAATCTTCAAATATTCAAATGTAATCTCAAACGATATCTTCGGATGCCTTGATCTTGATCCCCGTCTTTCTCTTTATCCTTTCCGCAAACACCCCTCTTTACTCTTCCTCTCACTCTCTGTAACCCCTTGCATGCTAGTGGCACTCCTGCCTTGCTTGGGGTGACATGTTTAAAAAAATATCTAAGAAGAGCTCATCGGAACAATTACCATGAAAATGTTTATTGAAAAGGGAGGGAGCTTTACAGCGTGGGAAAGTTACTGAAGCCGAGATGCCAGGCCAGGACTAATAACGTTGCTAATTCTCCTTTGGATTTTATCAAGACTCTAAATAAAAAGCAGAAGCACCGGAACATGTGTCGCAATAATATTTTAAGCACGGGTGATGGGTAAATATATAGAAATGTAAGATAAATTCTTGAGAGAAAGATTCTCTCGCACGGCACAGTTCACCAACTTTCTTAACAGCAGACCTAGCAGTGGATTCAATGTAGTCCTTCCATTTTATATATATTAAGCAGAGAAGGTGCAACAAGTCACTTTCCTAGAGGTTAGCATCAGCCATGCTGATGGAAGGCAGAAATGGGTCTCTCAGAAGATTAAGAGAGAGCAGTTTAGTTTTAGAGACATTAAAATTAACAAGTCATTCTTTGCGCCAGTTAACTGACTGTAAGTCGTTTTTGACATCAGTCACCAATTTGAACTTATTGAATTGTCCAGACTTAGTATCAAGACAAAAGTAAATGGTTGTATCATTAGCATAGATACAAGGTTGAGAGCTGATATCATCAGGTAGGTCATTAATAATTTTTTAATTAAGTAGGACCAAGAATAGAGCCCTAGGGGACACCTGAGTTAGTATAAAGGGATCTAGAAGAGTGGCAGTTCACGATAACATTCATTTCACGATTTGATAAGAAAAAGTTAAAAACTTACTAACTGTAAAAGTTACAAATATTTATATAGAAAATATCAATAATGTAATTAGAGAATTACTGAAAATATTAACCTCAATTTGTTTGCTCTTTTTTATGGTTTAGTGATACCAGTCTTACTAATTAATCCATAGCTGGGGGAAGAGGAGGGTTCATACTTTTCCCAAAAGTATTTGCACTTAAGTGAATATAACGAACCCAACGAGAATTTGAACTCGGCTCTCCAATTAACAATTATTAAGCATTAACCATTGCACCATTAAACATACAGCAACTAACATTCACAAGCGCTTACTCGTTTGGGTGCTGACCAGGTTTGACGTTGCTTTACTTCCTATGATCGTACAGGAATCGGTTTTTCAAAGAGATGTAACTGTAAGGCATGAGCAAAAGGTGTCACCAGACCGTCATCGAGCGACTGCTCGCATCGAACAAAAAAACTCTCAACTCTCGGGACATGGAACGTTAGAATGTTAAACAACTGTGGCCAGTTGGAAACAAGAGAGGAGTTGGTTAAATGTCAACATTTTTGGCGTATGTGAAATTAGGTGACCAAATAATGAAGATTTTGTTAGTGTCAACCACTCGATTATATATACAGGTGAAGAGATAAATGAAAAAGGAGTTGGACTGATACTAGATCAAGACATCAAGAAATACTTCCTGGGATACTGTCAGTTATCTGAAAGAATTATTGTAGTTAAACTGAACATAAAGCCTTCCCACATATCATAATAGTGTATGCACCGACAGCACAAAGTATGGAAGAAGAAATCGAATCTTTCTACTCCTTGCTTGCTCAGTGCAAATTACAAGAAGTTAGAATTATCATGAGAGATCTGAATGCCAAAGTAGGCAAGGAGAGGGTAGGGAAGATAGTTGGAAAATTTGGACAAGTAACCCGAAACGAACGCGGAGAAAATGGGTCCAAATGGTGCACAGCTAATGATCAGGTAATCGCCAACACGTGGTTCCAAGAACATCAAAGACAATTATGTATATGGAACTATCAAAAAAAGATTTATTCACTGCAAAATCTATCCAAGCGCTAACTGCGGAAGAGACCACCTCCTTGTTATATGTAAACTAAGAGTGAAACTATGGAAACTGAAGAAGCCTAACACAGCACCTAAATTGCAATAAGGCAGACACCTGGATGATCCAAACCTGAAGGAAAAATATATGGACTGTATGAAAAGAAGATATCAGGGACAAAATGGCAATGTAAACTCAAAAGGGGACGGACTAAGAGAAGCCTTAGGGACATCAGCAAAGGATATCATCCCAAAAGAGAATGGACGAAGAAGAAAAAAAATGAATGGATCACAGATAAGATGCAAAAGAGACAGTAAACAATACCAAGACGTGGAACGGAATACAGAAAACTAGACAATGAAATAAGGGACAAATGCAGGCAGGCTAAAGAAGAATGGCTCAACGAAAAATGTGCAGAAATAGAGAATGCATATCACAGATAAAGGAGATATTTAATAAAAAATATTTGGACTAAGAACCGGCAATGACCACAGAGATAATGGTTCCAATGGTGCATGTCCAAGGTATTAGGTTGGTGCAAAAATAATGACGTAATAATGTCGTTTTTTGACGTTAAAAATAAGTTAAAAAACGACATTATTGCGTCATTATTTTTGCACCAACCTAATAATAGTGGTTCCAAGAACATCCAAGATGATTATGGATATCGAGAAGCCCAGGAGGAGAAAACTAAAAATCAAATCAAGTATATAACTATCATCAAAAGATTCAGGAATGTAGATGTTCACTGCAAAATCTACCAACGACGTTATATGTAAACTAAGAATGAAACTATGGAAACTGAAGAAGCCTAACGCAGAATCCAAATGACCCGAACCTGAAGGAAAAATATATGGACTGTGTGAAAAGAAGATACGAGAGACAAAATGCCAATGGAAACTCGAAGTGGGACGGACTAAGAGAAAATTTAGTGACATCAGAAAATGACATCATCTCAAAGGAGAATGTATATATATATATATATATATATATATATATATATATATATATGTATGTATAGCTGGCTACTTGTATTCGAGGATAACAGTCTAGTAGGGCAGCTAGTCGATCCCTATTGTAGACGCCAGCTCAGATGCATTTGTATTTATTCAACATCCATTGAGCAGACCTTAGTTACAGTTCCTGTGAAAAAGCGTGTTATCTAGCGTGATCTACAATTTGTACAAGGCTAGCACACTCAAGCTTTCAGCCACGATGACTTGTGGCTTCGTGCTAAATCAGCTATCGACGGCACCCAAGTGTTCCGTCTACCTAATTTCACTGACAAAGCGTGATATGGATTTTCAGGCACTTTCCAAAGGTCTCGCACGCTAGGATCGAATACCTCCAGTCCGATAACATCAGGAAGTCTCTTTCTTGACAAATCGTCCATGGTGAGATTCAAACCAGGGTCTCATGGTCAGAAAGTGAACGTTCTAACCACTCGGCCATATATAAAAAAGGGATATTGAATGAAGGAGAAAAAAATGAAAGGACTACAAATGAGATTCTCGACATTATGCAAATGAAACAGACAGCGATGCTAAGGCATTGAATGGGATGCGGAAAACTACATAACGAAACAAGGACCAAATGCTAACAGACTAAAGAAGAGTGTCTAAACGAAAAATGTTCAGAAATAGAGCCACAGAATCCCACAAACAAAGGAGATATGCAAAAACAAATAAGGAAATTAACAGGACAGAAGACATGCCCATCAACACGCTGCATAAAATCCAAAGATTGAATTCTGGTATTATAGAAAGAAAAAAAAGTTCTTCAGCGCTGGAAAGAATATACTGGAGAACTCTTTCACGACGAAAAAGAACAACCGGCAATAGAGAGAAATACCGACTAGCCTGAAATAATAAAAAACCGATGTGAAACCTGCACTGGCCAATTCGAACAGAAACAAGGCGGCAGGGCCAGACGGAATTATTTCAGAATAAAATCGATAATGACACCAACTAATAACTTACTAAATAATCCTCAACCCTTATTACTAGTAGTTTGGATCCGAAATAAATAATAATAAAAGGAAAATTAAAATTTAAGTACTAAAAATACTTTAACGTACGGATAAGAATGGTAAATAACAACAAAGAAAGAAAAAATTAGCGTATAAAAATACTTAATAAATATAGAATACTCTCATGCTGCATCAGAACAAACATTTTTACTGCCAGATGAAACAAAAAATGTACCTCTATATTTTCGACGGCCCAGGGAGGTATATATTTCTCTGAGGAGACATGCTATCACCAACGGATAAACAATTTTAAAATCATTATTTCTGTATACATGTTCTTTAAACTATACAATCGTTTCTCTGCAATGAATATTATATCATTTTAGTCTTCTGATTTCGTTGTATCTTGTATATGTATTGATTTGTAATTTTATAGTGCCGGTGGGGGCTGAGGTGTCCTTGTAACCGCCAAAAATAGATATATAAAAGAAAATTGCATTCTGCCAAGGTCAACACATCACCAGAAACCACAAACAATAATAACCCCGACGTGCGAAAAAAGATATATATATATATATATATATATATATATATATATATATATATATCTACACACACACACACACACACATTCATATATATATATATATATATATATATATCTACACACACACACACACACACACACATATATATATATATATATATATATATATATATATATATATATATACTATTGAAATATTTAAGTGTCACGCCCACTTCTACTCCAACAGTTTCTTTCCTCGCACTTCCCGTCATTTGAACTCCCTTACTCTTACTTGCTTCATTGATAACTATAATCTTCAAAAATTTAAATGCAAAGTCAATCGCCATCTTCTATTAGTTTGATCCCTATCATTTTTTTTCTTTTCCCTATTCCCCCAAGTTCGAATCCTAACGGAGAGCGCATCTTTTTCTTTAATAAGATTTCTCGTATATTCAGGCCGGTAGAGGAAAATAAATAAATATACTACTTTAATAAATAAACGAAGCGTCTACTCAAATCTGAGTATAGCAAATCGTGTAACAGCAAAATTGACCAATTGTTAGATTAAGCTTTGAACTATTGTATCTTAGAAATGATTAAAGATATCTTACTGGAATTCACCGAGATTTTTATAACACTAAGGTACTCTACTTTGAGCAATAAGAATCTATAATTACTCTTCAAGCTTAACAGAAGAATCGTAATGAAATCGATCATAAACGAAAATGACAGGCTCATCATTAATTCGTCATAGCTAAGGATCGGAAATGCATGATAAATTGATATAAAGTTCATAATGAATAAATAAATAAAATAAAAAATAAAATAAATAAATACACAAAATAACAATAAAATAAGTAAAATAAATTAACCCAAACAAATTACCAAATCACACCCGTTAGAATAGACTATATAAAATAAATAAATAAAAAATCAAAAACAAAATCAATGAACCGAAATAAATGAAATAAATAATAAACAAATTAACAAACCAATATGGTCAAAATATTAAACTGTAAAGATCAAACGAAAAATCGAACGAAAAACATAGCTGTATCTGTTATATAACGATAAAAAAATACTACGTTACTTTAAAATCTAAAAATGAAAAGAGTATTGTTGAATATTAGCTAGTTTGCCAGTGGTTTAGCACGCAAGTAGGCAAATGTAGCCAAAGCCAAACTGACTTGAGTGATTTATGGAGAAATATATAGGTGAATAAAGACCCCTCATGCAAATGTATTGGGAAGGTCCATTCTAGCAAAATGGACCAACCCAACTGGTGTATTAGGCACTCTCCTATATAATAAGGTAAAATCAGCTGGCTTGCTTTACAAGGAAACGGAAGGAGGCAGCCATGTTGGCAGGTAAGTCACTTGACTTCTACAAGTATATAAAAATATACAGTAGAATAAATAAATAATAATAAATACGTAAAATAAATTAATCTAAATTAATCCGAATAAATAAATAAACAAACAAACCGATCCCGATGAATTAACCGTTAGAAAAAAACGAAACGAAACCAAAAAACAAGTAAGGATAATGAATCCAAATAAATAAATGAAGTAATAAACAAATTAAAAACTGCTCCCGCCAAAACAATAGTTAGAATAAACTCCAGCAATCAACCCCAAAATTGAATAAATAGCTTTAATTATCTTCCTAAACCAACCAAAATTATTAAATAAGCGATATAAACAATTTTTTACTACGAAAATAAGACACCGATTAAAAAATAAATAAATATATAAGATGAAAAATAAAAATAAAAAACAAAAAATAAATAAACCAAGCAAAATAAATTAACGCAAATAAATAAATAAATAAACGACTTCCGGCAAAATAACCGCCAAAATAGACTACCTACAATGCACCACTGACCCGTTTATATAAATAGCCAGGGGGGGGGACACACGTGGCCTGACGATTGCGTCTAGCATGAAACAGCCTGTCGCCTCTAAGTGTTGTCTTCAATGTTCACTTATAACACACACACACACACACACACACACACATATTTGTTTGTGTGTGTGTGTGTGTGTGTGTGTGTATGTGTGTAACACAGTGTGGCACTAGTAAATGAAAAAATGGCTAATTTGGAATATGAGCTTGGAACAGAATTAAAAAAAAAAGTAAATATGTAACTTACAACGCAGACGTCGAGCGAAGACTGAATCGATTGTGCTAAAGAAAACACAGGCATTTGGAAAATGTAACCCCACGAGTGTTGGAAAGAGAAATAGAGAAAATACATTCGAAGACAAAACAGTCGCGGATTTAGAAACTAAGCAGAAAGGAAAGAATTAATGACCGTTTACTAAAAATACTAGTTGCGAAAAGACCAAGGGAGAGATAAAGTTTGGTCATTTTAAAACGTAGTCAAATGGAGAACAACTGATAGATGATTGCTGTCAAAAAATCAGAAGACTGTAAAAACAATCCCAGGAAAAGGATTTTATTGTTCGCCTGAGAGAAATTATGATATGAAGATTACGATAAAAGGGAATCAGCTGCTCAATTACTGATTATAAAGACCCCAAACAGGGGGAGAAAAAACAAATTCTTGACGATAATTAATGAAATAAATACTGGTAATGACCCCAAAATAAATCCTACCACGAAATTTGAAAATCGTATTAGCCAAGATGATAACCAAGTTGAGAGACTTAGGTGAAATACTAACGAAGGGGTTGCCTCCATCCATTGACGGGTAATTGAACTGGGTACACATAAGAGATAGCATAAGTTATAGGGGTGGGTCAGTATCTACGAGCACTGTCCATGGAAAGAGGTCTCTTAAATTTACGAGGATAATTCATTTTCCACAATCAGACAACATAGAATTGTTGGAAAGGCTGGAATCCCTAAATCCCGTCAAACTCATGCTGGACTTGAATAAAGAAATCAATATAAGCATATATATATATATATATATATATATATATATATATATATATATATATATATATTAGGTTGGTGCAAAAATAATGACGTAATAATGTCGTTTTTTGACGTTAAAAATACATCAGAAAACGACATTATTACGTCATTATATATACATATTAGGTTGGTGCAAAAATAATGTCGTTTTCTCACATAGTAACATATGTGAGAAAACGACATTATTTTTGCTCCAACCTAATATATATATATATATATATATATATATATATATATATATATATATATATATATATATATATATAATATATATATATATATATATATATATATATTAATTTAAAGAAAAACAGACAACTTAAAGGCCTCATTATCTACAATATAACCTTAAAGTGTCCTGTTTTTCTTTAAATTAAATTATTCTCTCTGAATTAACATTGAGCTCTCAGGATTTTCGTTACTGGATACAAAGGATCTGCGGTTCATATAATATCAGGACAACCTTCAAAAGCTGGATGAAACTTCTCAGACACCTCTCCAGAGTAAGACCCCAGAGAGTATAACATGACTAAAGACTGTGTGTACGCTATCCCGTGCAGCTGCGGAAAGAAATATAAAGGGGAGAGAGGCCGCCCCCTTAAGGTAAAGCTTCAAGAACACCGGAAAGCTGTAACACGAGAGGAAGTGGAAAAATCAGGTGTGGCTGACCACATCTGGAGAGAAAATGGAGATCCCCGCCCTCTGTGGGATCAGGTTGAAATCATAGACAAAGAAAAACAATAACAACAACGAAATTTGCAATATGAGCTCTAGTGAAAAACATGCAATGATAACAATAAAAATTTCAATATGAGCATTGGTAAAAATGGTTGCTGAAGACATTAGGTTTATAAGACCTAGAAATTCATACACTGGTGTCCTTAAGAACATATGGCGTAGTGGATGGAAGCGTTGGTTAGATCCAATGACAGGATCCAGTTGTGAGTTCAATACCAGGGTAAGGTAGTCGAGAACTTTCAGAGGGGAATTGACAGGAGATAACTGACATCCATTAGATAAGGCACGTTGAACTAGAACAGTTTATCCCAGCGAGCGGAATGAAGGGTTCAATTCAACATTCCAACCACATGAAGAAGCTTACAACGGCCGAAACGTTGTGATAAATATGGCAACAAAGATGAGGTCGATAGTTCGAATAATGTAAATAGTGTCCGATATCAATTATTTTTTTGATTTTGGTTTCTTGGCGACAGCATGTATCAATCACGGGTCAA
>OZ010612.1:62111340-62116340 GCA_963932145.1 Acanthosepion lycidas
TAGCGGCGTGGATTGAGAAATCGGAGAGCCGAGTTCGAATTCCAGTCGAATCCATTACATTCACTTAAGTGTTAATACCCTTGGGAAAAGGTATGAATCGAGTTCTAGATTTTTCCGGATGCGTAATGGATAGCGGCCCGGATTGAGGATCAGAGAGCCGAGTTCGAATTCCAGTAGAATCCATTACATTCAATTAGGTGCTAATACAGTTGGGAAAGGTATGAATTCTCTTCGAGATTATTCCGGAAGACTAATGGATAGCGGCCCGGATTGAGGATCGGAGAGCCGAGTTCGAATTCCAGTCGAATCCATTACATTCAATTAGGTGCTAATAGCATTGGGAAATGTATGAATCCTCTTCTAGATTTTCCCGGAAGAGTAATGGATAGAGGCTAGGATAGAGGAATCGCAGAGCCGAGTTCGAACTCCAGTAGAATCCATTTCATACAATTACGTGCTAATAGAGTTGGGAAAGGTATGGATCCTCTTCTAAATTTTCCCGAAGGATTAATGGATAGCGGCTCGGATTTAGGAATCGGAGAGCCGAGTTCGAATTCCAGTCGAATCCATTACATTCACTTACGTGCTAATACCCTTGGGAAAGGTATGAATCCTCTTCTAGATTTTCCAGGAGGAGTAATGGATAGCGGCTCGGATTTAGGAATCGGAGAGACGAGTTCGAATTTCAGTCGAATCCATTACATTCACTTACGTGCTAATAACCTTGGGAAAGGTATGAATCCTCTTCTAGATTGCCCCGGAGGAGTAATGGATAACGGCTCGTATTGAGGAACCCGACAGCTGTGTTCTAATTTTAGGCGAATCCATTACATTCACTTACGTGCTAATACCCTTATGGGCTGGACAGAAATATGATATATATATATATATATATATATATATATATATATATATATATATATATATATATATATATATATATAGAGAGAGAGAGAGAGAGAGAGAGAGAGAGCTTAAAATAACTATCGGATGGCATTTAATCCAGCTACTGTGGTGATATCTCGATTGGTCCTTCATCCAAATAGATAGGAATGAGCAGATACGCTAGGCAACAATAAACTACAGAACAACTCAAAATTGATGTCTACATTTAAGTATTTCATTAATATTTAATCTTACGTTTTAAACGTTCAACGATAATTCTTCTGTTGCCATTTAATTTCATTATTTGATGTATGTAGTTCGTTACATTCTGTATATACAATTATTTGTATTTCTTGCCTGACTTTCGCCGGATTTCCCAATTAATTTGCATTAGTCACACATTTATTTCCAACTTATAAAAACTGTTATCGTGCAAAACACATTTTCACGTAGATAGTCGCCGAAAACCATCGAAGTAAATAAAACTTGTGAAAACAAAATTTCAGTATTGTGGGTCTAAGACTGGCCCGGAATGTTTTTTATTTGCCCCGGGAGTCCGTTTGATTCCAAAATAGTATGATATATTGGGCTACGGCCTCTTTTCCCTATGAACATGAATTATTGAAAGTTAGAGAGTTGTTTCCCTTTAATTGTTATTATCAGTAGAAGCCAAGATGGCGGAATCCGAAAAATATTGGAATAATAAAAACTTGAGAATCCAAAATATCAGGATTGCAAGTCTGTTTTTTCTCGATCAATTTCATGATATATTGTCATTTTTTTACGTCGAGGATTGTGTATCTACAAACAGTAATTTGGTCTTCGCTAATCAGACGCTACTCTGTAGCTAAATGGAATAGTACGTCAGAGGGAATGACGGTTTTACGTATAGGAATACAGGTTCGATTCCTGTAGGAGAACGCATATTTTCTACGAAATTTCTCCCACATTCTGCCCGGAAATATAATCAACATTATTTAATTAAAACAGAGCGTTTACTTAAATAAATTGTATATATATATATATATATATATATATATATATATATATATTTCTCTCTCTCTCTCTCTCTCTCTATATATATATATATATATATATATATTATTTACATCCTTGTTCTCATCTTTATTGCCATACTGACGTCGTTTCTTCTGTTGTACGTTCTGGCCTTCTTCAGTTTATATATGTTAGAATTTTTTGTTACTAACGCTTTTCTCTAGATCTCTGTAATACTGTTATATGTAGTTATAGAGAAGGCACAGTGAAATAAATTTACGGCAGTGAGAAAGTTACTGAAGCTGAGGTGCCCGGTCAGTACCGATAACGTTGCAGATTCTTCTTTAGTTGTTATCGAGTATCTCTAAATATATAGCAGAGGCACTATACTAGATGTGGCGGCCTTATTCAAATCAAGGACGAATGGCAGACTTACAGATATGCAAGATATATTCTGAAGAGAAAAAATATGCAGCCTGACGCATTGCACTATCTTTCCTAGCAATTGATTCAATATAAACTTTTCATTTCCTGTCGGCGAAAATGTTAGTCCGTTCGCCCAGGTAAGAAGTAAGAATGTTAACAGTAAACAACTAAACAAATAAATAAAGAAAATTCTATCTAGTAATGTAGAACTGTGATAAAATTTGTGACGACATGGTACCAAAAAGTAATGATCCTCAGAATAATAGTCATGAAAAAACACTTTATTAAATATAGCTAACAATAAAAGATACAGGAATTAAGAAGACAGACGATAAGGACTGACATTGCATTTAATTTTTTTGCGATAAAAGAAACTGTTAGCATAGAACTAAAGGGAACATCTAGTCATTTCAACTGTCAAATTATGAGACCTTGCCGCTTATCTAGTACTGCGTTTAAATTCAATAAGTCTAGGTAAAATAGAGGTAAGTTCATCAGAACAATTGTCAAGAAAATATTTATAGAAAAGGCGCAGTGAAGCTACACTATGGCGGTGGGAAAGTGACTGATGTCGAGATGCCAGGTCAGGACCAATAACATTGCAGATTCTTCTTTGGGTTTTATCAAGAATCTCTAAAACCAAGCAGAAGCACCATACTAAATGTGACAACAATATTCAAACCATAGATGATTGGTAGACTTATAAATATGTAAGATAGATTCTGGGGTGAAAAATTCTCTCGTGCAACACAGTGCATCATCTTTTCTAGAAACTGGCCTAGCAATTGATTAAATAGAATTTTCCCATTTCATGTCGACAGAAAATGTTAGTCCGTTTGCGCATGTTGTATAAATTTAGCGTAGGTGTTTTTCTTACGTTTTTACATAGCCTGTCTCTTTCTGGCATTCAAATTTGCGTCCAGTGATATAATGTCTAAAAACAGATGAAAGGAATTTTATCTCACGATTTTTGGAAATCAATTATGACAGCAAGAAGTAAGAAGGTCAACCGGTAAACAGCTAAGCAAACAAATAAAAACAATATAAAATTCTATTTTTCGTTGAGAGAGAGCGTCAGATTGACGCTTGTGTTTGGAGTAAAGGCGTCATCAAGCAGACAAAAGTTCGTTTCACATGGCCTGTTAAATATTATATATATATATATATATATATATATATATATATATATATATATATATATATATATATATATATATATATGCCGGTGTGACAGCAAAATTGTCCAATTGTTAAATTAAGCTTTAGACCGTTGTATCTTAGAAATGATTAAAGATATCTTACTGGAATTCTCCGAGGTTTTTATTACACTATTGGACTCTACTTTGCCCAATAAGAATTTATTCAGCTATAAGCTGAAATGATGATTCCTGTCGCTGTTCTGACCTCCCGATCCATTTTTTCTATCCGCATTTCCCTCTTTTTAAAACTTATTCAATGTTCTCTTGATGTTATTGAATGGACTTCGAAGATGGAAGCCATATTATGAATGTTACTGAAAGCCCTAATGGTCTTTTTTTCAGCACACCATTGCTCAGTTGGGAAGACAGTGTTGTTGACAAAAATGGTTTTAATCTGGTTTCTTTCTAACTGAATAATTCAAAAGTTTTTTCGGTGATTTTTACGATAAATGTTGTGAAGACGCAAACGCATCATCTGTAAACCTGGTAAAAAGAAGCATAATTAGTTTAGTGTTTTTTTAGATATAAAACGTTTTGTCGGATGGACAATAATCCCTTTCTGTTACACGATTTCGACAATTTTGGTGTTACACCAATATACACACACACACACACACACACACACATATATATATATATATATATATATATATAAAGCATGCATGAATAAAAAAAATAATCAAGAATACATAAATTAAAAATTACTGGCCGAATGCATACATAGAAACATAATACATATATATATATATATATATATATATATATATATATATGTTTGTGTGTGTGTATTAGGGCACCAATATTTAATTTATGCATGCTTGATTAAAAACCGGCATATGCTCATTAGTTTTTACTTACTTCTGCTTACGTTTTTAATATTTCATTTTTAAATTTGCGGTTAGTTTTAGCATATAAAACATTCCATGTCTGAGCACATTTTGTTATCAGTATATATATATATATATATATATATATATATATATATATATATATATATGTGTGTGTGTGTGTGTGTGTGTGTGTGTGTGTGTGTATCTTTCACATAATAATTCGTTAGAACAAGAATACTCACCAACCTTCTAAGCCATATTTGATTTTTTACCATATCTCTTTGATTATCTATCATCCGATATTTGAACAGGCGTAACGATTTATACCTTGTTTCTTTTTAGGATTGAGTTTCCGGTTCCTTCTAATGTCTACGCAAGCTTTATACTTCTAACGTCTTCGCCTAAAATCTGAAATGTTATTTACTAATTACTTTTAATATCAAATTCACCAAGTATCCTTTCCACAATGTGTCCCCACCGTTTAATTCTCCCCGGTCTATTGAACAGGGTTAGAGGTTTATCCTTTGTTTCATGCTTAGGATTGGATTTCCGGTTCTTTCTAAAGTCTAATTCAATTTTATTCTTCTAACGTCTACGCCTAAACTCTGAAATGTTACTTATTTTCTTCCTTCAGTAGAAGAAGATAGGGTTTTTGAATAGGAGT